>CM069160.1:6126112-6305567 GCA_035221665.1 Okamejei kenojei | reverse complement strand
TCATAGAGAGATAGGTATTCTAAAACAATAAAACAATTTAATAAGCACATATAGGTTTAAGGATTAGAAGGTAAAGGTTACCTGCATGTTGGGTTATGGGAAAGCATACAGTAAACAACAGTGTTTTTAGGCCGATTTAAATGTGCTTACAGTCTGTACACCACCTCAGGTGTTCTGGGGAGCTGTTCCACAGGTGTGGAGCATAAAACTGAACGCTGCTTCGCCTTTTAGTTCTGACACTGGGACCTAGAGTAAACTGCTCCCTGAAGACCGAAGGAGTCTTGGTGCTCATGTACAACAAGTAGGTAAGAGATGTATTTTGGACCCAGACCATTCAGTTGCCTTGAGGCCTATAGTACTGAATTTAAAATCTATCCTTTTACAACAGTGAGCCAGTGCAAAGATTTAAGGACAGGTGTAATGTGGTCCATTTCTTGGTGTTGGTCAAGACTCTGGCAGCGGACCATTCTGGATAAGCTTGCAGTTGTTTAATTGATTTTTTACTGCAGTCCTGTAAAGATACCATTACAGTAATCTAACCTACTGAATGATATATGCATGAACAAGTTTTTCAGTGTCTCTTTGGACAGAAATCCCTTGATTATTGCATAGTTTAGTAATTACATACCTGCCAACTTTTGAGAATGAAAAATAGGAATCCCAAATAGGACAGTAGGGACTTTTTGCATTTTCTAACATGAATATTGTGGCATTTCCTTGCATTCTTTAAGCTAATTCTCTTCATTACATGCCAGGGGTTGATATAATTTTATCATAATTCAAATATCATTAATCCATTATTTTGTCTGTTTTTCTGCATTACTTTGTTTACCAATGTGCATTCATGTACCATACTAGGGCATACTTCAGGCAGTATTTAACCCAAACTGTTGAAGCTGCATTCCTGTACATATGCAAATCAAAATTTAGCTAATGAATCCGTTGTGCGAAAAGTGGTTCACAAAATCTAAACTAGAATTTTGTTTTGTTATTTTAAATACAAACAGAATATGAATAGGCAAATCCTTGGTAATTACATGTATAAAGGTTGTCAGCAGCTCCTACTGCTGGCTAGAACCAGCCAAACCTCTAGTAGCGCAGACTTGGCTTTCTGCAACAGGATCGACTGAATGATTGGACAACGTGGCAGGGTGGGTTTGAAGATAAAAGTTCCAATCCGTATGATCCAAGAGATTCCCACCATATGGTAGACAGGCATGAACCGAAATTTCTGTTATTGTTTTTGTTAACGATGGATAAATATACGTCAGTCTGTGTTGCTATGATACATGACTATGACTAGTTCTTTCAATTTTGCATAAGGAAGGGTACTTGGGCTTGCCATTTGCAGGTGATGCCAGCTTGAGATTGAATGCCACACCTGGTCATCCTTAAATCAGGTTGAAAGAATGTCTTCTGTCAATCCTGTCTGCTGGGAATTGCACGTTCCTCTTCTACTGTTCCTTTTCTTCTGCTTACAGGCACATTGGGAATTCTACCACGGAATAGAACAACCACTGAGACAGGATGATTGTTCGCACGCTTTCGCAACGCAGTAATGAATCTCAGCATTCACAACAAGAACAGGATCCTTAAAATGGATAGGTTTTTTTATCATGTACTCACAGGCTGCACAATAATATAGCCTTACGCTTCTGTAGAATTAGTTCAACATAACAATCTCATTGTCTCTGAATGAAATTGGTTGTGATAGTTGTCCAATGACATAGATACATCATCACTTTGAGATTTGCTTCAGAATGAAAGTCTACTTTCAACACCTTAGACCGGGACGCTGGCTACAACATCTGGTTTCACAAATCGAACCAGCAATCCTCTGAGCTGTCCACACTAACATATGCAAAAGATGAATGCATGGTTCATCCCTTTGCCGCAAGGACTTTGCCTCTTCCAAAATGGGTATTGTTTTCTCATGATAGACAATACGCTTGTAATTTGGGTCCTTCATTGTGTAACTTTGGAGATTTGTAGATTGCATAATTTGATTGTTGCGACCTGACAGTTGTCTCTTCTTTGTATGAGTGGGCAATTCCCTTCAATGGTGCACTAGAGATTTTCCGGAGGATGATTTATTAAATGTTTGCTTGCAAACTAACACCAGTCTTTGAGGAAATTGGAGGGGTTTCTGTCTTTGAAAATGAGGGTCGTTTGGCTGTACCTTGGCACAATCATTCATCGCATTTTTATTGAAAAGCACCGCCAGTCTTTGAGATGGATACTTTGGCTGGCTGTATGTAGAAAAGTCTATGAAGATGCTACCATTAGAAGCTTGGTGTATTGTGGAACAGTTTTTGAAGATGGTTACTTTAGAGGCTTGGTGTGTGCGAACAGTCTTTGAAGATGCTACTTTAAGCTGCTGTCTGTAGAACAGTTCTTTGAAAGATGCACTTTAGTGCTTGGTGTATGTTGGAACAGTTTTTTGAAGATGTTATATATAAGCTGGTGTGTACAGAACAAGTCTTTGAGATGCACTTTAGCTGCTTCTGTACAATGTCTGTCTTTGAAGAGGTTACTTTAGCGCTGTTGTACAACAATCTTTGAAGATGCTACTTTCTTTTTTATAGCATGTCGTCTTTAGAACAGGACTGTGAAGAACTTGGTAGGCCACGTCTTTTTGTTTCTTTGGCGGCGAATTCACAGTGCAGTAGATCTGCTTCGTTTCAAGGCTGATGTACATGTGGCGTACATGGTAGGCATGTTCTTCTTGTCTTCATCTCTCAAAGAAGGCCAACAGTGGTCCCACTGTTCCACAGTCTTTCGATGGCAGTGGCTAAGGAGGCCAACGGGTTGGCAACCATGTTTCACTGATTCTTGTGTTTCAGGGACACCTGCCTTCCTCTGGAAGGATTTCAACTTCTGTTTCCGTTTGCTGGCTTTTTTCCAGGTAGTAGAAGATATCGTATTAGGAGTTCATCATTGAACTGGAAGTTTTTTTTTGCAGCTTTCCTGCTGCCAGAGCATGAGGACAGGGACAACTGTGAAGAAAATAAAATTGAATGATATAATGCTTCTAAAATATAATACGAACAATAAGAAATATAAGAGTAGAATGTATGAATCTAACACATTATTAAAACATAGACAATATGAAAACTTATGTAATATGAACTTTTGATTCCTTAAAAGACGGACTACTGGGTGCAGCAGATCGAAAATCTATAGGCTTGCGTAGGATTATATATGGTAAACCTTCATACCAAATTTGAAGAAAATCATCAAGAATTGTAGCCCATAGAAGGCACACAAAATACAACATCACCGACAAAATGACTTTGACCCTATAACAGATGGAACACTGGGGGCAGCACAACCAAATCTATGGCTTGTAGACTTACCTCATGCTCAAACCTCCGTAACCAATTTTGAACAAAGTCGTCGATAAATGTGACCTCTCTAGACGCACCACAATACTATGCCACAAAAAAATATGGCATTTTACCATATAAATGACAGAAAACCGGGGCAGGCATAATCCATAGTTATAGGTGTGGAG
Source organism: Okamejei kenojei (assembly GCA_035221665.1). Taxonomy (NCBI): domain Eukaryota; kingdom Metazoa; phylum Chordata; class Chondrichthyes; order Rajiformes; family Rajidae; genus Okamejei; species Okamejei kenojei. The sequence goes on along the minus strand of CM069160.1, from coordinate 6,302,053 downwards.
ATATTATAATATAAACCTCCACACAATTTTCAAGAAATCTGTCAACGGTTTGGGGCTGCTAATGTCGCACACTAGAATGTGGAAGTGGCGGCGGCGTAACGTGCTGAATCCAAAGTTTCCTCCGGCATTATATGCTGGGGTACAATAAAAATAAAAAATTACGAAAAAAAAATTAAATCGCCATGTATTTCAACTTATTATTTTTTTTTACATGTTTGAGTAGGTTACCTGCTATGAAGGACGGACGGAGCTCGTGTTGAAGATATGCGCCCCACTCCTTTCACTTTTCAAGCTTACAGATGAATTGTCGCGAAAAGCACACTAGGTTTTTCTCATGGGATCTCATTGGCTTGTTAGTTCTCTTTTCCAATATATTTGAAAATGTTCTCTCTGTCGAATGACCTTGTCACATTCTTCCCAAAGAGAAAATAAACTGATTCACTTTGCGGTGCTGGGATCACAGAATTGACGCAAATCGTGGTAGAGTTTGACATCCTACATTAATCCGTGCTGCCATCAATTAGCCATACTGAATGGGTGTGTGACAGAAGGACTTCAAGAATATTTGTCTTTGTGTCCCATTGCGAGAGTTTAGAATAATATACGAGGTTTTAGTCTTCCACATCATTTTTCTTGGCATTATCAGAGTCAGGGAACATTTTACGGAAGAGGCAACTCGCATGATCTGCCCGGCTAACGGCAAGTTATGTTCAATAATAAACTCGGTGAATTGAGTCTCTGCTCAAATGACATTGTGATCTCCAGAACTTGATGCAAAGAACTTAGAAATTGGAAGCGTATTGGCCTTACCTTGCTATGATCTAGATGTTTCTTGGTCTTGATGTGTTTTTGAATATCGTTTAATTCCTCCATGACTGATGCCAAAATCCACTGAACACACAGTACAAAATGCATGATAATCCCCAAGTGAGAGAGGTGGAGACTGGAAAAACTGCTGAGCATATTCCTTTTTGAACTTCTGATAGGCACGATTTTTCCCGTCTTTGCTCATTTTTATTTCTTGTTCAGAAAGTTTTCCAGTTCTTTCCAGTTCACAAGTTATTTTCCATTTATTATTCCAAATTATGATTCCAAACTCCGAACAAGAAACGCCGAACAAGTTGGACCTACTGACCGTAGTACGAAATCTGTCACATACGTATACGCGCAGTGGAGTGCAGCGATATGCCATGCAAAACATGCCATGGTCGTATCGCGCTCGAGCTCGCATGTCCACGATGTAATGCACGCAATATGTTTATAGCACTGATCTCAACCGTGTGTTGTGTTTTTTTCCAGTAGATGCGGTGTGTGTTCGCTGGCTCCACACCGATCTATTTTTTGTACATTGTTGCGTGTACAGACACTTGTACAGCAGCGCATGTCATGGCTGTTGTTGTTTTGTTTTGTGTTTCACGGCGTTTATGGCTAGAATCATTGCTCCAGCCGTTCAGAGTCTAGACGCGTTGCTCCAGCCGTTTCTATGTGTTTTTTTTTCAGATTTTGTTTTTTCGGAATATTGAGACAAAAAATCGGAATTCGGAATTGGGATGGAAAAATCGGAAGAATTCCGCCCAAATCGGAATGGTTGGCTCAGGTATGCATAACACCGATCAAGTTCCTCCCATATGATTGATATATGCCACAGCTGTGGTGTTGTCAATCTGGAGTTGAACATGGGAAATCTGAACTGGTGGAAACTTATGCTTTTAGCCATAAAAAGCACCCAATAACTCCAGGTAATTAATACCATGTGTGTGAAGAAGCAGAAGGGCGGGAGCGGGAACGAGCGGCGGTCGGACACGTGCAGCGGGAAGGGCGGGAGCGGGAACGAGCGGCGGTTGGACACGTGCAGCGGGAAAGAGCGGGAGCGGGAACGAGCTGGCGGTTGGACACGTGCAGCGGGAAGGGCGGGGGAAACGGGAACGAGCGAGAACAGGAAACGAGCGATGGTGGGTACAGGATGATGCTACAGACAGAGATGGTCAAAAGGCTGTTTAAGACATTCATGTGCAAGGAACAGAGGTAACATTAGCATTGTGGGGCTAAGGCCCCATTGCCTGTGTTGTATGTTTCAATAGACAATAGGTGCTAGGAGGAGGCCATTCGGCCCTTTGAGCCAGCACCACCATTCACTGTGATCACGGCTGATCATCCCCAATCAGTACCCCGTTCCTGCCTTCTCCCCATATCCCCTGACTCCGCTATCTTTAAGAGCCCTATCTAGTTCTCTGTTGAAAGCACCCAGAGAACCGGCCTCCACCGCCCTATGACGCAGAGAATTCCACAGATTCGCCACTCTCTGTGAGAAAAAGTGTTTCCTCGTCTCCGTTCTAAATGGCTTACTCCTTATTCTAAGACTGTGGCCCCTGGTTCTGAACTCCCCCAACATCGGCATTGTCATTTAGACAATTGAGTTTATGTGTATGTGTATACTAAAGGATGTTTATGTGTGTTTAATGAGTTTGTATATAGTACTAGTTGAAAAAAGGAAGGTTGGATTCAACGCGCGTTGCAGATTTTTGGGTCGTTGCCATACATATTTCTGGTGCCGCAACATGTTACTGAGAGAAATGCATTTACCCCCATTTGTTACTGACAAATGGGTTGAATGTTACTGTGAACTAAATTTTAGGGTTGGCATCTCTGGGCATGTTGGTCGGGGTGGGACTAGTGTAGATGGGGGCATGTTTGTCGGGGTGGGACTAGTGTAGATGGGGCATGTTGGTCGGGGTGGGACTAGTGTGGATGGGGCATGTTGGTCGGGGTGGGACTAGTGTAGACGGGGCATGTTGGTCGGGGTGGGACTAGTGTGGATGGGGCATGTTGGTCGGGGTGGGACTAGTGTAGATGGGGCATGTTGGTCGGGGTGGGACTAGTGTAGATGGGGCATGTTGGCCGGTGTGGGCAAGTTGGGCCGAAGGGCCTGTTTCCGCGCTGTATCTCCACACTAAATCTGTGTTTGGTGTTAAGTTGGGAAAAGGGGAAGTACAACGGGATCTGGGGGTCCTTGTTCATCAGTCAATGAAAGTAAGCACGCAGGTACAGCAGGCAGTGAATAAAGTGAATGGCATGTTGGCCTTCATAACAAGAGTAGTTGAGTATAGGAGAAAAGACGTCCTTCTGTAGTTGTACGGGGCCCCAGTGAGACCACACCTGGAGTATTGCGTGCAGTTTTGGTCTCCTAATTTGGGGAAGGACATTCTTGCTATTGAGGAGCCCAGAGTAGGTTCACCAGGTTAACTCCCGGGACTGTCATATGCTGAGAGAATGGAGCGGCTGGGCTTGTATATTCTTGAGTTTAGAAGGATGAGAGGGCATCTTATTGAAACATGCAAGATTGTTAAGGGTTTGTACATGCTAGAGGCAGGAAACATGTTCCCGATGTTGGGAGAGTCCAGAAACAGGGGCCACACAGTTTAAGAATAAGGGGTCGGCCATTTAGAACGGAGATGAGGACAAACTTTTCCACCCAGAGAGTTGTGAATCTGTGGCCATTTGGGACTGAGATGAGGAGAGACTTTTTCACCCGGAGAGTTGTGAATCTGTGGAATTCTCTGCCTCAGAGGCGGTGGAGGTCGGTTCACTGGATACTTTCAAGAGAGAGCTTGATAGGGCTCTTAATGATAGCGGAGTCATGGGATATGGGGAGAAGGCAGGAACGGGGTACTGATTGGGGATGATCAGCCATGGTCACATTGAATGGCGGTGCTGGCTCGAAGGGCTGAATGGCCGACTCCTGCACCTGTTGTCTATTGTCTATTGTATTCCTTCCACAGAAAATCCCTCTGAATCTTCCCCGTGCTTCTCCGCCACTCTGCTCGACGGACTCAAGAGAACTTTTGACCGCTCGATCAACGCCAGATTATTCTGGATATCCGTCGCCATTTTGCTGAGCTGCCTTCTTGGATTTAGAATATTGTGTTCAGTTCTGGGCACCACGTTATAGGAAAGATATTGTCAAGCTTGAAAGGGTTAAGCGAAGATTTCCGAGGGTGTTGCCGGGACTAGAGTGTGTGAGCTATAGGGAGAGGTTGAGTAGGCTGGGTCTCTATTCCATGGAGCGCAGGAGGATGAGGGGTGATCTTATAGAAGTGTATAAAATCATGAGAGGAATAGATCGGGTAGATGCACAGAGTCTCTTGCCCAGAGTAGGGGAATCGAGGACCAGAGGACATATGTTCAAGGTGAAGGGAAAAAGATTTGATAGGAATCTGAGGGGTAACTTTTTGTGTGTGGCGGGTGTATGGAACAAGCTGCCAGAGGAGGTAGTTGGGGCAGGGACTATCCCAACGTTTAAGAAACAGTTAGACAGGTACAGGGATATGGACCAAGCGCAGGCAGGTGGGATTGGTGCAGCCGGGACATTGTTGGCCTGTGTGGGCGAGTTGGGCCGAAGGGCCTGTTTCCACACTGTATCACTCTGTGACTCTATGACTTATCACCCCACTCCTCTCCTCCCTTCACTCAGTGACCCCTCAACTCCCCTTCTCTCTCCCCGCTCCCATGTGACCCCAGACTGCTCCCATCCTCTCCGCTTCCCCCATCTCCCCTTCCCCCGATCCCTGCCCCCCCTCACGATGTTGCCACCTCACGGCGTTTAGTTTAAGGTGGCCAAAAATGCTGGAGAAACTCAGTGGGTGAGGCAGCATCTGTGGAGCGAAGGAATAGGTGACGTTTCGGGTTGAGAACCTTCAGCGTTTAGTTAAGTTCAGTTTAGAGATACAGCGCGGAAACAGGCCCTTCGGCCCACTGAGTCCGCACCACCCGCCATCCCCACACACTAACGCTATCCTGCACACACTAGGAACAATTTTTACGTTTACACCCAGCCAACTAACCTACACACCTGCACGGCTTTGGAGTGCGGGAGGGATCCGGAGCACCCGGAGAAAACCCACGCAGGTCACGGGGAGAACGTGCAAACTGCGTACAGACAGCACCCGTACTCGGGATCGAACCCGGGACTCCGGCGCCGTGAGGCAGCAACTCTATCGCTGCGCCACCGTGTTGCCCCCCCCCCCACCTCACGGTTAACCGCCCTCTCCCCCCCCCCCCCCCCCCCTTGCCCAGGTACGGTGATGCTGTGGAGTCCCAACGTGAAGGAGCCGCTGGTGAAGATGCTTTGTCACAAGGGGGGGGGGGGGGGGGGAGGGTTCTGGGCCGTCGCCGTGGACAACAGTGGCTTGTGGGGGGGGGGGGGGGGGAGAGGCCGGCATGATATGATCTTGGCTGATCATCTAAAATCAGTACCCCGTTCCTGCTTTCTCCACATATCCCTTTATTCCTTTCAACCCATGAGCTACAATAGACAATAGGTGCAGGAGTCGGCCATTCGGCCCATTGAGTCAGCACCGTCATTCAATGTGATCATGGCTGATCAGCCCCAATCGGTGCCCTCCATAATGTTTGGGACAAAGACCCATCATTTATTTATTTGCCTCTGTACTCAACAATTTGAGATTTGTAATAGAAAAAAAAATCACATGTGGTTAAAGTGCACATTGTCAGATTTTAATAAAGGCCATTTTTATACATTTTGGTTTCGCCATGTAGAAATTACAGCAGAGTTTATACATAGTCTCCCCATTTCAGGGCACCATAATATTTGGGACACAGCAATGTCATGTAAATGAAAGCAGTCATGTTTAGTATTTTGTTGCATATCCTTTGCATGCAATGACTGCTTGAAGTCTTCGATTCATGGACATCACCAGTTGCTGGGTGTCTTCTCTGCTGTTGCTCTGCCAGGCCTGTATTGCAGCCATTTCAGCTGGTATTGCAGCTAGTCCCCTTCAGTTTTCTCTTCAGCATATAAAAGGCATGCTCAATTGTGTTCAGATTGGGTGATTGACTTGGCCACTAAAGAATTGACCCTTTTTTAGCTTTGAAAAACTTTGTTACTTTAGCAGTATGTTTGGGATCATTGTCTTGCTGTAGAATGAACCGCCGGCCAATGAGTTTTGAGGCATTTGTTTGAACTTGAGCAGATAGGATGTGTCTCTACACTTCAGCATTCATCATGTTACCACCATCAGCAGTTGTATCATCAATGAAGATAAGTGAGCCAGTACCTTCAGCAGCCATACATGCCCAGGCCATAACACCCCCACCACCGTGTTTCACAGATTAGGTGGTATGCTTTGGATCTTGGGCAGTTCCTTCCCTCCTCCATACTTTGCTCTTGCCATCACTCTGATAAAAGTTAATCTACATCTCATCTGTCCACAAGATCTTTTCTCCAGAACTGTGGTTGCTCTTTTAAGTATGTCTTGGCAAACTGTAACCTGGCCATCCTATTTTTGCGGCTAACCAGTGGTTTGCATCTTGCAGTGTAGCCTCCATATTTCTGTTCATGAAGGGGATTTTTCTTTATTGTAGAGAGAATTCTTCTGTCATCGGCTGTGGAGGTCTTCCTTGGCCTGCCAATCCCTTTGCGATTAGTAAGCTCACATGTGCTCTCTTTCTTCTTAATGCTATTCCAAACAGTTCATTTTGGTAAGTGTAAGATTTGGCTGATGTCCCTAGCAATTTAATTCTTGTTTCTCAGTCTCATAATGGCTTAATTTACTTTCATTGGCACAACTTTGGTCCTCATGTTGATAAACAGCAATAAGTTTCCAAAGGTGATGGAAAGACTGGAGGAAAGACGAGGTGCTGAGAGCTCTCTTATACCTGCATTAAGGAGACAATTAAACACACCTGAGCAATTACAAACGCCTGTGAAGTCATGTGTCCCAAACATTATGGTGCCTTGAAATGGGGAGACTATGTATAAACACCGCTGTAATTTCTACATGTTGAAACCAAAATGTATAAAAATGTCCTTTATTAAAATCTGACAATGTGCACTTTAACCACATGTGATTTTTTTTTCTATTACAAATCTCAAATTGTGGAGTACAGAGGGAAATAAATAAATGTTGGGTCTTTGTCCCAAACAATATGGAGGGCACTGTATATCTAACTCTCTCTTGAAAACATCCAGTGAATTGGCCTCCACTGCCTCCTGTGGCAGAGAATTCCACAGATTCACAACTCTCTGGGTGAAAAGGGGGAAGGGTGGGGAGGCGGAGAGTGCGGAGGGGAGAGGGAAGGGGGAGTGGAGAGGCAGGGGGGAGGGGGAGTAGGGATAGAGGAGGGAAAGGGGGGGGGGGTGTTGGGACCGGGACACAGTCGACGGGGACTCGAATGGGGGTGGGTGGTATCATTCAGGGACCTCAACTCCTCCCCTCTCACTCCCACACCTCGCTCTCTGATTTCCCCCCCCCACCCCCCTCCCTCTGACCCCTCCCTCTCCCTCCCTCCCATCAATCACCCTCCCTTCCCCTCCCTCCCTCCCTCCCTCTCCCTCCTCCCTCTCTCCCTCTCTCACCCTTGCTCTCACCCTCTCTCCCTCTCTCTGTCTCCCTCTGGCAGGTTTACAAAGACGTGCACAGCGCGATGGTGCGGAGCCCGTACCTGAGCCACGCTGTGCGCCAGGGTGTGCAGGGCCTGCAGTTTTGCCCCTACGAGGATGTGCTGGGAGTGGGTCACGGGCTGGGCTTCACCAACATGCTGGTGCCAGGTGAGTGGGCGAATGGGCGGTACAACGGTGGCGCAGCGGGTAGAGCCGCTGCCCCACAGCTCCAGAGACTCGGCTTCTATCCTGACTCCAGTGCTGTCTGTGCGGAGTTTGCACGTTCAACCCGTGACTTGCGTGGGTTTTCTCCGGGTGCTCCGGTTTCCTCCCACACTCGAAAGACATACAGGTTTGTAGGTTAATTGCCCAGATTATTCTTGCCCAGAGTAGGGGGATCGAGGACCAGAGCTCATAGGTTCAAGGTGAAGAGGAAAAGATTTAATAGGAGTCCGAGGGGTATCTTTTTCACACAGAGGGTGGTGGGTGCATGGAACAAGCTGCCAGAGGAGGTAGTTGCGGCTGGTCTATCCCATCGTTTGACGGGTGCATGGATAGGACAGGTTTGGAGGGATAGGGACCAAGCGCAGGCAGGTGGGACTAGTATAGCTGGGACATGTTCGTTGGTGTGGGCAAGTAGGGCCGAAGGGCCTGTTTCCACACTGTATCACTCTATGATTCCAATTGGCTTTGGTTAAAATGTTAAATGTGTCGCAAGTGTGTGTAGTATACTAAGGCGCACAAAGCTGCAGTAACTCAGTGGGACGGGCAGCATCTGTGGAGACAATAGACAATAGGTGCAGGAGTAGGCTGTTCGGCCCCACAAGAGCCCTATCTTTAAGAGCCCTATCTCGCTCTCTCTTGAAAGGAATGGGTGATGTTTCGGGTCGAGACCCTTCTTCAGACTCGGGATAGGATATTGTGCGGGATAGTGCTAGTGTGGGGGGATCGCTGGTCGGAGCGGACTCAGCGTGAGGCAGCAGCTCTACCCGCTGCGCCACTGTGCTGCCCTTTGTAGTTTAATGGTGTCAATGTACAATTTTGTTTTACAAATTAAACCCAAAAGAATAACCTACAATGGCGGCACGGTGGCGCAGCCGTAGCGTTGCTGCCTCGCAGCGCCAGGGACCCGGGTTCCATCCTGACCACGGGCGCTGTCTGTGCGGAGTTTGTACGTTCTCCCTGTGACCGCGTGTTTAGTTTAGAGATACAGCACGGAAACAGGCCCTTTGGCCCACGGGGGCCGCGCTGACCAGCGATCCCCGCACGCTAACACTATCCCACACGCACTAGGGACAATGTTTACATTTACACCAAGCCAATTAACCTACAAACCTGCACGTCTTTGGAGTGTGGGAGGAAACCGAAGATCCCGGAGAAAACCCACGCAGGTCACGGGGAGAACGTACAAACTCCGTACAGACAGCACCCGTAGTCGGGATCGAACCCGGGTCTCTGGCGCTGCATTCGCCGTATGGCCACCGGTGATCGCCCCGTACACTAGTTTACTTTAGAGATGCAGCGCAGAAACAGGCCCTTCGGCCCACTGCGTCCCTGCCGAGCGGTGATCGCCCCGTACACCAGCACTATCCTACACACACCAGGGACAATATACAGGGCAAGTTTGTAGGTTAATTGGCTTCGGTAAAAATTGTAAATTGTCCAGAGTGTGGAGCTCTCATCCTGGGGGCAAGGAGGGAGGGTGGGGGAGGGAGGGTGGTCAGGGGTGGAGGGGGGCGTGGGTGACCTGTTATCTGCTGTCGTCCTGTGCAGAGGGGGTATTTGGTGATCGGGGGGTGGAGGGGGAGGGTGGTCGGGGAGGGAGTGACCGGTGCTCTCGTCCCCTACAGCGGCCGGAGAGGCAAACTTTGACGGGCTGGAGTGTAACCCGTACCGCAGCAAGAAGCAGAGGCAAGAGTGGGAGGTGAAGGCCCTGCTGGAGAAGGTGGGTGTGAGAGGGGGGGTGTGGGTGTGAGAGGGGTGGGTGTGGGTGTGAGGGGGGGTGGGTGTGAGTGGGGGATGGTGGGAGAGAGGGGGGGAGAGGTGGGGAGGATGGGTGGGAGTGGGGACAGAAAGGGGTAGGGGGTGGGGAGTGTACACAGTACAAAGGGTGGATGATGTACAGGGGGGGTGTTCCCCGTGTGGAGTGATGTCCCGGTGCGTGAGGTGGGGGGGAGGTGGTCACCTGGCGGGCGGAGGGTTCCCCGGTACAGGAGGAGGAGCAGGGGGAGGGGTCCTCGTATGGGGGAAGAGGTGGGGGAGTCGCCACACAGTAGTAGGGAGGGGGTTCCCTGTGTGTGGGTGGCGGTCCCTGTGAGTGTGTGGGTGTCCCTGTGTAAGGGAGGGCTCCCCGTGTGTGAGGGGGGGATCCCGTATGAGGTGGGTGGTGGGGGTCTGTGTGTGAGGGGAGTGGTGGGGGTCTGGCTGTGAGGGGGTGTGAAGGTCTGGGTTTGAGGGGGGGTGGGGGTCTGGGTGTGAGGGGAGGGTGGGGGGTCTGGGTGTGAGGGGGGGTGGGGGTCTGGGTGTGAAAGGGGTGGGTGTCTGGGTGTGAGAGTGTGGTGGGGGGTCTGGGTGTGAGGGGGGGTGGGGGGTCTGGGTGTGAGGGGGGGTGGGGGGTCTGGGTGTGAGGGGGGGTGGGGGTCTGGGTGTGAGGGGGGTGTGGGGGTCTGGGTGTGAGGGGGTGGGGGTCTGGGTGTGATGGGGGGTGGAGGTCTGGGTGTGAGGGGAGGGTGGGGGGTCTGGGTGTGAGAAGGGGGTGGGGGGGTGTGAGGGGGGGTGGGGGTCTGGGTGTGAGGGGGGGTGGTGGTCTGGGTGTGAGGGGAGGGGTGGGGGTCTGGGTGTGAGGGGGGTGTGGGGGGTCTGGGTGTGAGGGGGGGTGGGGGTCTGGGTGTGAGGGGGGGTGGAGGTCTGGGTGTGAGGGGAGGGTGGGGGGTCTGGGTGTGAGAAGGGGGTGGGGGTATGGGTGTGAGGGGGGGTGGGGGTCTGTATGAGTCTCGCTGACCCTGCCTGTGATACAGCTGCAGCCGGAGCTCATCTCACTGGAGCCGGACCGCTTGGGGCAGGTCGACCCCATCTCCATGGTGCAGACACCGCGACAGGGTGGAGCACCTGGTGAATGTCTGACCCCCACCCACCCCCCACCGAACCCTCTCATCGCACCCTTCCCCAACCCCGACCCTCTGACCCCCTCTCTCTGGGGCACCGTGAGATGGTGTTAGATTCCCCCCTCACTGTACACCATCGTGGGGGGGAAGAGTCTCCGTGGATTGTCACCTTGTCCGTGGTGGAGAAGCTTGTGTGGACCTGAGATCCTGAGAGCGATGCCGTCTGGAGCGATGCTCCTGGTAGGGCCACCCATGGCGGTAAGGTCGAGGGGGGAGGACTCGAACAGAAGTAGGTGCAGGAGTAGGCCATTCGGCCCTTTGAGCCAACGCCGCAATTCAATGTGATCATGGCTGATCATCCACAATCTGTACCCCGTTCCTGTCTTCTCCCCATATCTCCTGACTCCGCTATCTTTACGAGCCCTATCTAGCTCTCTCTTGAAAGTATCCAGCGAACCGGCCTCCACCGCCCTCTCGGGGGCTGGTGTTATAATCGGCAGAGAATTCCACAGATTCACAACTCCTCAGCTACGTTCTAAATGACCTACCCCTTATTATTAAACTGTGCGGCCCCTGGTTCTGGACCTCCAATATCGGGAACATGTTTCCTGCCTCTAGCGTGTCCAAACCCTTAACAATCTTATAGGTTTCAATAAGATTCCCTCTCATCCATCTAAATTCCTGAGTATGCAAGCCCTGCCGCTCCATTCTCTCGGCATATGACAGTCCCACCATTCCGGGAATTAACCTGGTGAACTTACGCTGCACTCCCTCAAACTCCACCCCCCCACCGAACCCCCTCATTGTCCCCGAACCCCATCACTCTCCCCCACCGACCCACCTCCCTGGGGCAGAGGGACCGTGACAGGGTGCAGAGCCTGGTGCGTGTTAGTCCCCGCCCCCCTTGAACCCCCTCCCCGCCGATACCCCACTGCTCTTGAATCCCCCGCCTCCCCCCCCCCCCCCCCACAGGGCTACGACCCCACGGAGACGGAGAGGTTGGAGTCCAGGCGGCGGATGAAGGGCCGCAGCTCGAGCGGAAACCTGGAGCGCAGGAAGAAGCTGGTGGCCAGCGGGGACCGGAGGGTGAGGGGGGGGGGGGGGGGTAGAGAGGGGGTGAGGAGGAAGAGGGAGAGAGGGAGATGGAGGAGGAGGGGATGAGGAGGGAGAGAGAGATGGAGATGGGGTGGAGGGGGAGGGGTGGCGAAGGGGGGAGACTGGAGAGAGAGGATGAGGAGAGAGGGAGATGGGGAGGGAGAGGGGATGAGGAGGAAGAAGAGAGAGGGAGATGGTGTGTGAGGAAGAGGGAGAAGGGGAGGAGAGTGAGGGAGGGGAGTGGTACCCTGTACTGGTACCCTGCCCTGTACCCGGGACCAGCGGTAGCGGTCAGCTGTCCCACACCACGGCCGGCGCAGCGGGTAGAGCTGCTGCCTCACAGCGTCAGGGACCCGGGATCCATCCCGACCCTGGGTGCTGTTTGTACAGAGCTTGTACGTTCTCCCCGGGGCCACGTGGATTTTCTCCGGGTGCTCCGGTTTCCCCCCACGCCCCAAAGACGTGTAGGTTAATGGCCCTCTGTAAATTTCCCCCTGGTGTGTTCGGAGTAGATGAGAAAGTGGGATAACAGATAACGAGTGCGTGACTGGGTGATCGCTGGTTGGCACGGACTCGATGGGCCGAAGAGTCTGTTTCTCTAAACCTAAACACGGCACAGTGGCGCAGAGGGTATTGATGCGGCCTCACAGCGCCAAAGACACAGGTGCTGTCAGTACAGAGTTTGCACGTCCTCTCAGTGACCGAGTGGGTATTCTCCGGGTGCTCCGGTTTCCTCCGTACAGGTTTGTGGGTTAATTTGTTTTGGTAACATTGCAAGTTGTCCCTTGTGTGTGGGAAAGAACTATTGTGTCGGGTAATGAGCACGGACTCGATGGGCCGAACGGCCTGTTTCCGCGCCGTGTCTCTAAATCTATAAACTATCAACTAAACATAAAAAGACACAAAGTGCTGGAGTAACTCAGTGGGTCAGGCAGCAACTCTGGAGAACGTGGATATCTATGTCCCCACAGATGCTGAATGCCCCGCTGAGATACTCCAGCACTTTGTGTCCTTTTCTGTATAAAGCAGCCTCTGCAGTTCCTTGTTCCTGCATGAAAAGACAAAAGTTGTAATATGAAGAGAGAAGAAGAGAAAATGTCTTCTTGTTTCACACCTTCTGTCTTTTCATCTCTGGTCTTTGGCTGTGACCCGTCGGCCTATCAACTTACGCCCTCACCCTTATTCACCTTTCAGTCTCCGGGTTTGTCCTGCCCCTCTCCACTTCCAGCTTCACCCTCCCCCCCCCCTTCACTACAAGCAGTCTGAAGAAGCGTTCAGACCCGAAACGTCACCAATCCATGTTCTCCAGAGATGCTGCCTGACCCGCTGAGTTACTCCAGCACTCTGTGAAACGTCACCAATCCATGTTCACCACAGATGTTGCCTGACCCGCTGAGTTACCCCAGCACTTTTGTAAAACCATCATCTGCAGATCCTTGTATCTACTGCTTGAAGAGATCTTTGTACCGTGAGAAACTCCGAGAGAACTCAGCCACTGTTTTTTTAAAGACTTTATTAAACGTTAAAGGTGAAGAGTTACAAACGTGAGCGGAGCCACAGCGGGTGATGTGCGTGCTGACGGGTCACAGACTGGAGCCTGCGATGTTGTAATGAGGTGTTGCATTTTGTGACGTCGAACAAGGACAGGACCTACACAGTGAACGGTAGTCCTCTGGGGAGTGTTGCAGAGCAGAGGGATCTAGGAGTTCAGGTGCACGAATTCTTGGAGGTTGAGTCGCAGGCAGATAAAGTGGTCAAAAAATATTTTGGCACATTGGCCTCCATCATTCAGAATATTGAGGAGTGAAGTTGGGAGGTCATGTTGCAGTTGTATAAGACGTTGGTGAGACCACATTTAGAATATTGTGTTCAGTTCTGGGCACCATGTTAAAGGAAATGTGTTGTCAAGCTTGATAGGGTTCAGAGAAGATTTACGAGGATGTTGCAAGGACTAGAGGGTGTGATCCAAAGATACTATAGCGAGCAAGATAGTCCACTCAGCACAAAAGGTGTAGTACGGTCATGGGCAGAGTCATGGGTAATCTTCGGCCCATTTCCGTAACCGGCTTCCGTCTCCGCACCAAAGATCCCACAGCGGAGCAAAGATACTAGTGCGGAGACGGAAGCCGGTTACGGAAACATCATCGTAAAAAATCAAAGGTCTTTGGTAAAAATCTTCGCATTTTCTTTCTGCCTCTCTGCCTCACAATAAAAAGCAAAAAGATGCGTACGTTCCTTCCACAGCGTGAGGGGAGTCTGGCCCGGATCAGCACGGCTGGGACACCAGGGTAAAGTTGCGGGGAGGTTTGCAATGTATTTTTATGTAATGTTGTCCCTTGTCTGGGCCCTGAGTCCGAAATAAAGTTTATAAATACATATAAAAATCTGGAGAAATATATGTGTGTGTGAATTATAATTTATTAACACAAACTGTTCCCCCGCAACGTTGATTACACTGCGAGAGGGATAACCAATGGCCGAAGAAATGGCCCACGTTCCGCTCCGTTGTGACTACACGTCAGCCCATTGGATTTAGCAGGAGTGGACTATCTTGCTCGCTATAGGATCTTTGGTGTGAGCTACAGGGAGAGCGCAGCAGGATGAGGGGTGATCATAGAGAGGTGTATAAAATCTTGTAGAGACATAATTTGGGTAGATGCACAGAATCTCTTGCACAGAGTACGGGAATCGTGGACCAGAGGACATAGGTTCAAGGTGAAGGGGAATAGATTTAACAGGAATCTGAGGGGTAACATTTTCACACAAAGGGTGGTGGGTGTATGGAACAAGCTTTTGGAGTAGGTAGTTGATGCTGGGACTACTCCCCTGTTTAAGAAACAGACAGGTAAGAGGTGGGTGGGGATGGGTCACTTGACACAGACACTCCTTGAGCCACGTGGGGGGTCATAAGGGCATCACGTTTACTTTGCTCCCTTCTCGAACAGCGGGGTAATATTTGCAATTTTCCAATTGTCCGGAACCACCCGACTCCAGTGACTCTTGAAAGATCGCCACCAATGCCTCCACAGTCTCTAAAGCCACCTCTTTCAGAACCCTGGGGTGCAGTCGATCCGGTCCAGGTGACTTAACCACCTTCAGAATGTTCATCTTCCCACATTTCCCCTGGTTTTATTTCCGCGCTCACTGGGGTTTCACGACGCGGAATTTGGGGATTAAATGGGAGCCGTTCAGCGCCGACCTGTTGTCCACCGGCTTTCTGCCCCACAGCCCCTGAGCCCCGCTCCTGACGCCGGTCCCGGGACCCGACCCTTTTACACACCCGGAGCGGAACCGGAGCAGATTCTCAGCCACTGGTCTATATGCCAAGGCCCGAAGAAAGGATAAAGTTTATCCGTGAATTTATTCCCAGTGAAGGTGTGGAGATGTGACTTGGTGTCCGCGTCGTAAAATGAAACTGTCCCGGACTCGTAACTGAGATAAACTCCCACCCTCCCGGGGATGGGACGGGCGGGGAGACGGGATGGAGGGGAGGTGAATGCATCAAACCGCCATCCCACCGCCTGATGCTCCAGACTCCAGTCTCCGGGGTCAGTGTGACCCCTCCCTTCCTCTCCACAGACTCTGCGGCGACTCCCAGCCTCCAGTCCCGACTCCCCGCCACCTCCACCTCCCAGTAATGTCTCCCCGATGTGAATCCCTCCGATCCCAGCACACACGGCCAGTCTGTAAACCTCTTCCCGGTGTCAGGGAGACTCCTCCAGGTCCCGGTCCATCTCACCCTCTTCCCATCCTCAGACACCTCGAGCTCCGGATGCGCTGTTTCCACATCCAGGGTGACGGAGACTGGGGGAGAAGCAGAGAATCAGAGAGTCCCCGGGGGTCGGGGGGAGACTCGGGCAGCGCGGCCCCGGGACCGGGGGAGAAGCCGCTCGGCCTCAGGCACAGGCGGGCGGACAACTGACACCTTGCCCGGGGTTTCACCACAACAACATCGGGTGGACAACACACATCTTTCCCGGAGTGTTTATCCAGGGATGGAGAGGGGAATTTCGTGAGGTGGGAGAGGGTGAACGGGGAGGACGAGTGTGGCGAGTGGGGAGGATTACAAGATTGCAGTGGGGATGGAGGAATGAAGCGGGCTATTCAGATATGGAGGCAGATCGGAGCAAGAGGGTTGGATTTACAAATTGGAAGTATAAAGATGGAGTTGAAGGGGAAGTGAGTACAGGAAAAGTTACAAAATACTCTCAAACTAATGGGAAGGAAAGTTCGAGAAGGGATAAGAGAGCAAGGGTCAATCAGGTCAGGGCCAATTGTGAGCGGTGTGAGAGGGGAGGTGAATACCGAAGTCAAAGTGTTGTATATGAATGCGCGAAGTATAAGAAATAAAGTGGAAGAGCTTGAGGCTCAGTTAGAAATTGGCAAGTATGATGTTGTGGGAATTACAGAGACATGGCTGTAAGAGGACCAGGGCTGGGAACTAAATATTCAAGGGTCTACCTTCTATCGAAAAGACCGACAGGTGGGCAGAGGGGGTGGGGTAGCTCTGTTGGTGAGGTATGAAATTCAGTCCCTTGCAAGGGGTGACATTGAAACAGGAGATGTGGTGTCAGTATGGATAGAACTAAGCAATCGTAAGGGTAAAAAGAACCTATTGGGACCTATCTACAGGCCCCCAAACAGTAGCCTGGACATAGGCTGCAAGTTGAATCAAGAGTTAAAATTGGCATGTCGTACAGATAATGCTTCGGTTGCTATGGGAGATTTCAACATGCAAGTAGACTGGGAAAATCAGGTTGGTACTGGACCCCAGGAAAGGGAGTTTGTGGAGTGCCTCTGCGATTAGAGCAGCTTGTATAGAAGCCTACCAGGGAGAAGGCAATTCTGGATTTAGGGTTGTGTAATGAAGCGGATTTGATAAGGGAACTTGAGGTTAAGGAGCCATTAGAAGATTGGAGATTAGGTGACCATAATATGGTAGGTTTTAATCTACAATTTGAGAGGGAGAAGGCTAAATCGGAGCTGTCCGTGTTACAGTTGAATAATGGGGATTATGGAGCCATGAGGGAGGAGTTGGCCAAAGTTGACTGGAAAGATTCCCTAGCAGGCATGACAGTAGAACAACAACGACAGGTATTTCTGGGAATAATACAGAAGGTGCAGGATCAGTTCATTCCAAAGAGGAAGAAAGATTCCAAGGGGAGTAAGGGGCGACCGTGGCCTACATGGGAAGTCAGAGACAGTATAAAAACAACATAGCTAAGATGAGCAGGAAGCAAGAGGATTGGGTAATGTTTCAAGAGCAGCAGAAGATAACTAAAAAGGCAATACAGGGAGAAAAGGAGAGGTATGAGCATTAGCTAGGCAAGAATATAAAGGAGGATAGTAAAAGCTTCTTTAGGTATTTGAAGAGGACAAAAATAGTTAAGACCAAAGTTGGACCCTTGAAGACAGAAAATGGCGAATTTATTATGAGGAACAATGAAATGGAAGATGAGTTGAACAGGTACTTTGGATCCATCTTCACAAACAATCTTCCTGATGAACTAGTGGCCAGAGGATCTGGGGGACAGAGATACTGAAGGAAATCCACATTTGGCAGGATGTGGTATTGGGTAGACTGATGGGACTGAAGGCTGATAAATCCCCAGGACCTGATGGTCCGCATCCCAGGGTACTTAAGGAAGTGGCTTTAGAAATCGTGGACGCATTGGTTTATAGATTCAGGATCAGTTCCTGTGGATTGGAGGGTAGCGGGAGTGAGAAAACAGGGAATTCTAGACCAGTTAGCCTGACTTCGGTGGTGGGGAAGATGCTGGAGTCAAACAAAAAAGATGAAATAGCGGCACATTTGGATAGCAGTAACAGGATCAATCCGAGTCAGAATGGATTTATGAAGGGGAAATCATGCTTGACTAATCTTCTGGAATTTGAGGATTTAACTAGGAAAATGGACAAGGGAGAGCCAGTGGATGTTGTGTACCTGGACTTTCAGAAAGCATTTGATAAGGTCCCACATATGAGATTAGTGGGCAAGATTAGGGCACATGGTATTGGGTTGACTGACAGAGATAGAAAATTGGTTGGCAGACAGGAAACAGAGAGTAGGGATTAACGGGTCCCTTTCAGAATGGCTGGCAGTGACTAGTGGGGTACCGCAAGGCTTGATGCTGGGACCGCAGCTATTTATAATATACATAAATGATTTAGTTGAAGGGATTCAAAGTAACATTACAAAATTTGCAGATGACACAAAGCTGGGTGGCATTGTGAACTGTGAGGAGGATGCTATGAGAATGCAGGGTGACTTGGACCGGTTGGGTGGATGGGCAGATGCATGGCAGATGCAGTTTAATGTGGATAAATGTGAGATCATCCACTTTGGTAACAAAAACAAGAAGGCAGATTATTATCTAAATGGTGTCAAGTTGAGAAAAGGGGAAGTACAACAGGATCTGGGGGTCCTTCTTCATCAGTCAATGAAAGTAAGCATGCAGGTGCAGCAGGCAGTGAGGAAAGCAAATGGCATGTTGGCCTTCATAACAAGAGGAGTTGAGTATAGGAGCAAAGAGGTCCTTCTGCAGTTGTACAGGGTCCTAGTGAGACTGCACCTGGGCTATTGTGTGCAGTTTTGGTCCCGTAATTTGAGGAAGGACATTTTTGCTCTTGGGGGAATGCAGCTTGGGTTCATTCCTGGGATGGTGGGACTCTCATGTGCTGAGAGAATGGAGCAGCTCGGCTTGTATACTCTGGAATTTAGAAGGATGAGAGGGAATCTTATTGAAACAGGGGCCACAGTTTAAGAATAAGGGGTAAGCAATTTAGAACGGAGATAAGGAAACACTTTTTCACACAAACAGTTGTGAGTCTGCTGAATTAACCTCAGAGGGCAGTGGAGGCACCAGCCCTGAGAGACTGAGCTGCCAGCCAGCCCGAGAATCCATTTGGCCCACAATGTCCATTTTAGTCCTCTGGAAACCAGTCCCTTCGGCCCACAACACCCATACTAGCGCTCCGGAAAGCCCTCGCCACCCCCCCCCCCCCCCTCCCACTGGACACCAATTTTAAATTGGTGGAGAGGTGGAATAATACGTTGGGGGACCAGCCCTCCCATGACCCCGACAGGTCCCACTTAGTCTAGTAATCACTATATTTGAGGCACTTAAATAGGTGAGGTGTGGAAGTATAGCAATGTAATGTGGGCAAATCAATTAGTATAGCTGGGGAAAAGGAGGTCCTGGACACGATGGGCCGAAGGGTCTGAATCTGTAATTAACAACCATGGCTCTCGGCTCCAAGAGCACTGAATGACTGAGTCTCCACAGCCACCGGAGCAGGCAATTCCAAGGGTTCCCCAGTCTCTGCGTGCAGTTATGTCTCCTTATCTCAGTCCTACATGGTGCAGCCCACATTCTGAGAGGATGCCCATTCTCCAGACCCCTCAGACAGGGGAAACATCCTCCCTGCAACCAGTCCACTGAGCCCTGTAAGAATTTTGTGTTTCACTGAGATCTCCTCCAATACACCCGAACTCTCGAGTACACAGGCCTAGTCTACTCAATCTCACCCCGCACAGCAAACTCATTGTCCCAGGAACAAGTATTGTTAATCTTTGCTGCATTTCCTCTGTGTCAAGTCTGTCACTTTATCGGTACACAGGAGCAGAGGAACACAAGAAAACAGGAGCAGGATTAGGATCCGCTCCTCAGGCTTGCCCCTCCATTCAATGTGATCATGGCTGATCTAAGCTGGCATAAATTCCTCTTCTGTGTGAGTTCCCCATAATCTTAATTTTTACATCTATCAAATATTAATTTGTAGCCAAGTTGCAGATATCCAATAACTGAGCTTTTATCTTGGGCACAACATTCCAGATATTCACTGCCCTCTGAGAGATGCAACTTCTACACACCGCATGAAAGGCCGCTCTGGAAGGTTGGATCTCATGGAATCCGGGGTGAACTAGCCGATGGAATACAACATTTACCTGAAGGTCGCAGGCAGAGGATGTTGGTAGAGGGTCGTTTTTCAGACTGGAGAGAGATTCCACGGTTGTAGGGGAACGTACTGGGGAGGGGGTGGTTTAGATGGGAAGGGATGAGTAAACCAAGGAGTTGCAGAGGGAATGGTCTTTGCGGAAGGTAGAAAGGGGAGGAGATGGGAAAATGTGGCTACTGGTGTGATCTTGTTAGAGGTGGCGGAAATTTTGGAGGATTATGTGCTGTGTGTGGCGGCTGATGGGGAGAAAGGTAAGGACAAGGGGGACTCTGTCTATGTTGTGACTAGGGGCAGGGGGAGCAAGGGCAGAGCTGCGGGGTATCGAGGAGGCACGAGTGTGGGCCTCATCTATGATGGGAGAGGGGAATCTCTGGTCCCTAAAGAATGAGGATATCTCGGATTTCCTGGTATGGAATACCTCATCTTGGGTGCAGATGTGGCGTAGCTGGACCAACTGGGAGTAGGGGATAGAGTCTTTGCATGAAGCAGGATAGGGAAAAGTGTAGTCGAGATAGTTGTGGGAGACAGTGGGTTTCTAATAGTCGTCTATCAATAGTCTATTTCCTGTGATGGAGACTGTGAGATGAATAAAGGGGAGGGAGGTGTCGGTGATGGTCCAAGTAAATTTGATTGTAGGATGGAAATTGGTGGTGAAGTTGATGGTCCATGAGTTCTGCATGGGTGCAGGAGGTTGCAACGATGCAGTCATCAATGTAATGGATATAGAGTTCGGGGGTAGAGCCTTGGACTTGGAGGAAGTGGGTGGATTCGAAGGAAGTTATTAAGAGTGAGAACCAGCTCCACTGGGAGGATTAGTGTGAGTAGAGGGAAATTGGATTGTTCTGCGGTCGAGGAAGAAACGGTGGACTTTAAGGCCTTCCTGGTGGGGGATGGAGGTGTAGAGTGAATGAACATCCATGGTAAAGATGAGGGGGTAGGGGCTCTGAAAGCAGAAGTCATTAAAGGGACGAAGGCATGTGAGGTATCTTGGACATAGGTCAGTACGGATTGGACCGGGGGGGATAGGATGGAGTCAAGGTACGTGGAAATCACTTCAGAGGGACAGGGCAGTTGTGTTTATGGATTTTGTGGGGAAGTTCAAACCGGGCTGTGCGAGGCTGGGAAATGATAAGGCTTAAAGATGTCAGAAACAAGAATAATGGAAAAGGTACAAGCTTTACCTCGCTTGAAGTCCTCAGATATTTCTTTGAATGTCATGTTGAACGAAACAGAGCAATGAAACTTTTCAATCTGCAAGGCTTCCATCTACCACCGACAGTGGTTTGGGTTCATCACGAACCCTGGAAATATTTAACAGCTGGTTATAAACTGAGCATTAGAAATGTTATCAGTTGTTCCACAAAAACTTACAATGTTTCCATCAAGACAATGTCCTACCTTCGCTTGCGACCAGCTTCCTCCTGAAAGAAATAAAACACAAATCTCAATTGATTGAGATGGATCGTCCTCATCCCGTCAGCGGGAATTTCATCAAATTTCTGTAACCCTCTGATAATTCCCATTTCCCAACTGTTATCTCCACTGTCATGCAGACAGAGAGCGGATATTGCCACCGAGATGTAGAACGACGGGGGAAAGCACAAGGAATGTTCATGAGAATGATGCCATAAATGAGAGGATGGAACTTACTGAAAAGACTGGGCAGGTCATGGGATTTCAACAAGAGAAGATGTCAGGAATGATGAGACAGAATTTAATATTATCGGTGGATTTAAATGGGTGGGGATGAAATAATCGAAGGGGAGACCAGTAATCAATGTTGAAATGTGACGTGGTCTTCAATAAATACCGAAAGGAATGCAGTCATGAGAACATGGACCTCACTTGCATTGGATGGATAGCAGAGATAAATCTAACAGCAGAGATAAATTTAAGTGCAAGCGGGATAAACACATTAGGGCTCTTGGAATTTGGGGTATTGTTACCGGGTGTGGAGAGTAGATGGGGGGGATGTTGAGTAGAGCAGAAAACTTGACTGGATAGGGTGGGCCGAATGGCCTGTCTATGATGTAGAATGTGATGTCATTCTATGATGAAACAAGGTGGACAAAACAAACACAGGAAATTCCCCCAGGGTGACCACCCACTGCTGATGTGAACTGGATATAGTTGATCAATCTGATGTGTGCGCCACGTTCTAGATTTCAATGTGAATCCCCACAATGGGGTCATGGCTGATCTAGCCCAGGACTGAACTCCTCCTCTTTGCCCCATTCCCTTCGATTACAATTCCCCTAATTTTCAAAAATGTATCCTCCTCTGGTTAAATACGTCTAACATGTTAAACCTCTCAGAGTCTCTTGGTTGGAGACTCCCAGAGATCCACTGCCCTCTGCCCATTACGTGCTCCTTGGGATCAGATATAGGATCACCTGTCATTGTTCTAAACACTACAGAATACAAACACCTCCCTACATTCCAGCCAGGCAGTCTTGAGATCCCATAGATGAAACATTTACCTAGTTCTGAATTACTGATAAATGCAGCATTTATTTCTGAAATGTCACCCACCATGTTGTGACTGTGCACTTTCACTTCACCAAACTGTAATGCAACCCCTCACCTTCAGAAACACCACACTGTCTTTTTGATCCATCTGTTGTTGCAACTTTAAGAGTTCCTCCTGAATGGAATTTAAATTCTCTTGTATCTTTCCAAGATTTTTCTCCATTGTATTTAGAATCTTCTTCTCTTCCTCTCGGATATCTGCCAGTGCGCGCTGCTCTTTCTCAATGAGAATCTGGTGCTGTTCAGCAAACTGGGATGTGATCTTGGACTGAAGGTTGTGTGACTGTTCCTGTGAAATGAAAGGTTAAGATCAATATATAATGTCACTGATTGCGTTTCATCACGACTTGACGGTGACATTTGCCCGGTACATTTTTTATTTGCTTTGTTATTTCAATAGTTTCCCTAAATGCTTCTGAAATGTCGTGTGGGTAATCTTACAACCCATCAATCCTCTACCCCCAATACAATTCCCTGCTGCCTATTCCTTTTCACGTGCCCATTAATTTCCATTTATCCACCCACCACCCACTTTTACAGGGATAATTTACAGTCGGCAATTGAATCTGGGGGTGCGGCAATGTTCAGTGCTGGGACCCCAGTAATTTACAATATATATTTGACGAGGGAATTAAATGTAACATCTCCAAGTTTGCGGATGACACAAAGCTGGGCGGCAGTGTGAGCTGCGAGGAGGAAGCTATGAGGCTGCAGGCTGTCTTGCATAGGTTGTGTGAGTGGCCAGATGCAGTACAATGAGGATAAATGTGAGGTTATCCACTTTGGTGGCAAGAACAAGAAGGCAGCTTATTATCTGAATGGTGTAAGAAGGAACTGCAGATGCTGGTTTAAACCGAAGAGAGACACAAAAAGCTGGAGTAACTCAAGGGGAATAGGAATAGGAATACTTTATTGTCACATGTGACTAGGCACAGTGAGATTCTTTGCTTGCATACACAATGTATACAAATAACAGGCACCTACGGCACTGACAAAGTTACAAAGCACGCCGCTCCCCATTTTGTCCCCCCCACCCAACAGTTACCCCCACCCATGCCGCATCCCCACTGTCCTTTGTCCCCCCCGGAGAGAAGGAATGGGTGATGTTTCGGGTCGAGACCCTTTTTCACATTCAATTGGTGTTAGATTAGGAAAAGGGAAGGTGCAATGAGACCTGGGTGTCCTTGTACATCAGTCACAGAAAGTAAGCATGCAGTGAAGGAAGCTAATCATAGCGTTGGCCTTCATAGGGAGAGGATTTGTTTAGTTTAGTTTAGAGATGCAGTGCAGAAACAATCTGTTTATTAAGCCAATTAACATTTACATTCACCAAGCCAATTAATGTACAATTAAACTGTACGTCTTTGGAGTGTGGGAGGAAACCGAAGATCTCGGGAGATCTCGGAGTAAACGCACGCAGGTCACGGGGAGAACGTGCAAACTCCGTACAGACAGCACCCTTGGTAGGGATTGGGTATTCGGCGCTGCATTCGCTGTAAGGCAGCAACTCTACCGCTGCGCCACCGTGGCCGCCCGAGGAGGTCAAGGAGCAAGGATGTCCTGCTGCAGTTGTACAGCGCCCTGGTGAGACCACACCTGGAGTATTGTGTGCAGTATCGTTCTCCCAATTTGGGGAAGGACATTCTTGCCATTGATGGAGCGCAGGGTAGGTTCATCAGGTTAATTACCAGGATGGTGGGACTGACATGTGATGAAAGAATGGGTCGACTGGGCATGTGTACATTGGAATTGATAAGGATGAGAGGGAATCTTAAAAAAACATTCAAAATTCTTAAGGGATTAGACAAGTTAGATACAGGAAAAATGTTGCCGATGTTGGTGGAATCCAGAACCAGGGGTCACCATTTAAGAAAAAGGGGTAGGCCATTTAGGACTGAGATGAGGAAAAACGTTTTCAACCGGAGAGTTGTGAATCTGTGGAATTCTCTGTCACAGAAGGCAGTGGAGGTCAATTCACGGGATGTTTTCAAGAGAGACTGAGATTTAGCTCTTAGGGCTAATAGAATCATGGGATATGGGGAAAAAGCAGGAATGGTGTACCGATTTTGGATGATCAGCCATGATTATATTGAATGGCGGTGCTGGCTCGAAGGGCCGAATAGCCTCCTCCTGCACATATTTTCTTTGCTTCCAGCACCATTGAACCAGCGTGTATTGGGGACGTGGAAGGAATCCGACGCGGTCACAGGGAGAAGGCATGAACCACACGGGCAGCACCTGAGGTCAGGATCGAACCCGGTCACCAGCAGCAGTTGTCAGCTAGGCGACAGCAGCACTACTTGTGTCACTGCGCTGCCCTATTATTACACGCATCACAGCGATCATATTTACACAAGATCAGGAAATCGAAACTGGAAAGCCTCACCAGAACTCCAGAAATCTTCTGTTTCTGTTGCTGCTCCATCTGCTGGATCTCGGATTTCTTTTTTGTGAGAGACTGGACGGAAGATTTCACCTGATCCTGGGATTGTGTTTGAAAATCAGATAATTAAATTGTTGAACAATAAAGAAGGAATTAAAATGATGTGATTAAAATCAGTTTGCATTTACCTTGTATATTTGAACAGCTTCTTTAACCGGCATGAAGCGGTGATCTCTGTGTTCCCGCGCATCTCGACAAACCAGGCAGATCAGCTTCTTGTCAGTTTCACAAAACAGCTTCAGGTCTTCCTGATGTTCCTCGCACTGAAGTTTACTTTCCTTCTCTGTCGGATTCAGGCTCAGTGTTCGAGCTTTCTCAGACAGTCTCGCCAAGGCCCAATTCACCCTGAGGGTGCGGTCTGTAAACTCCTCTCTACATTCCGGGCAGGAGTTTCTCCCCTCCTTGTCCCAACTCTGTGTGATGCAGGAGCGGCAGAAGTTGTGCCCGCACTCCAGTATAACCGGATCGGTGAAGAAATCCAGGCAGATGGGACAAACTATCTCCTCGGTTAAACTTTCGAACCTGTCTTTCGCAGCCATTTTAACCTCCACTTCCTGGTTCAAAACGCATTCCCTTTCGCGCAGCTGCTGCCCCCCTGCAGTATCGCGAGTGTCCACTGCACACGCTGCCGTCTCGGGAATTATGTTTAGGTTGAGAGGGGAAAGATTTACTATATATCCGAGGGGCAACTTTTCACATCGAAGGTGGTGTGTATATGAAACTAACTACTAGAGGAGTTAGATGAGGTCAGATATAACTGCATTGAAACGCCGTTTGGACAGGTTCGTGGATGGGAAAGGACAGAGGGACATGGGCCAAACGCGGGCTGGTGGGATTTGTGCTGATGGGGCATCTTGGTGGGCTCGGGCAAGTTGGGCCGAAAGGCCTGTTTCCGTGCAGTGTGACTCTATGACTCTGTGAGGAAGGGACGGGGCCGGCGCTAACGAGGCCTCGGGTGTAACTGACTTGCTCCCGTTGGGCAGCGGAACCCGCCGCCCGCACCTCCGTTCACAGCCCGGGATCAGGATGGACCCAGACCTCCCTCCGGCTTCATTCTAATCCCCGTCACTGCACCTGCCTCTCATGCACCAGTCTTCAGCTCGCACCTACCCTCGCCGACAATGGGTCTACCTGGGCACCATTTGCCATTTGCCCTCTTCCCTTCTCCCCTCTCCCATCAGGCAAATGATGTAGAAGTGTGAAAACGCACCCCCGGATTCAGAAGGAAGACAAATGGAGAAACACAGCGGGTGAGGGAGCATCTACGGAGTGAAGGAATAGGTGACGTTTCGGGTCGAGACCCTTCTTCAGACAGTTTCTTCCCAGCGGTTATCAGGCAACTGAATCGTCCTATACAACTAGAGAGCAGAGCTGAACTACTATCTTCCTCATTGGTGACCCTCGGTCGATCCTTGATCGGATTTTACTGGCTTTGCCTTGCAATAAACGTTAACCACTGATCATGTATCTTTCACTGTAAATGGCTCGATTGTAATCGTGTATTGTCTTTCCGCTGACTGGATAACACACAACCAATAGCTTTTCACTGCACCTCGGTACACGTGACAATAAATTAGACTGAACTAAAGTTGCGGCCAGCTCTGATTGATCTGGGACTTTCCTCGCCTCCAGCTCTTCACCCCCACCCCACTCACCCCACTAGTCTGAAGAAGGGCTCCCGACCCGAAACGTAACCCATCCCTTTCCTCCAGAGATGTTGCCTGACCCGCTGGGTTACTCCAGCATTTGTGTCTGTTTGGTATAAACCAGCATCTGCAGTTCTTTGTTTCAACACCAAGTCTCAGAGCTTCTTATGTCAGGGCAGAGGGCGGCATTCAAAGTCCGACCTCGAGGATTAGGGAGAAGGAGGGAAGCAACAGGGGCAGATGATCAGGGTTGTAAAAATATCAAGGTATTTGACCTTTCAAATGAAATGCACTTGCAGTATCATGAACTCCATTCAATTTAATAGATTAATTCACTGGAGATATTCAATGTCACTTCACTGAATTTGGATAATTTGCACAATATGTAACATGCACAGGTATCTCATCAAAAATGGTTTTCACACTGAATTAAATGTGTTTCAAAAGAATCTATTTGAATATGGGTCATTAACTGGAAAAAAGCTAATCTTAAAATTCTGGAAAAATGCTCCCATAACAACAGTAAATATGTGGATTTCAACTATGTTTGAAACACTACATCTGGAAGATATGAGACTCCGCCTGCAGGAAAGTCAGATCGCTTCTATAAGACGTGGTCTGCATTTATAGATCTACTACAAGGATAGGGTGCAAGAGTATCTCAAAAAGGTACCGGCGTCAGCTCTTGGTAAAGGGGGACGGAAACGGGGATGCCGTTGGTAAATTCCTTTTGCGTGAAGTTTATAATAAAGTAACTGTCTTTTCCTTTTTTCTTCTTTCTTTCTCTTTTTTTCTAGGGCTATCTCTTAATCTCCTTTCTCTAACTCCTCGACTAAGGGCTCTCTCTTCTTTCCCTTCGTCACGCTGCTTCACTTTCACAATTCTCTCTCACTTTCTCTACTTTCTCTGTTTCTATTCCTTTTTTTTAATAGCCTTAAAAACCAAGGGGCACAATGATTGTAATAAAATATACGGGACGTACACTGATGTCATTTACTGTACCTCTAATAAATTTAAAAAAAAAATAATGGCTTTCATCTGAATTAAGTGCCTTGGTGCTTCTAATACTCTGTTGGAAATAATACCCAAAATGACAGGACTGTACAACTTGTTTTTAAAATCCGTTTTTGAATATTCCTGTGTGCAATTTGCAATCACAACATTTCTTACATTGCTAAATAGTGGTTGCATTTCAAAATTATTTTGTAAGTAAAGCACTTTGGAGTTTCCGAGAGATGTGAGGATATTGTGTGAATGCAAGAAGGTTCTTAGTTGCACGAACTTCGAGCTTGGAAGAAAAACCCCATCTCCGATGCTGAAAAGTCGCGAGTAGACAAAGTAGCCGAAGGAGTCCGTGGGCTTGGATTGGAAACTGGTCGCCCGCCCTTGCCCAGAAATGTAGACAGAGTCGCTGAGAAATGGAGGGAGACATTTGGAAACCAAACAGAGGAAAGTGGGATATATTTGTGGGGGATATGTAATCTTAAAGCGATGAACGAGAGTATATAGCAGCACCGATACAGAGAGACATAGAGCATGGAAACAGTACATTCGGCACCATTGTTCCATGCCGACCATGATGCCCCATCTAAGCTAGAATCATTTGCCGCGTTTGCCCCATGCCCCTCTCCTAATCTTTCCTTCTATGCACCTGTCCAAATGTTTTTTAAATGCTCTTACATGCCTCAAATACCCGCCATAATGTACCCGAGGAAGCGGCGAGGGGGGGTTGTGGCTACGACTGAAACAAGGAACGTTACCCGCATTCTACAGAGAGACAGGCAGAGCCTGATCCCTATCGGCTTCCCACTCGGAACCGGGATTTGTTTTGGACCCATTCTTTTAAAGATTAATTATCAAGAAAACCAATCTGCCGATTGGAGAGGAAATTCTGGAAACACAATATAACCACAATGTGGCGGCGGGCTTTACGACCCGGGGGAGCCCGGAGCTGTGGACCCGCCGCGGCTGCTGCTCAACCCGCGGTCAATGGGGTTTCGGGCGCGAAACGGCGGCGGAACCATCAATGAAAGGGGCGGGGCCCGGCTGAGGGGAGGCGGAGCTCAGTCCCGTCAATCACAGCCCTGACCAGAAAGTGGATGTCATTTGAAATCAGCTTCGGGTAAATTTCATTCCCGTAAATTAAATACATCAGTGTTTCCTATCGTGAATTGTTCATTATGTTAGTCTGCACATTAACATCACTTCAATACCAGACACTGTAATGAAGAAGGGTCTCGACCCGAAACGTCACCCATTCCTTCTCTCCAGAGATGCTGTCTGTCCTGCTGAGTTACTCCAGCGTTTTGTCTTCGGTTTAAACCAGCATCTGAAGTTCTTTTCTACACATTATAATTTATTTAAGAGTCTCATGTACAATCTTGAATTCAACTCAATGATTCAATTATTGTCACATGTACCTAGGTACAGTGAACTTCTTTGTTTTTGCAGGCAATCCGGTAAAATACAGACCTCACTGAGGCGGTACACAAAGCGTGGCCACGATCACCCACAATCAGTGCCCCGTTCCTGCCTCCTCCCCATATCCCTTGATTCTTCTAGCCCTAAGAGCTCTATCTAACTCTATTTTGAATGCACACAACGGATCGGCCTCCATTGCCTTCTGAGGCAGAGAATTCCACAAATTCAAAACCCTCTGAGTGAAAAAGTGTTTCCTCATCCCAGTTATAATGCCGGAGGATTGGCGTACTGCGCATGTTGTTCCATTGTTTAAAAAGGGTTCAAAGAATAAACCTAGCAATTATAGACCTATTAGTTTGACGTCAGTGGTGGGCAAATTAATGGAAAGGATACTTAGAGATAATATATATAAGCATCTGGATAAACAGGGTCTGATCAGGAACAGTCAACATGGATTTGTGCCTGGAAGGTCATGTTTGACAAACCTTCTTGAATTTTTGGAAGCGGTAACTAGGGAAATTGATGAGGGTAAAGCAGTGGATGTTGTCTATATGGATTTCAGTAAGGCCTTTGACAAGGTTCCCCATGGAAGGTTGGTTAAGAAGGTTCAATCTTTGGGTGTTAATGGCGGAGTAGCAAGATGGATTCAACAGTGGCTGAATGGGAGATGTCAGAGAGTAATGGTGGATGGCTGTTTGTCAGGTTGGAAGCCGGTGACCAGTGGGGTGCCTCAGGGATCTGTGTTGGGTCCACTGTTGTTTGTCATGTACATCAATGATCTGGATGAAGGGGTGGAAAACTGGATAAGTAAGTATGCAGATGATACTAAGATAGGTGGTGTTGTGGATAATGAAGTAGATTTTCAAAGTCTACAGAGAGATTTGGGCCATTTGGAAAAGTGGGCTGAAAGATGGCAGATGGAGTTTAATGCTGATAAGTGTGAAGTGCTACATCTTGGCAGGACAAATCAAAATAGGACGTACATGGTAAATGGTAGGGAATTGAGGAATGCTGTGGAACAGAGGGATCTAGGAATAACTGTGCATAGTTCTCTGAAGGTGGAATCGCATGTAGATAGGGTGGTAAAGAAAGCCTTTGGTGTGCTGGCCTTTATAAATCAGAGCATTGAATATAGGAGTAGGGAAGTAATGTTAAAATTGTACAAGGCATTGGTAAGACCAATTCTGGAGTATGGTGTACAATTTTGGTCACCTAGTTATAGGAAGGATGTCAACAAAATAGAGAGAGTACAGAGGAGATTTTCAAGAAAGTTGCCAGGGTTCCAGCAACTATGTTACAGAGAAAGGTTGAACAAGTTAGGTCTTTATTCTTTGGAGCGCAGAAGGTTAAGGGGGGACTTGATTGAGGTCTTTAAAATGATGAAAGGGATAGACAGAGTTGATGTGGATACGTTTTTCCCATTGAGGGTAGGGAAGATTCAAACAAGAGGGCATGACATGAGAATTAAGGGACAGAGGTTTCGGGGTAACGTGAGGGGGAACTTCTTTACTCAGAGGGTGGTGGCTGTGTGGAATCAGCTTCCAGCAGAAGTGGTGGAGGCAGGATCGATTTTAACATTTAAGAGTAAAGTGGATAGGTATATGGACGTGAAGGGAATGGAGGGGTATGGTCTGAGTGCAGGTAGATGGGACTAGGGGAAAACAAATGGTCGGCACGGACTGGAAGGGCCGAGAGGGCCTGTTTCCGTGCTGTAATTGTTATATGGTTATATGGTTATAATGATTAGTCAGTTGGAGATGAGACTAACATTGGTTTAAAAAATAGTCCCTAGTGTAGAGGATAGTGTTAGTGTACGGGTGATCGAGAAGGGATCGACTGGGCTAGTATTCACTGGAATTTAGAAGGATGAGAGGATATCTTATAGACACATATAAACCTTTTACCGGATTGGACAGGTTGGATATAGGAAAAATGATCCCGATGTTGGGGGAATCCAGAACCAGGGATCACCGTTTAAGAATAAGGGGTAGGTCATATAGGACTGAGATGAGGGAGAACATTTTCACCTGGAGCGTTGTGGATCGATTGTAGTAATGTATTGTCTTTCTGCTAACTGGATAGCATGCAACAAAAGCTTTTCACTGTTCACTGACAATAAACTAAACTGATACTCGGACCGAAACGTCACCCATTCCTTCTGTCCACAGATGCTGCCTGTCCCAATGAGTTACTCTTACATGTTGTGTCTACAATGGAACATCCATTCATCTTCCTCGGCGTCAGGATCAGGGTGAGGGGAATTGGGTACCAAGGGTGTTGTATTCCAGAAAAGAACCCAAACACGGTACAGTCCCCAGGACGAGAGACCATCGCCACTGATCATCATTTCCTGCCAAGCTCTCAATGATCCATCCATCTTGCACAGACATGGTCCAGGTGACGTGGAAGAACTTATATTTTATGATATTTTTATTTGATGTGTTCTTGCTTTTAATTTGCCGGCAAAGCTGCAGCAAGCAGGTGTTTCACGTGTTCCACTACTGTTGCAAATGACAATTAAACACACTTCACTCTTACCCAAAGTGCTGACCATCGCTCATCATTATTAACCATATTGTTATTCACTTTGTGCAATCTGACAGCAACAATGACTTTATCAGTTGTAATGGTAAACACATCGGGATTGAAGAGAGCTATATAAAAATTACCCCTAAATTTTACATCTCAGTGCAAACTCTGATCAAATCTCAGAATCGACCCAAATATTTACACACAAATGCTGATCTAATACGGCAACACAAGCGCAATCATTTCACCAACTGAGATAAGGAACCCAGTCAGCACAAAGAACGAGACACAGAATATTTAAACAACCCGAAAATGCTCAGATGGTTCCAGGAACGGCAGATACAGTGAGTGCATTCTGAGTGCAGTCATGTCCTTGCAATTTTCATTGTATGTAGTCTAACTGTGGCACTGAGTGATGGTTACAAAGACACACTAAACTGTGTTGAATAGTTTGGATACTGAAAGGTGCGGATAGAGTGGATGTGGAGAGGTTGTTTCCACTAGTGGGAGAGCCTTGGACCAGGGGCCATGACCTCAGAATAAAAAGACATACCTGATGAGGATGAATTTATTTAGTCAGAGGGTGGTGATTCCGTGGAATTCATTGCCACAGATGGCTGTGGAGGCCATCAGTGCATATCTGTAAGGAGGAGATTGACAGATTCTTGATTAGTAAGTGTGCCAGGGGTTATGGGGAGAATGCAGGAGAATGGGGTTGAGAGGGTCAGATAGATTAGCCATGATTGAATGGCGGAGTAAACTTGATGGTCTAATTCTTCTCCTTGAACATATGAAACAGCAGATGCTGGAATCTTAAGCTAAAAACAAAGTGCTGGCGGAACTCAGCGGGTCATCCTACATGTGCGGCAGGATTGGACAGATGATGTTTTGGGTCGAGAACGAACCCAAAACGCTTCCTGTCCATTCCCTCCACACATGCTGCCTGCCCCGCTGAGTTGCTGCAGTACTTTCTTTCTTCACTGCTACGAATATGGGCTCAAGTTGTGGATAGAGGGACAGGATTGAAAGCTCCATCACATGACTGAGAAGCGACCCAACATCCAACTAGACCCGATTTTTATAGTAAACTTTAGAAAATGTTGATCCCAATCAAAACAAATCTGCTGCAAGTTGACAAAAGTATAAAACACATGTTAAGTGCCACCACCTTTTCCCTTGACAGAAATCCTTTACAGCTACTGGGTATTTCCAACATTTCCTATGTTTCCCGGACATTTCCAGGTCTCTGTGTCTCCGCAGTAGCCTAAGGGAAGACAAGAGGTTGTACATAGTCAGACTGACCAGGGAACACATAGGTCTTGTTCCCAGCCTGCAAGGAATCAGCCGATCACAGTCAGTGCTCTCGCAGAGAAGCCAGAGCTGTGTTCAGTTATCCAATCCTGGCTCCTGTTTGATGCTTAAAATTCCCACTGAATGGATGTCATGATCCCTGGAATGTCAGAACCCGATCCAAGTCCAGTTGAAGAACACCATTGAAATCACTTCCAGGATAAAGTGTTGAAATCCATTGACCGTGAAAGTCCGCAAATTAATTCAGCTTCAAAGCTCAATCAGAGGCCGACCGACTGTTCACTATCAATGGCAATCGGTGTCTGACAATCATCATTGGTTGCATCTATACATACACACGCGTAACGCACACAGGACCGACCAACAACTCACCATCAATGGTGATCAGTGCATGGCAGTGTTCATTGGATGCATCTGCGCACACACACACCTTCACTCACACTCACATGTACATACATGTACACACACACACACACTCACATACATGTACACACAAATGCATAACACACACAGGGCTTACTGTATACACACACGGACACATTTGCGATCACACACCCATGTTGGATGCATCCATACACATACACACAAGTACACACACACACGTAACACATACAGAGCCGAGCGACAGTTTATTATCAATTGTGATCGATGAATGGCAGTGTTCATTGGGTGCATCTGTACACACAAACAAACACTCAGACACACAAGCGTAACACACACGGGGGTTTGAAGAGAAAGCAACTTCACATCCTGTGTCCTGGGATCGCAGTGAATCAATGTGACTGGGAGCGGCTCTCACTGTCTGTCGGTCAGTCAGATCTGAAATCAGTTCTTACGCACATCTTCAACTTGCCTTGGTAGATGGAGACGACGATTCTTGCTGTGTTGCACCAGTCCCAGAAAACAAAGGAACACAACGAGTGAGTGATGTTGGAGGGGGCACAGCAATGTAAGCCGAGTGGGAAACAGACAGTAATAAATTATTGTGGGACGCACATAGTCATGTGTCCAGAGTACACCAGGGAGTAAAGGTTGTCATGGTGCAAAACTGTAAAACAATATTTGAGGAAACATACAGTAACAAATCATGATAGAGGGCTCGGTAAGTCCCGCTGAGTTATTCCAGCATTTTGTGTCATATTGTATCATGATATGATAAGTTTTAATCTGCAATTTGAGGGAGAAGGTTAAATCAGAAGTGTTGCAGTTTGAACAAAGGGGACTATGAAGGCATGGGGGAGGCGATGGCCAACGTTGACTGGAAAGGGACCCCAGTAGGGATGACAGTGGAACAGCAATGGCAGGAATTTCTGGGAATAATCCAAAAGATGCAGGATCATTTCATTCCAAAGAGGAAGAAAGATTCTAAGGGGAGTAAGAAGCGACCGTGACTGACAAGGGAAGTCAATGATTTGAACACTTTTAAAGAACAACAGAAGGCAACTAAAAAGGCAATACAGCGAGAAAAGATGGTAAACTTGCCAAGAATATAAAGGAGGATAGGAAAAGCTTCTTTAGGTATGTGAAGAGGAAAAGTGGGTCCCTTGAAGACAGAAACAGGTGAATTTATTATGGGGAACAAGGAACTGGCAGATGAGTTGAACAGGTACTTTGGTTCTGTCATCGCTAAGGAAGGAGAGGATGAGACAATGTTTTGGGTTGGGATCCTTCAGACTGATTGTGGTAGAGGGAGGGGAGAAGGCTGAAAGAGAGGTGGGGCTGGGACAAAGCCTGGCAAGTGATAAGTGGATAGACACAAGGTGCTGGAGTATCTCAGCGGGTCAGGCAACACTTCTGAATAGGAATCGGTGACGTTTAGGGTTGACACCTTTCTTCAAACTGAGACAGGAGGGCAACTTTTCTCCAGCCCCCTGCGGACCTACAACAGCGACTCCACCGACCCTCGCCTCTCCATGGCCCACCAGCAGGCCGGGTTTGATGGACACAGATAAGGCCAGAGATGAAAAGTCAAAAGGCTAGGACAGGAAAAGCATGAATGGTAAAGTCAGGGGAAGGTATATAGTTGGAAGGGGACAGGAGGGAATGGGCAAG
Source organism: Okamejei kenojei (assembly GCA_035221665.1). Taxonomy (NCBI): domain Eukaryota; kingdom Metazoa; phylum Chordata; class Chondrichthyes; order Rajiformes; family Rajidae; genus Okamejei; species Okamejei kenojei. The sequence continues at coordinate 6,267,565 of CM069160.1, read as the reverse complement.
GAGTGGGGTGCGGGAATGTGGGAGAAATGGGTCCACATCCAGGTGGGCAAGAGAGTTGGGTATTTGTCTCACCCCATGACACAACATTCATGGGGACACACCATCCCCTCCATGACACACTGGTAAACCTGAGGAGCATCTTCAGCAACAGACTGGTTCCACTAAGATGCAGTACGGAACGCCACAGGAAATCCTTCTTCCCTGTGGCTATCAAACTGTACAACTCCTCCCCCTTCTGTCGTGGGGTAGACTGACTCCCCTCCCCAATATTTGCACATCACCAATCCTTTCCACTCATCACTTTAATTTCATGTTTCATGTATCTTGTGTTTTATGACTGTTGGCAGATCAATTTCCCTCCTGGGATCAATAAAAGTTCTATCGTATCGAATCATCCAGCTTGCTTCCCCCTACAAGAATTAGTCTGAAGGGTCCTGACCCGAAAAGTCACCTATCCTCATCCTCCAGAGATGCTGCCTGATCCGCTGAGTTACTCCAGCACTTAGTGTCCACTTTCTACAGAACTTCCCTGAAAGTGGCAACATATGTGGAGAGAGTGGTCAAGAAGGCATATGGTCTGCTTGCTTTCATGGGTCATGGGTGCATTGACTATAACAGTCAGGAAGTCATGATGCATCTTTATAGGACTTTGGTTTAGGCTGCATTTGGAGTATTGCATGCAGTTCTGGTTGCCCCATCATAGGAAGTATTTGGAAGCTTTGGAGAAAGAGCAGGTTTGCCAGAATATTTTGCCTGGATTAGGAGGCATTTGCTACAGGGAGAAGTTGGACATACTTGGATTGTTTCCTCTGGAATGCCGGAGGTTGCGGAGAGACCTAATAGAGGTTTGTAAAATGATGAAAGGCATAGATGGGTGGAGAGTCAGGATCCTTCTTTCTCCCAGAATAAAAAAAAAATCAAATACTAGAGGGCATTGCTTTAGTGAAAAGGGTAGAGTTTAAAGGAGATGTGCGGGGCAAGTTTCTTTTTACACAGAGGGTGGTGAGTGCCTGGAACTCGCTGCCAGGGGTGGAAGTTGAAGCAGATACAATAGTGGCATTTGAAAGACTTTTAGATGGCACATGGATATGCATGAAATGGGGAGATTTGGATTATATGCCGGTAGATAAGCGATGGTCTTGGCATCATGTTCATTGTGTGCTGAAGGGCCTGTTCTTGTGCTGTACTGCTCCATGTTTTGTGTGTATCTTTGCTTCACTCTCTCTGAGACTGTGTCGCTACAAACCATTGATTTCGGTGACTTGCACCTGGCCACCTCGGGCCCAGATGTCGGTGACGGCCGTCATGACCGCCAGGCACCTGCCAAAGTCTTCGGCCGGACACCGGATGGCGAGGGAGGAGAGTTTGTGAGCTACCTTGAAGGCCTGGCGGTGTCGCTCCTGCTGCACCTTGTCCCGCTCCCTCAGTGACGCGGGCGGGAGCTGACCGCCGAGGAAGTGCTCCTGCGTCCAGCGCCCGGCGCAGAGCGAGGGCTGGAAGAGGTCGGAGCCCAGCCGCCGCCGGAGAGCCAGGACGTGCCGGCAGGGGAGCCTCATGGAGGTGCGGAAGGGGCACTGGCAGCTGGCCTGGTCCGTCACGAGGGCCCGGCGCCGGCACACGGGCCAGGCCCTCTCGGCCCCCACACTGAGGAAGGAGACCCGCTCCGCTTCCTCCAGCTCCCTCCGCACCCGGCGGAAGGCAAAGTCGGTGAGCAGCTCCCGGTAGAAAGACTCGGCGGAGTTGTCCTCCGGCCCTGCAGGAGGCTCTCTCTGCAACACCCGCTGGTCACACTCGGCCCGCACTGTGTCCACGGCCTTCAGGAGGTCCCGGGTGAAGGAGGTCATGTCGGAGAAGTCCTCGACCGCGGCCGCCAGCCTCTGGCTCAGCGCCTGCACCCGCTGAAGGGTGCTGGTGAGGTAGCTCTCGTTCTCGTGCTTGAAGCCCTCCACCCACTGGCGGCGGGACCCGTGCCACGTCTTGTGGAAGTAGTCGACTGCGCTCTCCGCGTTGGAGTCCAGCAGCTGGCGGTACAGCAGGTCGTAGTCCTCAGTCGACGTCGCGTAACACATACTGTGCAGGATCTGCAGCAGCTGGCTCCTGGCGGGAAGAAAGGGAACAGGAGACAAGGTTAGGAACCTCCCGGTGCAGCACGGTGGTGTAGCGGTAGAGTTGCTGCCTTACAGTGCCGGTCCCAGGATCCATCCTGACTACAGGCATTGTCTGTGTGGAGTTTGTACGTTCTCCCTGTGACCATGTGGGTTTCCTCCGGGTTCTCCGGTTTCCTCCCACGTTCCAAAGACGTGCAGGTTTGTACGTTAATTGGCCTCTGTAACGAGTGTGGCCGAGAACTAGTGTGAATGGGTGAACAATGGTCGGCGTGTACTCAGTGGGGCAAAGGGCCTGTTTCCACGCTGTATCTCCAAAACTAAACTAAACTCCCACCTCAACAGTCCCCATCTGCTACAAGAAAAACTCCAACATTTCTTTCCTGAAGAAAAATAAAGTGACCACTAAACAGTGGAGTCAAACAGCATGGAAATAGGCCACTCGGCCCAACTCGTCCTTGCTGACCAAGATGCCCCATCTAATGCTGACCAAGATGCCCCATCTAATATTAACCAAGATGCCCCATCTAATGCTGACCAAGATGCCCCATCTACAGAAAGGGAGAGGAGGGGGGCAAAGGGGGAGAGGAGGGTGGAAAGGAGGAGGGAGAGTGGGGCAGGGAAGACTGGATTGTGCGGACCATGTTGATGAATGAGTCACACCCTTATCTGACCCACGCCGTGACAGGAGGAGGAATATTTGGGAAAACCCAACATTCCCCCGCCTCCCCCATCCCCGCCCGGTCCCACGACAGAATCACGATGCCAGAGCTTATTGATGCCCAATGGTGGAGTAGAGGGGGGCAGGAGGAGAGTGGACGGAAGGAGAGGAGGGGAATGGAGGAGAGGAGGGGGAGGAGAGGAGTGGGACGGAGGAGGAGGAGAGGATGACGGAGAAAGGAGGGGGAGAGAGAAAGGAGGGAGAATGAAAGAAGGGAAGGAGGAGCGGGTAAGAAAGAATAAAAGAAAAGAGAGAGAGGGCAGAGAGTGGAGGTGATGGGACATGGGTAGACTGGATTGTGCAGAGGGATGAGAGTCACAACTTTAAGGAACCAACACAATGTGCCAGAAGGAGGAATATTTGGGAACCCCCATCCATCCACCACCCGCCCGCTCCGCTCCGGCCCCACGAGGGAATGGCGGTGCCAGTGCTTACTGTTGCCCGGCGGTCAGGTGCAGCTTCTCGGTGGTCACTTCATCCTGGAAGACGCTCAGGGTGTGGGCGAGGCAGGCCAGCGGCTTGCAGTGGGGCAGCACGTCGGTCACCAGCTCCCCGTCGCACACCTTGCCGCCGACCACCACCGCCCGCGTTCCCTCCGCCGCCGGGTTCTTCTGCCTGAAGATGCGCAGAAGCTGCCGGACGGTGTCGCGCTCCTCGCTCTGCAGGAACCACAGGCTCGCCAGCTCGCTCTCCCCGTTGCCGTCGATGGCCAGCAGCAGGTAGGTGGGCAGCCGCAGGCCCGCCCAGCTGTAGGCGGCGCCCACCAGCAGCACCTCGGGGAACCTCTCGAAGGTCTGCTTCATGCGGCCGTCCTGGTAGTAGATGGCCTGCAACACGTTGGCCTTGTTCACCACCATCACCACCCTGCCGTCTGCAAGCAAACGCAGACAAGAGTCAGAACAAGGGTCTGACCCGCTCTCACCCCGGCCACCAACTCTTTGAAGTAGAAACATAGGAAATAGGTGCAGGAGTAGGCCATTCGGCCCTTCAAGCCAGCACCGCCATTCAATATGACCATGGCCGATCATCCAGAATCAGTACCCTGTTCTGGCTTTCTCCCCATATCCCTTGATTCCATCAGCCCTAAGACCTATATCTAACTCTCGCATGAAGTTCTCCCCTCTGGGCACATCCAGACACTAAAACAGCTTCTTCCCACGAGTGGTAGCTCTACTTAACAGCCGCTCTACACCACTACATTCTGGTCTGTAAGCCAAACACTTATGAACTCTCCAAGTGCACTTTAGATATTCACATGTGCAATGTACAGCAAAGCTGCCCCTTTTTACTCTTGCACTATATCTTTACATTAAGTATAATGTTTTTTTAATTGTCTGCAGTCTTTAACGTCTAAAATGTATTGACTATCCGAGGGTAGATTAAACATAGACATAGAACATAGAAATTAGGTGCAGGAGTAGGCCATTCGGCCCTTCAAGCCTGCACCGCCATTCAATATGATCATGGCTGATCATCCAACTCAGTATCCCGTATTAGTACCAGTGTCAGAGGTTATGGGAAGAAGGCAGGAGAAAGGGGTTAGGAGAGAGATAGATCAGCCATGATTGATTGGCGGAGTAGACTTGATGGGCCGAATGGCCTAATCCTACTTTTCCTTGTGGCCTTACCCTTGACGGCCGCCAGTGTGGGCACCATCTTCTCCAAGTCGGTTTTGTTGACCTTGAACTCGCCACATTTCTCCTTGCGTGCGGGGCTATGGGCATCCTCGTCAGCGAGCACCTTGCCGGCAACCTCCCCCAGCTGCACCTTGACGCCCGCTCCATTAGTCTGCAGCGAGACGATGGAAGTGGGGTCCACGCGCAGCGCTGTAACACAGAGCCTTTGGTGCTGGAGCCTCTCCTCCTCTTCCTGTGGGGTAGAAGCAAGGTCGTAGGGTCAGTTCAGTTTAGTGTAATGTCACGTGTACCAAGGTTCAGTGAAAAGCTTTTGATGCGAGCTAACCAGTCAGAGGACAAAGGAATACAGGTGGAAGAGGGGGGGGGGGGAGAAAAGAAAAAGGAGGGTTGATTGTAGGTTTGTTGCCTAAAATTGGTGAATTCAATGTTCATACTGTTGGGTTGTAAGCAACACAAACGGAATACAGGTGCTGTTCCTCCATGTTGCAGTAACTCATTCATTTCTCATTCTACAGGAGGTCAGGAATGGGATGAGGGTTGTGCCACCAGATATGTCGGGGCGGGCAGCACGGTGGCACAACTGGTAGAGCTGCGACCTCACAGTGGCACACATCCGGGTTTGATCCTGACCCTGGGAGCCACCCACGTGGGCTTTGCACCTTCTCCCTGTGACTGCGTGGGTTTCCTCTGGGTGCTCCGGGGATTTCTTCCCACATCCAAAAAATGACATCCGGTTTGGAGATCAATTGTTCTCTGTAAATTGCCCCTAGCGGGTCAGGAGTGGATGAGAAAGTAGGATAACATAGAACTAGTGCTAACAGGTGGTCGATGATCAGCGTGGACTAGGTAGGCCTATGTTTCCATGCTGTATCTGTAAACTAAGCTAAGATCCGTATTAGAACACAGAACAGTACAGCACAGGAATGAGCCCTCCAGCCCACACTATCTGTGCCAAACATCATTCCAAGTTAAACTGATCTCATCTCCCTGTACATGATCCATATCGGTCTCGTCCCTGAACTTCCATGTGCCTGAACATCCCAAAGCCTCTTAAACACCACTATGGTATCTGCTTCCACCACCATCTCTGCCAGTGCATTCCCCGCCCCCACCAATCTCTGTGTAAACATCTTGCCTCGCACATTAAACATTCCCCCTCTCATCGTATAGAGGATAAGGGGGAAATTTAAGGATAAGGGGGAAATCTTTAAGGACCGAGATGAGACAAACATTTTTCACACAGAGAGTGGTGAATCTCTGGAATTCTCTGCCACAGAAGGTAGTTGAGGCCACTTCATTGGCTATATTTAAGAGGGAGTTAGATGTGGCCCTTGTGGCTAAAGGGATCAGGGGGTATGGAGAGAAGGCAGGTTCAGGATACTGAGTTGGATGATCAGCCATGATCATATTGAATGGCGGTGCAGGGTCGAAGGGCCGAATGGCCTACTCCTGCACATATTTTCTATGTTTCTATAGCTACGCCCTCTAGTGTGGGACATTTCCACCCTGGGGAAAAGCCTCTGATTACCTTATGTATGCCTCACATAACTTTATATACTTCCATCCAGTCTTCCCTCAACCTCTGACGTTCCAGAGAAAATAACCCAAGTTTATCCAACCTCCCCCTGTTGCTGAAACCCTCTAATCCAGGCATCAAACCTCCTCTGCATCCTCTCCAAAGCCTCCACATCTTTCCTGTAATGGGGCGACAAGAACTACAAGTAATACTCCAAATGCTGGCTACCTAAAGCCCTGTAGAGCTGCATCATGACTTGCTGACTCTTATATTCAATGCCCCATAGCACAGAAGACAAGCATACCATACGCTTAACCCATACTGGGTAACATACGATGCGTGTTTGATGGCACCAGGCCTGTACTCGCTAGAGTTTAGAAGAATCGGGAGGACCTCATTGAAACGTACCGAGTAGTGAAAGGCTTGGATGGAGTGGATGTGGAGAGGATGTTTCCACTAGTGGGAGAGTGTTGGACTAAAGGCCATAGCCTCAGAATTAAAGGACGTTCCTTTTGGAAGGAGGAGGAGGAATTTCTTTAGTCAGAGGGTGGTGAATCGGTGGAATTCTTTGCCACCGAAGGCTGTGGAGGCCGTCAATGGATATTTTTACGACAGAGACAGATGGATTGTTGATTGGCAGAGGTGTCAGGGGTTATGGGGAGAAGGCTGGAGAATGGGGTTAGGAGGGAGAGATAGATCATCCATGAATGAATGGCGGAATAGACGATAGGCTGAATGGCCTAATTCTGCTCCTAGCACTTATGACACCTTCTTAACCACCCTATCTACTATCAAGGGGGATGGTTAGTGTGTGTGTGTGTGTGGGAAGGGCGGTTGGTGGTTAGTGTGTGGGTGGGGGGGGGGGGGGGAGGCGGGTGGGGTGGTTAGTGTGTGTGTGTGTGTGTGGGGGGGGGGGTAGGGTAGTTAGTGTATGTGACGCCGCAGGACACCACCCCCGCGACCCAGGGGATAGGACCCCCTGGTCTAGTATAATACAAAATCTCTCTAACTCTGGCCCTAGCCCATTCCTGAATTTTAATCCCTTGCAATTGACTATGCCTTTGGCAGCTATTTGGAACTTTCTCCATCTATGTGCCTCTCCACCTCCACAACTACCACGGGGAGAAACATTTGGAACATCTTCCCCATCTAGTTTAGTCTAGTTTCTTGTCACGTGTTCCAAAAAGCTTTTTGTTGCGTGCTATCCAGTCCGCAGAAAGACTATCCATGATTACAATCAAGCTGTCCACAGTCGAAATGTGTAGGAAGGAACTGCAGAGGCTGGTTTAAACCGAAGATAAATACAAAAAGCTGGAGTAACTCAGCGGGCCGGGAAGCATCAATCTGAAGAAGGGTCTCGACCCAAAACTTCACCTATTCCTTTTCTGGTCTGAAGAGGGGTCTCGCCCTAAAACGTCATGTATTCCTTTTCTCCAGGTCTGAAGAAGGGTCTTGACCTGAAACGTCACCTTTTCCTTTACTCCAGAGATGCTGCCTGACCTGCTGAGTTCCTCCGGATTTCTGTGTCTCAGCTGTCCACAGTGTACAGATACAGGATAAAGGGAATAATGTTTAGCGTCAGATAAAGTCCAGTAAAGTCCAATTAAAGATAGTGCGAGGGTCTCTGTAGATGGTTTATATGCAACCAATAATATAGTTACCTCAGTACCATTAACCCCGCCTAGTTAACATCAATCATAACGCCTTCCCCTTCCTGGGTACAGTTCAGTAGAAGAATGTTGCCAGTGCTTGAGGATGTATGTAATACCTTGTGCTATCATTAAAAGATGTTGCACACTTTAAGAGTTTGTGAATTGCATATTTGTCCACAGTCGAAATTGCAAACTCCATTCTATGCCTCTCATGAACAGATATACTTCTTTCAGATCACCCTCAGACACTCTTGCGTCCTTAAACCCCATTATAAGACATACCCTGAAATCTTCCATGTCCACCCAAGTTATAGGTCATCTCCAGAATCCCTGCTAAGGCAGTTCACTTTGATAACGTCCATGAATGCTGGAGATATTTTTAGTGCGTTAGAAGAACTACGTAAATAAAGCTTGTTACTGTTAGGGAAATGACTAGTAATATTGTGGAAGAAATTAATATCCTTTCTTACATAATTTTTGATTGGAATTGAACAAGGTAACGAAAGGGTGTTTGGATGCGACACTTGGCATCTCTCGTTGACCAGGTGTAGAAGAGGTTTGTGGGAATTGGCAAAGTAAGATTAGACCTATTACCTCTTGTCTAGGAATGTGTTGAAGGGTGGATGGTAAATGTAAACATGAAATAATCGACGGAGATAAGGAAGCTTGTTTCTCTCTACAGTGTGTTACAGTCGACCACCCGCGCCCCCTAACGCTAGTAGCGTAGATACGTTGCAGTAAATGGGGGGCTTATGATTGGCTCAGAGAGCGGATTGTGGCACGGTCTGGATAAAAGGTGAGACAGAATAATGTCAAGATGCCCGTGTATTGTGTTTGACGGGCATTAACCATCTGTTGTTAAATAAGATTAACATAAGCAAAAAAAGTATGTTATGACTAATGAAACAATGTTCTATGTGTAGGGACAGCAGGGTGGCGCAGCGGTAGAGTTGCTGCATTACAGCGCCAGACTACGGGTGCTGTCTCCGGGAGTTTCATCCTGGCTACGGGTGCTGTCTGTACGGAGTTTGTACGTTCTCCACGTGGGTTTTCTTCGGGAGCTGCGGTTTCCTCCCACACTCTAAAGATGTTCAGGTGTATAGGCTAATTGGCAGGGACGGGAAGGATCCGAAACACACACACACACACACACACACACACACACACACACACACACACACACACACACACACACACACACACACACACACACACACACACACATGTGTGTGTGTTCTGCTTTTACCTTCGGCACTGTGTGGTTATGCGATTCATTTATCACTTTCACCACAAACTTGTCTCCATCTGCAGAAAGACGGACTTTAATGACACAGGGACACTTCATCTTGTTGGTTCTGAAAAAGACAGTGGGAGGTAGTGTGTAAGCCAACCGGGTGAAGACCAGTAGTCGATAGACAGAAAGTGCTGGAGTTACTCAGCGGGTCCGTCATCATCTCTGGAGAAAAGGAATAGGTGACGCTTCGGATAGAGACCCGTCTTCAGTTTTCTTCAGTCTGAGGAAGGGTTCCAACCCCAAACGTTGCCTATCACCTTCGCTCCATAGATGCTGCCTCACCCGCTGAGTTTCTCCAGCATTTTTGTCTTCATTCAGTTTTGTTTAATTTAGTTCATTGTCACGTGTACCGAGGTACAGTGAAAAGCTTTTGTTGCATGCGAACCAGTCAGTGGGAAGACAATACATGATAACAATCGAGCCATTGACAGTGTATAGATACATGATACGGGAATAACAAAGATAGTCCGAGGGTCACCAATGAGGAAGATGGCAGTTCAGGACTGCTCTCTAGTTGTGGTAGGATGATTCAGACCAGCAGTATATGGCTATCTTTTACAATCATCACAGAATCCAACAGTAATATTAGATTTACATTGGCCATCAAGCAGTGTAAGTGGGAAGACAAGATGGTGCTGAATGAATGCCCTTTGAGGGAAGCTTCTAGTTCCCTCTCCCCTGACTCTCAGTCTGAAGACGGGTGACCAACCCAAACTTCACCATTTTGTGTCTATCTTCAGTGTAAACCAGCATCTGTAGTTCCTAACCACACATAGTACATAACAAGCTGGGCACTTGATGGTCATTGCAGATGAAAGAGCCTGTGTGATTTAATGGGCTAATATCACACTCCCCCACTGGGATATCAATCCAGTCTCTGAACCATAAAACACAAACTATCAAATTGTAAATTGTCCTGAGTGTGTCGGCAGTGGACGGCAAAGTGGGAAAACATGGATAATACCGCATCCGGGAGAGACGGGGGGGGGGGGGGAGAGAGGGGGGGGGAGAGAGAGAGAGAGAGGGGGGGGAGTGGGGGGAGAGAGGGGGGAGTGAGAGAGAGGGGGTGGAGAGAGAGAAAGTGGGGAGAGAATGAGGGGGGAAAGAGGGGGGAAAAGGGGAAGAGAGACAGAGAGAGTGGATTGCCCCCAATGTGTAGAAAGTGGGATAGCATAGAACTAGCGTGAATGGATGATTGATGGTCGGTGTGGACCCGGTGGGCCAAACGGCCTGTTTCCATGCTGTTATTCTAAACAAAACTAACTACATTGCTCAACTTATATAATTACACTTAAAAGGAAAAAATCATCTTTAAATAACAGGAGCAGGGGTATTCCATGTTATCCCACTTTGTCATCCACTCCCTACACACTCGGGACGATTTACAGAGGGCCAAATAACCAAGAAACCCGCACGTGTTTTGGATATGGGAGGAAACTGAAGCACACAGAAGAAACACAGCTGGTCACAGAGAGGACGTGCAAACTCCACACATGGAGAGCACCCGAGGTCAGGATCGAACCGGGATCTCCGGCGTTGTGAGGCAGCGGCTCTACCAGCTGTGCTCCTGTGCCGCCTCTGCAAGTATTTCCTCACCTCTGGATTGGACATTTGCCGAATCTTTTGGTCTTGAATAACTTGCCGCCATGAATGCACGCGTAGTCGATCTCGGCAAACTTCAGCGCATCGTTCATCGGCCGCTTGGGTGCCCGTCGCCGCTGCGCCTTGATGGTCCGCGAGTGCCTGGTCCACATCTGCACGGAGTTGTCCCTCTGGTAGCGCCGGTACTCCCGGTGCAGCTCACTGTAGCTCGAGAACTCGGCGCCCACTCGGAAACCCGTCGCCTGGGACATGGCTGCACGTGCGTCTGATGGAGTTGGTGACAAGGCTGAATGCTGTTAAAAATGTAAAAAATATATTATGGATTCCTGGACTAGGTTACAACTTATATTTAGTCTCAAAGCAGGCTTTTCTCCAGTAGATTGATACAGAAAGGCAAGCCCAGACTACCCCCAGGTTGCTGTGCATTCAGACAATGACTAATGTGCTCAAGGGACTGTATTGAACAAGCCCAGGCTGGCTTCTGGTTAACGTATATTGAGATAATCACCGATGACTTTGAAATGAGTCCACCAATTAATGAGAGAGGAAGCCCAGATTAATCCCAGTGAGGGGTATTGAGACAATGTCCAATGCCTTTGAGGTGTGCAGTGACAGGATGCCTTTGATCTGTACACTGCCCTTGAACTGTACACTGCAAGGGCCAGGAAGCGAGCGGGCAAGATCATCTCTGACCCCTCTCACCCTGGCCACAAACTCTTTGAATCACTTCCCTCTGGGGAAGGCGACTCCGGACTGTCAAAGCTGCCACAGCCAGACATAAAAACAGTTTTTATCCACGAGTAGCTGCTCTACTCAACAGCCAAAAATCTGTAGCCTCCCTTTGATCTGGTATTTTGTTGGTTCACATGCTTGATCAATGGTGTTTTATCATTAATGTTTTATTATTATTAATGTTTAGTGTTTTCTGAGTCATTCGTAACTGTCACTGTATGTCATGTTGTTACTTGTGGGCGGAACACGAAGGCAAATTCCTTGTATGTGAATACTTGGCCAATAAAATTACTTACTTACTTACTTGATATTCAACTGCCTTGTACCACATGACAGGATGCCTTTGATGCGACTGATGATTGACAAGAGACAAACTCGGACGCACCCTGTGTATTTACTGTACCTCTGACCATGACTAATGTATTTTCAATGTGCTTAGGTGACAACGGAACAGTATATAATACCTTGTAATTCTGTTTTCAGAGAAGTGGAGTAAGGAGAGCTAAGTGTCCATGTTGCTCACTTGGCTGGGGTTATCCTTGCCACTTCCATCGGCCGATAATTAGTAAAGTTTTGAATTAGTCTACCAAACCGCTTTGTGAGTTGTCTGTTTATTAAGAAGTGAACCTGTTTGTTTAATTATAAGTTAACCTTTTTCATTGGCACTGGAGAGCGGGCATTGAGAATAGACCACAGGCAGCAGCTGCAGGTCAGACAAGGTAGAACGGATCAGAACAGCTCGCATCTAGAGTTCAAGAATGGCACGGTAGTGCAACTGTATAGTCACTGCCTCACAGCGCCAGAGACCCGGGATCAATCCTTTCCTCGGATGCTGTCTTTACAGTTTACTTTAGACTTCAGATATACAGCATGGAGACAGGCCCTTCAGCCCACCGAGTCTGCCCCAACCAGTGATCACCCCGTATACTAGCACTCTCCTACATGCCAGGACAATTTACAATTTTACAGAAGCTAATTAACCTGCAAACCTGCACATCTTTGGATTGTGGAAACCGAAGATCTCGGAGAAAACTCACGCAGTCACGGAGAGAATGTACAAACTCTGTACAGAGCAACCCGTAGTCAGGATCGAACCGGGGTCTCTGTCGCTGCAAGCATTGTAAGGCAACTGTACCGCTGTGCCACCGTGGTGTATTTATGCAGTTTGCAATCCAATGAATCTCCCCGACCCATCCACCATCTCATCCCGTCCAATCTTATCCTTGTTGACTGCTGTTAATAGAATCCGTTAGTTTCTCTTCCTCTAACCTTTACCTCACTGCACCGCTTAAGTCACAGAATCATACAGCACGGAAATTGGCCCCTCAGCCCAACTCGCCCATGTCGACCAATATGCCCTCGCCAAATCCCTGGGATATGGAGCAGAGGGGATTATACACCTGTGATGGGGGAGTCCAGGGATTGGAGACATGGGGGAGGGGGTGGGGGTGGGATGGGAAATTCCAGATTTGGGACGGGGAGCAATTGCGAGGATCGGGGACAGAAAGATATTTTCGGTTGGCAGTCAACCATGAGTCAGCAGAGTGTAATTCAATGGGGGAAAAAAAGACACAAAGTGCTGGAGTAACTCAGCGGGTCAGGCAGCATCTCTGGAGAACCTCAATAGAAACATAGAAAATAGGTGCAGGAGTAGGCTATTTGGCCCTTCGAGCCAGCACTGCTATTCAATATGATCCACAATCAGTACCCTGTTCCTGCTTTCTTCCCATATCCCTCTATCCCATTAGTGCTAAGAGCTATATTTAACTCTCTTGAAAACATCCAGCAAATTGGCCTCCACTTCCTTCTGTGGCAGAGAATTCCATATTCACAACTCTCTGGCTGAAAAGGTTTTTCCTCATCTCAGTCCTAAATGGCCACAGTATTCTCAAACTGTGACCCCTGGTTCTGAACTCCCCCAACATTGGAAACATTTTTCCTGCACCTAGCCTATCCAATTCATTATGAACTTTACATGTTTCTATAAGATTCCCTCTCATCCTTCTAAATTCCAGTGAATATAAGCACAGTCGATCCATTCTTTCATCATATGTCAGCCCCGCCTTCCCTGGAATTAACCTGGTGAACCTACGTTGCACCCTCTGAATAGTAAGAATGTCCTTCCTCAAATTAGGTGACCAAAACTGCACACAATAATCCAGGTGTGGTCTCACCAGGTCTCTGTACAACTGCAGTAGGAACTCCTTGCTCCTATACTCAAACTCTCCAGCTATGAAGGCCAACATGCCATTTGCTTTGTTCAATGAACCTGCATGCTTACTTTCTGTGACTGATATACAAGGACACCCAGGTCTCGTCGCACCTCCCATTTTCCTAACCTGACCCCATTCAGATAACAATCTGCCTTGTTCTTGCCACCAAAGTGGATAACGTCACATTTATCCACATTATACTGCACCTGCCATGCATCTGTCCACTCACCCAAGCTATCCAAGTCACCCTGCAGCCTCATAGCATCCTCCTCGCACCTCACACTGCCACCCAGCTTTGTGTCTTCCGCAAACTTGGAGATGTTACATTCAATACATAGGTGATGTTTCGGGTCGGGATCCTTCCTCACAATGTTTGTAGGGAGGGAGGGAAGAAATCTGGAAGGGAGGAGGGGCAGGGCAAAGAGTAGAAGGTAAGAGGTGAACACAGGCGAGGGAGGGTTTTAATAGGCAGATGTTTAGACAAAGGCCAGAGAAGGAAAAAAAAGGTGTGAGACGAAAGGTTTGAAGAGTTCTACTATGGTATTGGGGTTAAGAGATGGACAATTTGTAGACAGGGCAATTCTCAATTTGCGAGAACAGTGGGTTAGGATTTATACGGGACAGCAATCCCAGAAATTGGAAAGATATGCCGTGCATTTACATGGCACTGGTGACCTAGCCGGGTTTGTGGGCAGATTGCAATTCCCCAGGATCAAGGGTTAGAGGTCAATCCCTGGGGTTGTGGTAAGCCGTCCACAGTGTACAGATAAAGGGAATAATGTTGAGCGTCAGATAAAGTCCAGTAAAGTCCAATTAAAGATAATGCGAGAGATCCATTCTATGCCTCTCATGAACAGATATACTTCGTTCAGATCACCCTCAGACACTCTTGCCTCCTTAAATCCCATTATAAGACATTCCTTGAAACCCACCATCTCCACCCAAGCTATAGGTCATCTCCAAAATCCCTGCTAAGGCAGTTCCTATCAATTACTTTGATAACGTTCCTGAATGCTGGAGATATTTTTAGTGCATTAGAAGAACTACGTAAATAAAACAGTCGACGGAGATAAGGAAGCTTGTTTCTCTCTGCAGTGTGGACCCCTACTGCTAGTAGCATAGATACGTTGCAGTCAAAGGGGGGGCTTATGATTGGCTCAGAGAGGGGATGGTGGCATGGTCTGCCTAAAAGGTGAGATAGAATAATGTCAAGATGCCCGTGTATTATGTTTGACTGGAATTAACCATCTGTCGTTGAATAAGATTGACATAAGCAAAAAAATATGTAGTAGATAGTATATTTTCTTGTAGTTGTATCTAAGAAAAAACAAAAGTTGTTTACTGCACAGTATAACTATCGGCTAATTCTGCTGTGAAGTCAGAGAACTGGTGAGCATTTAACTGCCACCATCTGTCCATGATATCATGCAATAAAGTCTCTTGAAGCAAACTTGTGAAGTCTCCGCTTTTCATTTTCCTTTAATTTCCCTCTTTATTAATTTCTTCCACAGATATTGAGTGTTTCAGTCTGACTCTGTTAATGCCAAAGTTACCAGAGTTCAGAGGCTGGATTGATATCCCAGTGGGGAGTGAGATATTATCCCATAGAATCACACTGGCTCTTCCACCCACATTGTCGGCAATGACCGTCAAGCACCCATCTTGTTATGTTCTATGTGTAGGGGCAGCACGGTGGCGCAGAGGTAGAGTTGCAGCGTTACAGCGCCAGAGACCGGGTTTCATCCTGACTACAGGTGCTGTCTGTACGGAGTTTGTACGTTCTCCCCGTGGGTTTTCTTACGGGAGCTGCGGTTTCCTCCCACACTCTAAAGATGTTCAAGTTTATAGGCTAATTGGATTGGAAAAATTGAAAGTTGTCCCTAATGTGTGTAGCATAGCGTTAATGTGCCGGGATCGCTGGTCGGCCTGGACTCGGTGGGCCGAAGGGCGTATTTCCACGCTGTGTGTCTAAATTAAACTGCAGATTCTAGTTCACACCAAAGATAGACATATACGTAAAGCTGAAGTAACTCAGCGGGTCAGACAACATCTCTGGAGAAAAGAAAAAGGTGACATTTCGGGTCGGGGCCTTTCTTCAGACCAGCCGGGAAGGATCTGAAACGTCACCTATTACTTTTCTCCAGAGATGATGCTTGACCTGCTGAGTTACTCCAGCTTGCTGCCTCTATCTTTGTTGCTGTGTATCCAAATCTGAGGAAGGACATTATTGCCATAGAGGGAGTGCAGAGAAGGTTCACCAGACTGATTCCTGGGATGAAGAAAGACTGGATAGACTCGGTTTATACTCTCTAGAATATAGGAGATTGAGAGGGGATCTTATAGAAACGTACAAAATTCTTAAGGGGTTGGACAGGCTAGATGCAGGAAGATTGTTCCCGATGTTGGGGAAGTCCAGGACAAGGGGTCACAGCTTAAGGATAAGGGGGAAATCCTTTAAGACTGAGATGAGAAAGACTTTCTTCACACAGAGAGTGGTGAGTCTCTGGAACTCTCTGCCACAGAGGGTAGTTGAGGCCAGTTCATTGGCTATATTTAAGAGGGAGTTAGATGTGGCCCTTGCGGCTAAGAGGATCAGGGGGTATGGAGAGAAGGCAGGTACGGGATACTGAGTTGGATGATCAGCCATGATCATATTGAATGGCGGTGCAGGCTCGAAGGGCCAAATGGCCTACCCCTGCACCTAATTTCTATGTTTCTATGTATTATGTTATCTTGAACCAATTTGAAAATCCCATTTTATTGCAGCCTACAGCTTTAAGTCCCACCGATATACGTTGGCGCCTCGGGTAACATTCTCTCACGGGCAAAGACACGGGCAGAGAGACAGAGTTCATATAAGCTCTTTATGTATAATTACGTGGACATATTCTGGGTGGCACGATGGCACAGCGGTAGAGTTGCTGCTTCGCAGCGTCGGAGACCCAGGTTCGATCCCGACTACGAGTGCTGTCTGTACAGAGTTTTTACGCTCTCCTCGTGACCTGTGTGGGTTTTCTCCGAGATATTCGATTTCCTCCCACACTCTAAAGATGTACAGGTATGTAGGTTAATTGGTTTGGTGTATGTGTAAATTGTTCCTCGTGTGTGTAGGATAGTGTTATTGTGTGGGGATCGCTGGTCGGCGCGGACTCTGTGGGCCGAAGGGCCTGTTTCTACGCTGTATCACTGAACTAAAATATTCAACAGCCCAGGATCCAAGGCTGCAACCGAGCGTGTACAGAACTAGTATAATGCTGTGTGAAAATGTGGAGAGGTAGGACAACACACACACACACACAGGCACGCACGCGCACACAGACTGACCCGACAATCTGAAGCAGCGGCAGATACAAAAACTCCACCTGGCTGGTGTGTGTGTTCTGCTTTTACCTGCGGCACTGTGTGGTTATGCGATTCATTCATCTCTTTCACCACAAACTTGTCTCCATCTGCAGAAAGACGGACTTTAATGACACAGGCACACTTCATCTTGTTGGTTCTGAAAAAGACAGTGGGAGGTAGTGTGTAAGCCAACCGGGTGAAGACCAGCAGTCGATAGACACAAAGTGCTTGAGTAACTCAGCGGGTCGAGCATCATCTCTGGAGAAAAGGAATAGGTGACGCTTCAGATAGACACCCTTCTTCAGTTTAGTTTAGTTTATTGTCACGTGTACCAAGGTACAGTGAAAAGCTTTTGTTGCATGCTAACCAGTCAGTGGGAAGACAATACATGATTACAACTGAGCCATTTACAG
The DNA here is from genome assembly GCA_035221665.1 of Okamejei kenojei. Classification (NCBI taxonomy): domain Eukaryota; kingdom Metazoa; phylum Chordata; class Chondrichthyes; order Rajiformes; family Rajidae; genus Okamejei; species Okamejei kenojei. The sequence goes on along the minus strand of CM069160.1, from coordinate 6,250,338 downwards.
TGTATACATACATGATAAGGGAATAACAAAGATAGTCCGAGGGCCACCAATGAGGAAGATGGCAGTTCAGGACTGCTCTCAAGTTGTGGTAGGATGATTCAGACCAGCAGTGTATGACTATCTTTTACAATCATCACAGAATCCAACAGAAAGATTAGATTTACATTGGCCATCAAGCAGTGTAAGTGGGAAGACAAGATGGTGCTGAATGAATGCCCTTTGACTGATAATAAACTCCTTCCCAAACTGGGGGGACTTGAAGCAACAGCTGCAATAAAATGTGATTCATGCAGAATTGGTGTAAGATAACATAGTACATAACAAAAGAGACGGACACAAAATACTGAAGTAACTCAGCGAGTCACGCAGCATCTCTGGAGAAAAGGAATAGGTGACATTTCGGGTTGGGACCCTTTATCAGACTGAGAGTCAGGGGAGAGGGAACTAGGGGCTGAAGGGGTACAAAGAACAAATGAATGAAAGGTATGAAAAAACAAATCAAAGCCAGCAACGATGATAAAGGAAAAGTGGAGCCCACAATGGTCCATTGTTGGTGGTGGTGAAGATGATAACAAGTAGATACAAACAGTGCAACTAAGCAAGATGACAGTGAAATTAATAGAACGACGAGGGCGGGGGAAGCTTCTAGTTACCCTCTCCCCTGACTCTCAGTCTGAACACGGGTGTCAAACAGAAACGTCACCTATATTTTTTTCCAGAGACGCTGCTCGACCCGCTAAGTTACTTCATCATTTTGTGTCTATCTTCAGTGTAAACCAGCATCTCTAGTTCCTAACCACACATAGTACATAACAAGCTGGGCGCTTGATGGTCATTGCAGGCTCTGTAGATGAAAGAGCCTGTGTGATTTAATGGGGGAATATCACACTCCCCCACTGGGATATCAATCCAGTCTCTGAACCATAAAACACAAACTATCAAATTGTAAATTGTCGCGAGTGTGTAGGCAGTGGATGGCAAGGTGGGCAAACATGGTTAATACCGCATCCCTTGTGTTAACACAGCACATTGTATGTGACGAGTGGAATAGACAGGGTGAATGCACAAATCTTTTATCCATGGTAGGGTAATCAAGATCCAGAGGACATAGGGTTAACATGAGAGGGGAAAGATTTAAAAATAACCCAAGCGGTAATCTTTGGGTAAATGAAATGAGCTTCCAGAGGAGGTAGGTGAGGCAGGTCCATAGCATTTAAAAGACATTTGGAAAGGTACATAGATAGGGAAGGTTCTGAGGAACAAGCGCCAAATGCGGGCATGTGGCTGGTGTATATGGGCCATCTCGATAAGCGTCTGCAAGGTGGGTCGAAAGGGCCTATTTCTGTGTAGGATGACTCTACCACTCTATACAATCCCAGCGAGTCGTGTACGTGCGGGTAGGCATGGGCACATTTAGGTGTAGGGAGCGGGGGCCAGTGGGGAGAGAGAGAGGGGGGAGAGAGGGGGGGGGGGGAGAGGAGGAGAGAGAGAGAGAGACGGGGAGAGAGATGGGGGAGAGCGAGGGGGGAAGAGAGATAGAGAGGGGAGTGAGCAGATCTCGTCCCCCACCCTCCCCCCTCACCCACCCTCCCTCTCCTCCTCCCCTCCACCCCCCCTCTCCCTCTGTCTCTGCCTCTCTCTCTATCTCTCCCCATTCTCTCTCTGCCCTCACTCTCTACCCCCCCCCCCCCTCTCTAGACGCGCCTGTGAATTGGGGGCTATGCGTCAGTGGTTAGGGTTATGGGGTAAAAGGAAAAATTAATAATATTAATATAACATCAATGGGGGTAGTTAGTGTATGTGTGGGGGCGGTTAGTGTGTGTGACGCCGCATGCCGCCCCGCTACCCCCCCCCCCCACAAACACGCGTTAGGGAAACCAACGGGTCTGCACTTGGTATAGTATAATTTAAAACTGTGTGTGTGCATGTGTGATCTCGCCTTTAAAACGCATCTCCTTGAAAACCAGATGCTGAAATGGGGAAATTTTTACATATTTCAGTAGAGAATTTCCTTATGATTTTAGAAATACACTCCTCTGTAAATTTGGCTGATTATTTTCCCAACTTTTTAATGAAAATTGTTGACGAATCTAACGTTTTTTAAATCTGCTCGCTGCCCAGTTACTGACGTTACAATAACAGTGAATTTTTTACATCTTCGGGTAGAAATTTACCATACTTTTTCAAAAATTCATTCCTCTGTAAATTTGGTTAATAATTTCACGAGTTATTTACTAAAATATATCACCAAACTGACATTTTTTTAAAATATAACCGCTGCCCAGCTGCTGACCTCACAATGCCTTTGCTCGTGGCCCACCTCGCTCGTGGCCCCATGGCCCCGCCATGATTGCACACGTAGTCAATCTCGGCAAACTTCAGTGCATCGTTCATCGGGCGCTTGGGTGCCCGTCGCCGCTGCGCCTCGATGGTCCGCGTGTGCCTGGTCAACATCTGCATGGAGCTGTCCCTCTGGTAGCGCCGGAACTCCTGGTGCAGCTCGCTGTAGCTCGAGAACTCAGCGCCGACTCGGAAACCCGCCACCTGGGACATGGCTGCACGTGCATCAGATGGAGTTGGCCAACTGGAGAGCGGGCACTGAGAATAGACCACAGGCAGAAGATGCAGGTCAGCCAAGGTAGAATGGATCAGAACAGCTCATATCTAGAGTTCAAGAATGGCACGGTAGTGCAACTGTGGAGTCACTGCCTCACAGCGCCAGAGACCCGGGATCGATCATTTGCTCGGATGCTGTCTTTACAGTAGACTTCAGAGATACAGTGCAGAAACAGGCCCTTCTGCCCACCGAGACGACCCAAGCAGCGATCACCCCGTATACTAGCACTATCCTACATGCTAGGACAATTTGTTAAAGAAGGAACATTTACAATTTTACAGAAGCTAATTAACCTGCAAACCTGCACGTCTTTGGATTGTGGAAGGAAACCGAAGATCTCGGAGAAAGCTCATGCGGTCACTGAGAGAATGTACAAACTCTGTACAGACAGCGCCAGTAGACAGGATTGAACCCGGGTCTCTGTCTACTGCTGTGCCACCGTGCTGTATTTATGGAGTTTGCAATCCAATGAATCTCCACGACCCATCCACTATCTCATCCCGTCCAGATCGTATCCTTGTTGACAGTTGGCAATAGCATCCGTTAGCTTCCTTTACCTCACTGCACCACTCACGTCATAGAATCATAGAGCATGGAAATTGGCCCCTCAGCCCAACTCGCCCATGTCGACCAATATGCCCTCAACAAATCCCTGGGATATGGGAGCAGAGGGGATTATACACCTGTGATAGTGGATTCCAGGGATTGGGGACATGGGGGAGGGGTGGGATGGGAAATTCCAGATTTGGGACTGGGAGCAATTGTGAGGATCGGGGGCAGAAATATATTTCCTGTTGATAGTCAACCATGAGTCAGCAGAGTGTAATTCAACGGGAAAAAAAGACACAAAGTGCTGGGGTAACTCTCCGGGTCAGGCAGCATCTCTGGAGAACCTGAATAGAAACGTAGAAAATAGGTGCAGTAGGCCATTTGGCCCTTAGAACCAGCACCGCCATTCAATATGATCATGGATGATCATCCACAATCAGTACCCTGTTCCTGCTTTCTTCCCATATCCCTCGATTGCATTAGTGCTAAGAGCTATATTTAACTCTTGAATACATCCAGAGAATTGGCCTCCACTTCCTTCTGTGGCAGAGAATTCAAGATTCTCTTGATGCAAAAGTTTTTCCTCATCTCAGTCCTAAATGGCCACACCATTCTTAAACTGTGACTCCTGATTCTGGACTCTCCCAACATTGGGAACATTTTTCCTGCATCTAGCCTATCTCATCCTTCTAAATGTCAGTGAATATAAATAATCACAGTCGATCCATTCTTTCATCATATGTCAGTCCCACCATCCCTGGAATTAACCTGGTGAATCTATGCTGCACCCTCTCAAAAGCAAAAATGTCCTTCCTCAAATTAGGTGACCAAAACTGCACACAATACTCCAGGTGTGGTCTCACCAGGTTCCTGTACAACTGCAGTAGGACCTCCTTGCTCTTATACTCAAATCCTCCAGCTATGAAGGCCGACGCGCCATTTGCTTTTTTCACTGCCTGTTGTACCTGCATGCTTATTTTCGATGACTGATGGACAAGGACACCCAGGTCTCATTGCGCCGCCCGTTTTGCAAATCTGACACAATTCAGATAATAATCTGCCTTTTGTTCTTGCCACCATAGTGGATAACGTCACATTTATCCACATTGTACTGCACCTGCCAAGCATCTGCCCTCTCACCCACCCTATCCAAGTCACCCTGCAGCCTCATAGCATCCTCCTCGCACCTCACACTGCCACCCAGCTTTGTGTCTTCCGCAAACTTGGAGATGTTACATTCAATACATAGGTACATAGGTGATGTTTCGGGTCGGGATCCTTCCTCACAATGCTTGTAGGGACGGAGGGAAGAAATCTGGACGGGAGGAGGGGCAGGGCAAAGAGTAGAAGGTAAGAGGTGAACACAGACGAGGGAGGGTTTTGATAGGCAGATGTTTAGACAAAGGCCAGAGAAGGGAAAAAAAGGTGTAAGACGAAAGGTTTGAAGAGTTCTACCACGGTATTGGGGTTAAGAGATGGAGGACAATTCGGAGACAGGGCAATTCTCAGTGTGCGAGAACAGTGGCTCTGGATTTAGACAACACAGTAATCCCAGAAATTGGAAAGATTGCCATGCATTTACATGGCACTGGTGACCTAGCCTGGTTTGTGGACAGATTGCAATTCCCCAGGTTCAAGGGTTAGAGGTCAATCCTTGGGGTTGTGGGAATTCCCTGGATCAGAGATGAGATCCGATGATTAGGCTTGGGGGAGACAAGTTGCAATCCGAGGGATTGGGGACTGCGGGGGGAGACCCAAGGCACCGAAGTCTGGGTTTCCAGAAATGACAATTCCTGAGATTTAAGGTGAGATTTGGGGTGATCCTGGATCATAGATGGGGCATGTTCCAACTCCTGGGATCAGTGATGAGGTGGGATCCAATTCCTGGAATTAGAGATGGGCTATCGTCTAATCCCTGGCATCACTAATGGGGTAAACTCCAATCCCTGGGATCAGAGACATGGTGGGGTCCATTTCCAGAGATTAGGGTAAAACAGACTCCAATGACAGGGATCAGGGGACGGGTGGAGTCCAATCACTGGGATCAGAGACTGTGCAGTCTAATCCTTCGGTACAATGGGGCGTGGGAATCACTGGGATCAGGGACAAACCCTGGGATAAAAATTCCTGGAGATGGAATAATAATTGACCGAGTGCAGGTGGCGGAATAATTGCCTGTGTTTGAGGTGGGTGCATCCCTGGGTTAGATAGTGGAAATTCCTGGGGTTCAGATAGCACTGCCTGCATCGGAGCACTGGTTGAATCTGAGGTAATCCCTCGGTTAGAGAGCGTGGCAATTCCACACATTGGAATAATCGTTCGTGAGCCGGGGGAATCCCCCAGTCTGGGCTGGGAGCATCTTGCAATTCTCAGCATTGGGAGGGAAATCATGGGATTTTGGATGGGGGTTGGGGGCAATCCTTGATTCAGGTAGGTTGTAAATTCCTGGGATTGGGATAATGGGCGATTATCCCGATCCCAATTCCCTGGGTTGGTTTAGGGGCATCTTGCAATGCTCAGCATTGGGATAGAGGACAATTGCTAATTTTGAAAGGATGGATATTTCTGGCATTGGAATAATAATTGCCCGTGTGCAGGTGGGGATAATTCAATTTCCTGGGTTAGAGGTAGGGGCATCCTACAATGCTCAGCATTGTGAGGGACATCTGCAGGATGGTACATCAGAATCAATCCCTGATTTTGATGGATGAAAATTCCTGGGATTGGGATAGTAATCGCCCTTGTGCAGGTAGGGTGGTAATTCTCCATGTTTGCAATGGGAGCATCTTGCATGGCACCGCATTCGGAGAAAAATCCCTGGGATGGGAGATCGATGGCAATGTCTGATTTAGAAAGGATAGAAATTCCTGGCATTGGGATGATAACCACCCATGTGAGGTTAAACATAGAAAATATGTGCAGGAGTAGGCCATTCGGCCCTTCAAGCCTGCACCGCCATTCAATATGATCATGGCTGATCATCCAACTCAGTATCCTGTACCTGCCTTCTCTCCATACCCCCTGATCCCTTTAGCCACAAGGGCCACATCTAACTCCCTCTTAAATATAGCCATTGAACTAACTGGCCTCAACTACCTTCTGTGGCAGAGAATTCCACAGATCCACCACTCTCTGTGTGAAAAATGTTTTTCTCATCTCGGTTGATGGGATAATTCCCCAGGTTTGGGGTAGGGCCATCTTGCAATGTTCAACATTGGGATAGGGGGTCGGGATGAATCCCTGATTTGGAAAGGATACAAATTCATGGGATTGGGATACAAAAATACCAGTGTATGTGCGGGGAATAAGTCCCTGGGTTTGGGGTAGGGGGGTCTTGCAATGCTCGGTATTGGGATGGAAATCCGCGGGACAGCAGATCGGGATCAATCCCTGAATTAGGTTGATGCAAATTCCTGGGATTGGGATGAAATTGCCCGTGTGCGGGCGGGGTTGATGAATTGGGACGGGGGGCGGTTGCAGTCCGGTGCTTGCGGTGCAGGATTGGGATGATCCCGGATTCCTGGGCCCAGGGACGGGATGGGACGGGATTCCCCGTGTCTGGCGGCGTGTGGCGCGCAGCCGCGGTGCCGGCGCTTTGTGCCGCTCCGGGCCCGGGCCCGGGTTGTCGCTGCCGGCGCTTTCACGGCGCCGCTCTCTCCCTCGCAGCACCAGCGCCACCTACCGGCCAACTGTGAGCGGCCCCGCTCTCTCCGTCTCCGTCTCCGTCTCCGACAAAGATCTTAGAGCAGAGCTCCGTCTCCGTCTCCGTCTCCGCCGCGTCCGCGTCTCCGCTCCCCGGCCGCCTGCACATGCGCACTGTCACGGCCAGCGCACATCCTCCCCTGCACATGCGCACTGCCACGGCAACTGGTCGGCCGGCGCCGGGCACTTTCTCTCTCCCTTTGCATTGTGGGAGATCTGACCGCCATTGCTCTCCGGTCGCCGCGACCGCTGAAACCCGACGCAGAAACACTCCCTGGAGCTGTCGTCACTCCCTGGAACAGGCAGCATCTCTGGATAGAATAAATTGCGTGATGTTTCGAGTCAAAACTCTTCTTTAGACTCCGTCTAGTTTTAGTGTTTTTAGTTTAACTTAAAGATACATCGCGGAAACAGGCCCGTCGGCCTACCGGGTCCACGCCGACCACCGATCACCCGTACACTAGATCTATCCTGCACACTAGGGACGTAACTCAAGAGTCAAGAGTGTTTTATTCTCTAATGTCCCAGTTAAAACAATGAAATCCTTACTTGCAGCAGCACAACAGAATATGTAAACACAGTACTCTGTAAACAATGTTATAAACGAGAAAACAAATCAGCATATATTTATATATGAATATATAACTATATAAAAATATATATACATATATATGTGTGTGTGTGTGTGTGTGTATATATATATATATATATATATATATATATATATATACCCTAATTTCCCTCCTGGGATTTATAAAATTATATCGTATAGTATCGTGTGTGTGCAAGAAGGAACTGCAGATGCAGTTTACACCGAAGATAGACACAAAAAGCTGGAGTAACTCAACAGGTCAAACAGAATCTCTGGACAAAAGGAAAATATTATGTTTTGGGTTGGGTCTGATAAAGGGTCCTGCACACGTTTGGAATGTGGAAGGAAACAAGTTCTATGAAACCCGGAAATAACCCATGCGATCAAAGGGAAATGGAGCAAACTCCATACAGACAGCACCCATATTCAGGGTCAATTCCAGGTCTCTGGCACTTTTAGGCAGCAACTTTACAGCCAATGTACTTCCCCATAGTGCTGACGTGAATTAAAACATAGCTGTTAAGGGGGACATAGTGTGACATAGGTTTAAGACTGAAAATAGTTTGTTTTTTTAGTAACCAAAGTTATCAACGTTTAATTTTGTGTGTGTTGGAAATCAAGATATAGTGGCACAGCTGAGAGACTTGCTGCCTCACATGCCAGAGACCTATGTTCGATCCTGTCCTCGGGCACTGTCTGTGTTGAATTTGCACATTCTCCCTGCAAGCGTGTGGGTTTCCTCCCACATCCTAAAGACGCATTGGCTTTGTAGGTTAATCTGTCCCTGTAAAATTGCCCCGTATGTGTAGGGAGTGGGTGAGTAAAGTGGGATAACATAGAACTGGTGTGAATGGGTGATTGATGGTCAGCGTAAACTTGGTGGGCCGAAAGGCCTATTTTCATGTTAAATATCTAATGGAATTATGCAAGGGACCAAAGTATGAAGATGTACTGGAAACCTACAGGCTGAAAGATTAGAGGAGGTGACGTGAATGGCAAAATTCATGTTTCTTTTTAATCTACTCTGACGACCACAGGTAAGGTGCATAAATCGCACAGTTTTGCTGGTTTTACATTTCATTCTGGCAGTGAATGCCACATACAAAATGAAAAAAAACCCAGCATTATTACCCCCTACCCCCATCATCCAGTTTCTTTCCCCTCCTCCATCCACTCATCTCCCACCCTTCGCAATTCCAAGTGAACCATTTTTATCCCCAAATCCACGCTCATGCCACCCCTGGTTCTACATTTTATGCGGTTTTTTCACCATTTTGTTTTCTGTATTTATAACCTCCAACCCAATCACCTGCCAATTAGTCCCTCCTCACCTGGATAGACAAAACATGCTGGGTGTTTGGTTGTAGTTCAATGTATAAATTTTGCAAATAGCTGAATAAATGTAATTTTGTTAAAAAAAAAGACAACAGACCATTTGTCTTTACTGGCACATTGTATGTGGCATTGGCACAATGGCTCAATTATGCTTTATTTGTCACAAACGCAACTGCAGTGAAATTATTTTTGCATACATTACACAGGCAGGTACTGCCATTTTTGGCACCATTATCGAAAGTCCAAAGTCCAGTTGGCCCATTTATTCAATGTACCTATTTACGTCTACTCCACGTCACCCTCACTTTGTTTTAATTTCAAGCATTCAATGGACAGAGGGCCACGTGACGTCGCGCCTCCGTCATTAACGCTGCCACCACGTGACGTCGCGCCTCCGTCATTAACGCGGCCGCCACGTGACGTCCCGCCTCCGTCATTAACGCGGCCGCCACGTGACGTCCCGCCTCCGTCATTAACGCGGCCGCCACGTGACGTCCCGCCTCCGTCATTAACGCGGCCACCACGTGACGTCCAGGACGCGCCGCCATCTTGTGGACGAGGCCATGACGACGGTCGAGGCGGTGACGGAGCGGGAGCGCGGGCCGGGAAGGTGAAGGTGAAGCGGCTTTTGGTTTCTGCTCGGCGTCTGTGTCCGTCCGTCCGCCCGCGGACGCGGCTCCAAGCGGCCGGGAAACAACTGGTTTACAAACACAACTTGCGGTCGGGAAGGACGTCCCTGCGTTTGGAAAACGGCGCCGTCGGCGAAAAAAAAGCCCTCCCTCCCCCCCCCCCCCCTGCAGCCCCACCCCGGGCGCTCCCTCCCCCCCCCCCCACCCCCCCCCCCCTCCCCCCCCCCCCCCTCCCCCCCCCCTGCAGCCCCACCCCGGGCGCTCCCTCCCCCTCCCCCCCCCCCCCCCCCCACCCCCCCCTCCCTCCCCCCCCCCTGCAGCCCCACCCCCCCCCTCCCCCCACCCCCCCTCCCCCCTCCCTGCCCCACCCCCCCCCCTCCCCCTCCCACCCCGGGCACTCCCTCCCCCCCCCCCCTGCAGCCCCACCCCGCTTGGCGAGTTCAAAACTCTTTCAATCTAGAAATTGCCAAGCATTTTGCATGAAGGGGAGGGGCGTGGCGTTGCGGCGGTAGAGTTGCTGCCTGACAGACAGCGCCAGAGATGCGGGTTCGATCCTGACTACAGGTGCTGGCTGCACGGCGTTGGCTCCTTCGTTCGTTCTCCTCATGGCCTCGCTAGGTTTTCTCCGGGTCTCCGGTTTATTCCCACACCCGCAAAGACATCAGGAGCAGAATTCCGCGAGTCATGGAGGATAATTGTACACATCTCTTTGCCATGTACAAAAGATGGTGGTAATAGTGAAGTGAGACTTCCACTGCTGAATCACTATCGCTGAATTAAAATATGTACTCATTCCAGATTCTTTCATCCTCCTGCAGTCTGTACAGTAATTGGCTAATTATGCTATGGATTCCTGCCCCTCCTATGGTTGTAGAACTCCTGATGAAAGAGGAGGATTTACCAGGAGCCCTGCTGCGGTTATGTTGCATAGGTAGGTTCAGAGGTGCCATGTGATTATGTATCCTATATACATTGCACAATTCGAAATCTGTTTACGTACGGTTTAAAATTAATTTGCACAAGTTGTCTTTGGAAGTGAATCAGATAGTCGACACACTTTTGCCAATGTTACTGATTTGTATGTTGCCAAATCATCCACAAAGTTGTTGATAAGCTAAAGTTGACTGACTAAAAGATAGGAATAGAACAAAGAACATGTCTGTGCCGAACATGATGCCAAGATAAACTAATCCTCTCTGCCTGCACATGATCCATACCCCTCCATTCCCTGCATATCCAGGTGCCAATAAAAGGATATAGAAGAATACCATAGAACTGGCAAAAAAAACGAATAAATAACTAATTGTCGAGTTCAGCATCTTAAATTGTTTTACTCACTCCCCTAACCAGCAGGGAGTGAATCAAAGCACTGCATTTCAGTTGTCTAGTCTTGCCCTTGATGCTTGCTGCTGCACCAAGTGATAATTAAAGTTCCATAACAGCCGCAAGACTCTCAATTTCACTGCCTGCTAAGTCGGGCAGCAGTTTTGAGTGACGCTAAATATCTAGACTTTGGATTCATTCCAGAGGGTCCTCGAATGAACTCACCTGCTGCAGCTGTACTTCGACGAACATTGTTTGTAAAATCTTCACCCTCTCCTCTGGTTATCTCCGCTTTACACTCTCAGTCCTGGTGCAGGGTCTCGACCCGAGACAGATTATTCCTTTGCTTCCACAGTACTTGGAAGTACCCCTGAGTATCTCCAGCAATGTGTTTGTTACAGTATAAAAATGCTATTGTTTATGATACCAGACATTCTTTTCTCTCCACAGTCAAGTATGGACAGATTGCCTCTTTGAAGAACATTGGCAGGAAATTCGACACTCGTGCCCAGATGTCCGAGGTAAAATAGGGGAAGGCTTATTGTTGGAATTAGCTTTTATTTCAATGTATTATAGGAATACAATGTGCCGTTGTGTTGGATACTGCACTTGAGCTATCACTTCACATTCACTTTGCCCCTCATCATTTAACCTCCCCACCATCTTTCAAATGAAAGAAAAACATAATGGACATTCCCAAAACAATAGGAGAGATTAGACAGCAGATGGTGCAAGGTCATTGATAATGAAGGGATGATACTCATTTAGTGGAGATTACAGACTTTGTTTGTCTGAAAGCCTTTGCTTGTTTTGGTCATTGTTCAATTTCTTGTTGATCACTTTTAACAGAAATTTTCAACAACCAGCTTTTAATATTCATAAATTTGGAGACAAATGGATTAATTTAGCAATAATTTGTCAATCTTGTCCTCTCCATAATAAAGGTTGCATAGCACTAGTGTAAGGAAATTGCCTCTAAATTACCTACTTGTATTCTCATTGATAGCTTTGTAAAAGTTGTTTTTACTCTCACTAAGTGGAAAAGTATATTATGTCTATTCTGTTGACCAAAAACCTTCACTCAATATTTTTGTCTTTTCCCAATAAGTAAAATTTCACATTTTTCTACCAATACTTAATCATTTTTACAACTCTTCTAGTTGTAAAACACAACACTGCGTTTTTGAAATTTTGGTTTTGCCCATCTATAAATATGTTTGGTTTGCTTTTGCTTGGACCTTTTAATCCACTTCATGATTTTTTTGTATATTTGTAAGTCCAAATTCATTTTTTCCATTTAAATTCTTAGATAGCTAGCCTAGAATTTTGTGTCATCAGAAAAACAAGTGTTGCAAAGTTGAAATTTGTATTAATCTGACCATGTAATTTTGCACACATTTTTTGGTGCATCAACATCTATCATTAATTGCGTATGATTCTTCTATTTGATTTTTCCATTCTGCAGATTAAAAAGATTCTGACTGTATCTGATCTATGCCACTCATTTTATATACTTCTATCAGGTCTCGGTGAAACCTGTGACGTTCGAGAAAAAACAATCTTAATTCTGACTAACCTCTCCCTGTAGCTAATACCCCCTAACCCAGACAAACTTAACAATTCCAGACATTTGCTATCAAAAATATCTCATAGTGCCTCTGGATCTTACACTCCCAATCATCGTTGTCAAGAAGTTATTCCTCAAGACAACATAGGTTAGTATTTATTTCTGAAGAGGCAGAATTACAGTTTCTAAATTACTGAGGTCTGATTCTGCTTCATATGTGGAAAGACGTATGACTTTACATGGAAGCATTGGAGAGGATACAAACATGATCAACAGGTGTAGTACCAAAATTGGGAATTACTACTCATCTTTTGAACAATTAGTTAATTTGGCTGGGAACAACGGGAAGTTAACAAGATACTTGGGTTCTCCATTTCATCCACTACCAACCCTTGCAGACAACCATGGCTTATTCCAGACCAAACCATATGTCACTTTAGCCACTTCTTTGCTGTGGAGAACCAGGAGCGGGCTGAGGCCCTCATTCAGGTTCCCAGTGTAGTAGTGGCGAGGGCAGCGACTCATGCTAAGTTCCTGACACAGCAGCGCCATCACTAACTTATATAAACAATAATGCTACGATGATCTATTTTAGCATAATTCCACTCCATTATTCCATTCCTGGAAACATCCTGAGCAGTAAACAAGATGCTGTCTAACATCAATCCTTTTACTTAGACCCTTTCACTTTGTTTGATTTTGTGTGGCACGTTAATGAAGGCCTTCGATACATCTCTGGTTCTGATGTATCTTTTGCAGGTTAAGAGTAGCGTAGACGAGGCGGCCATTTTTCCTTGGTTCACCAAGGCCTGCTGGATTCCACCATTTGCTAACCACTTGAACTCCCCTTCCCACACTGACCTTTTCAGTCCTGGGCCACCTCCATTACCAGAATGAAGCCAAATGCAAAGTGGAGTAACAACATATTCTGTTTAGGGTAGCTTCAATGGTATGAATATTGCATTCTCCAATTTTAAGTAACATTGCCCTTCCACTCTCCTGTTTCTTGTGTGTGTGTGTGTGTGTGTGTGTGTCCCCGTTCCCCTCACCCCCACCCCCACCACCGGATGCACTAATTTCTCTCACCATCCCCCTCTTCTTTAACCCACTCCATCCTATCTATATAGAAACATTGAAAATAGGTGAAGGAGTAGGCCATTCAGCCAGAACAGCCATTCAATATCATGATGGCTGATCATCCAGAATTATAACCTTGTTCCTGCTTTCTCCCTATGTCCCTTAATTCCATTAGCCCTAAGTGCTATATCTAACTCTCTTGAATACACCCGTTGAATTGGCCTTCACTGCCATCTGTGGCTGAGAATTCCACAGATTTACGACTCTTTGGGTGAAAACGTTTTTCCTCATCTCAGTCCTAAATGGCCTGCTATTCTTACACTGTGATCCCTGGTTCTGGACTCCCCCAACATGGGGAATATTTTTAACCCTTAAACATGTTATGTTTCTATAAGATCCTCTCTTATCCTTCTAAATTCCAGTAAATATAAGCCCATTCTAAATTCCAGTGAAGAAAATCCCAGTCTAAATTCCAGTGAAGAAAAGGCCAATCTGCTAAATGATTTAGTGATTATCTCCCCTCCTTCTGCTTTGATCTCACAGCCTTGTCTCTCTTTTATTTCCATGCCCATCTGCCAATAAAATCCCCTCGCTTGTGTCCACCTATAACTTGCGAGGCTTTGTCCCCTCCCGCCTCTTTTTCAGCTTTCTTGCCTTCCCTATTACAACCAAAACATCATCTATTCATTCCCTCCAATGATGTAGCCTGACCTGCTGAGTTATACCAGCACTATGTTTTATCTTTGGTGTGTTAGTTGTAAATGTGCGCTGGATCTGCTAAATGATTTAGTTTTTATATACCCTGCCACCATATCTTCAATTTAAATCCACGGTCTGGTGTTTCCCTAATGCTGATGCCAGCCTCGCTGATCTGCAGTTCATTTTTTATCTCCCTCTCTCCTGAAATAGTGAGGTGTCATTTGCTCTCTTCTAATTTGTGTGAACCATTCTGCAACCTACGGAATTTTGGAAGACCATGAACGGTGCGCCTGCCTGAAAGGCTAAGGATCAAGTTCTGGAATTTGGACAGCTATTTTCCAGCCGGCACGGACACCATCTTCTACGTCGTCAACTACGATTCCTTGGAACTGTCAAGAAGTCCGATTCACACAACACAGTGGAAACCTGGAGCGCTCTTCCCAAAAGGTTTTTTGGATGCTGTGGGTCAGTTGGTACTTTCACTGCCATGTTAGATAATAATTTTGGTGGGAGGGTTAATGAGGGATTCGCAGCAAATGTGCATAAATTATCTGAGCACAGGCCTTCGCTGACTAACAAATGGATTCCATTTGTACAGATGTTGATTTTTGTATATGTCAGAAAATATACAAAAATTACTCCATGGTAACCATTCTACTACATTTTGTAATGAGTGGCATTAAAAAACACATAATGCTGACAAGAAGGATCAATTGTTAAAAGAGACAAAACTAGTTCTGACGTTTCTAGAAATGAATGTTTGTATGTACATCGGAATTTTGAATTTAATATTGGAGCTTTTCTGCATGTATGGGTTTATCGTAAGTGGGGCATTTGTTACTCTGGGACGGCCAGTGTACTGCTCTGTCATGGTCTAATTGAATGCCAAGAAAAATATTAGAGGAACTGAATTGATTATGCTTTTAGCTTTGAAGAGGAATATTGTGCAGATCGTCTAATTGAGGTATAGAAAAATATTTATGGCACTTGGAATATAATTTCATATTCAGGCGACAGAATGCTGAGGCACAACAAATTTAACATATGCTTGTTTAGTTTCTGTAATGAAGAATGATTTGTAATCTGGCAAGCAAAGTCATTAATGGATTGTCTCGCGATTCCCAGGCATACTTTACACATGCCTGGCTATTTCACATCATAGATCAAAAGTATTGCCTTTGATTCTTTTTCACTAAATCCGTATCCCTTGGTTGGAAACCTTTATGCCTTTGGCAAGAAATGTATGTACCTGACTGATCTATGAACTCTCCTTTTAACCTTCTCTAAGCACGACAATCCCACTTTCTTAGGATTTTTCATGTGTGAAGCCTTTCATCTTGATATCATTCTTGCAGTTTAATGCACTCGAGCAGACTTGTGTAGAAGAGATTTGTAAAAACGTAGCATACCTTACTTGCATTTATACTTTGCTTCTCTGTTCCAAAGATTCGGTGTTCCTTTTTTAAACTGACTACTCAACCAACTTGTTCTGCAATTGTTAAAAATTGCCTTTGTACCTCTGCAGCGGTCTCTGTCCCAACATTCCCCCATAAAACTGTACCATTTAATTTACATGGAATTCTAGAGGTGAGAGCTGGGTTACTGTTCCTTCTCCGTTGCTAATGTAGCACACAGTGCAGTGTAATGTAGCACACAAGTCATAGACAACTCTAGACTGTCATTAGAACATTGGCCAATAAAAACTATTGTAGAATTGCATGCAAACATGGGTGACAAATTGCATTAGTATTTCCCATGATTACAAGCATCTGATAATACCACAAAATACTCCTGCCAGAAGTATGCAAAACACTTTTGCTTTAATTAAACTAATAATCCCATTACAAATTGCCTTACTTGCAAAGCCTAGATGTTTTTGTGTCACCGCCAGAGTGGTAAATGTGACTTGTATCCTTCCTGAGTAATCTATTTAAAATGCATTTGCAAGTTCATAAGTCATTCAAGTTTATTTAACCATTCGCCCCATTGAGTCCACTCCGTCATTTAATCATGGCTCATCTACCTTTCCTTCTCGACCCCATTCTCCTACTTTCTCCCATAAACGTTGACACCCTTCCTAATCAAGAACATGTCAATCTCTCTGCTTTAAGTATACCCAATGACATGGCCTCCACAGCCACCTGTGGCAATGAATTCCACAGATTCACCATTCTCTGACTGAAGAAATTAATCCTTATCTTTCTATAGGTACGTCCTTTAATTCCGAGGCTGCGCCCTGTGGTCCGAGATGCTCCCACTAGTGGAAACGTCCTCTCCACATCCACCCTATCCAGGCCTATCATTATTCTGTAAGTTTCAATGAGGTCCTCTCTCGTCCTTCCAAACTCCAGTGAGTACAGGTCCTGAGTGGTCAAACGCTCATACGTTAACCCAATCGTCCCCGGGATCATTCTCGTAAACCATCTCTGGATGTCGGCACAGCCAGCCCCCACCTCAGATGTAGGCCCAAAACTGCTCACAATACTCCAAATGCAGTCTGACCAGTGTCTTCTAAAGCCGCAGCATTACATCCCTGTTTTTATATTCTAATTCTCAAAATAAATGTTTTTAGATCACTTGCCAGGTTTTGTTTCCTCAACCACAAGTGATCATCATTTTTATACACCTTTGACTTTGTATATTAACTCCTGAATGTTTCTGATCCTATACCCACCTTTCTCAGCTGTGGTATTTTCACAATTGTTTATTGGTTCTTACAAATCATTTCTCCATGCTATTTGCTTTTAAGAACCAAGTCTTCCCTGGGTGCCACGCTTTACCTACATACTTGTGAACTAGAGTGTACTTTGAAAGGCATAATTGCTGCAGAGATGAGTTTTTAATTGGAGATGGCCTCTTGGCTGCCTTCATCGTCCCACAAAAGAGAGAGCACCTGCCTCATAGTACATGTGATGATGTCCTGTTGACTTCTTGACCTGCAAGTGAGTTATAAAAGCTAGTCCTAGCACAATGGAGGTGTGGGGAAAGAATATCTAGCTTGTTTCAGTGGAATGCAAAACAGGTGAGGTGCTTTGAATAATGATCTCAACTATGGGAATGCTGTTGGAGATGCATTAATTGATGCAAATAGATAGAATCCTATCAAGCTCCTACCTTGCATCTGGTTGAATACTTTGGGACATGAGTAGATGGGTTACTACAACCCCTGACCAGCTCTTGTAGTCACAGTAATTGTGCTTGATCTAGTTGAGTTCTGGCCAGTGACGACCCCAGAATGTTGCTGTAACTTGGCAATGCTCATGCGATTGAACATCATCTGTATGCGGTTCGATTCTCCATTATTGGAGCTGATCTTTGATTCTTCTGTGTATGAATGTTACTTGCCACTGATCAGCCTACGCTGAATGTCGTCCAGATTCAGCTGAATGCTGGACATGAACTATTTAATTTTCTAAAGATTATAGAATGATACAGTGTGGAAACGGGCCCTTCTGCCCAACTTGCTTACACCAGCCAACATGTCCCAGCTGCCTGCGTTTGGTCCATATCCCTCCAAACCAGTCCTATCCATGTACCTGTCTAACTGTTTCTTAAATGTTGGGATAGTCCCAGTCTCAACTACCTCTTCTGGCAGCTCGTTCCATACACCCATCACCCTTTGTGTGATAAAGTTACCCTTCAGATTCCGAGGAGAGTGACACCACATTTTAGGAGGCACATACCACATTTTCTCCTTTGATAATAATTTTACAGTAACTTGCGTTTTGTGGACTGTTAAATAAAGGTGGCACGTGGGTGTAGCGGTAGAGCTACTGCCTTACTGCGCCAGAGACCTGGGTTCGATCCTGACTACGGATGCTTGTCCATAATTACCCCATGATATGTGTGGGTTTTCTCCTAGATCTTCGGTTTCCTCTTACACTCCAAAGATGTACATGTTTGTAGGTTAGCTGGCTTGGTATGAATGTAAAAATTGTACCAAGTGTGTTGATGTTCGGGGATTGCTGGCTTGTGTGGACTCGGTGGGGCGAAGGGCCTGTTTCTGTGCTGTATCTCTAAACTAAACTAAACTCTGCACAAGGAAGTCTATTGTGTTTGTGTGTGAAAGGTTTCATATTAGCAGCAACTAAATTAAAATCCTTTTTAATGTTCAAATTAATGCTGACAACACTCAACCAGATATTCTCTCTATTTTGTACGCTGACTCAGCACCACCGGTGATTCAACAGAAGTTTTGTAACCAAAAACAATTTAATTATTTACAATAATATGTACAGTACAAAATAAATCAAATCAAAACATACCACCATAATACAGGTCAAACAAATATACTGAATAAATTACTATACAACTATCACCATCCTTATTGAGGGTGCATTCCTTGTCCTGCGGTGCTCAGTGGTCCCGGAAATCCCTCGGGGCGCCCGTGGACAACGCGTAGTCCCTTTCTAAAGCCAACCGGGCATGGACGTGATGCCGGAAAAGGGGAAGCCAGCCGGCTCGGGCAGAGCCCTCTTCCGCCTGGTGCTGGGCCTTGTGGCTGGCCTGCTTGGCCAGGCCTATGAGCAACCCAACTAGGACATCTTCGGCCCGACGCACTGGGTGTCCAAAGATGAGGATGGTGGGTGTGAAGTGCAGCCAGAAGGCAAGGAGCAGCCCCTTTCGGTATTGGAACAGGGGTCGCAACCTTACATACTCCATGTAAACAGACCACAGTGGTATCATCGGAATTTTATAGATTGCATTGGAGCTATGTGCTTGATTGGTGTAATGAGCAGAGCAGGGGTCTCCGCATGCAGTCTTGTGGAACATCTGTGTTGATGGTCAACAAGGAGGTGATGCCGTTACTGATCTGTACTGATAAAGGTCTGCCAATGAGGATGTCAAGGATCCAGTTTCTAAGGGAGGTACAGAGGCCCGTCTTGGAGCTTGCTGACGAGTCTCGAGGGAAGGATAGTGGTGAACACAGCTGGTCAATGAATGGTAGCCTGACGTGTGTGTTCTTCCACCCAGATGGTTCAGCGCAGAGTGGAGAGCCAGTGAGGTAGCATCTGCTACTGACCTGATCTGGCATTAGACAAATTTAATTTGATCCAGGAGGCTGGAGTTCATTGACCCCATAATCACTTCTCACCCACTTCATTACAATGGAAGCAGTTATTGGGGAAGGTCATCGCAGTTGCCTTGGACCCCAGTACAATAGATGCCTTTTGAAGCATGTGACAACCTCAGACCAGATATCCAAGAGGTTGAAAATGTCATTGAATGCTCTAGCCAGTTGGCCGACACAGATCTTTGTACGAAACCTGGTAAGCAGTCTGGGCTGGATGCCATTCATGGATTCACCCTCTTGGAAGATGCTCTAACATCAGCTTCAGAGGCAGAGATCATAAGGCCGTCAGGGACTGTGTGTGCCCGAGATGGTGTGTCATTTTTCTCCCTTTCAAAGCATGCATAAAAAGCTCAGTTCAATTGGAAGAGATGCATCATTGCCACTTATGCAAGCCCTGCTACAGCTGTCCTGCTTGCATCTGTGACTCCAACTTAGTTCAAAATTGCCACTTAGTGGTCTTGGTGGTAGTGTTCAGGAAGTCGTACCTGGACATCTTGTGTGATACTGGATTGCCAGTCTTAAACGGCACAAAAAGCTCAGCAGAATATACTTCCGATGGATCATCCATGACTTCTAATTGGGGAATTCGCTGAAAGTTTTTGTAGGTACAGATTCATCCAAAATTTTTTTAATGAAGTTGGTCACAGCTGACAGGTTCGATGGCACATCCTTGACCAAAGTCCTGACCATCAATGCGCCCTCCATAATGTTTGGGACAAAGACCAATCATTTATTTATTTGCCTCTGTACTCCACAATTTGAGATTCACATGTGGTTAAAGTGCACATTGTCTGATTTTAATCATTTTGGCCATTTTTAAACATTTTAGTTTCACCATATAGAAATTGCAGCAGTGTTTATACATAGTTCCCCCTCCCCGTTTCAGGGCAGCATAATGTTTGGATCACAGCAATGCCATGTAAACAGGCATGAAACAGGAAAATACTGAAAAAAAGTGGAAGAGAGATGGGGATCCAGGGGGATTTGCCTCCTGGTAGGGTTCCAAGGGGCAACACCCCTGGCGTGGGTAAAAGCGGGCATAGCTTCCTTTTATATTGCACCTACACCTACTTGTAACAGGATACCTGTACCGTGCTTGACCAATGCGTCCATGATTGCTAGAGCCACTTCCTTAAATACCCTGGGATGCAGACCATCAGGCCCTGGGGATTTATCAGCCTTCAGTCCCATCAGTCTACCCAACACCATTTCCTGCCTAATGTGGATTTCCTTCAGTTCCTCCGTCACCCCACATCTTATGGCCACTAGTACATCAGGAAGATTATTTGTGTCATCCTTAGTGAAGACGTATCCAAAGTACCTGTTCAACTCATCTGCCATTTTCTTGTTCCCCATAATAAATTCACCTTTTTCCAGTCTTTAAGGGTCTAACTTTAGTCTTAACTAAATGTTTCCTCTTCACATACCTAAAGAAGCTTTTACTATTCTCCTTTATATTCTTGGCTTACCTACGTTTGTACCTCATCTTTTCTCCCCTTATTGCCTTTTTAGTTATCTTCTGTTGCTCTTTAAACGTTACCCAATCTTCTGGCTTCCCGTATATGTTGTATTTCTTTTATTTTTCTACTGGCCCTGACGTCGCTTATCAGCAGCGGTTGCACCTTACTCCCCTTGGAATCTTCCTCTTTGGAATGAACTGATCCTGTACCTTCTGTATTATTCCCACAAATACCTGCCATTGTTGTTCCACTGTCATCCTTGCTAGGGTATCTTTCCAGTCAACTTTGACCAGCTTCTGCCTCATGGCTCCATAGACCCTTTTGTTCAACTGTAACACTGACACCTCCGATTTACCCTTCTCCCTCTCAAATTGTAGATTAAAATAGTAAGATTAAACAAGAACTTACCAGTTTGGAGTTTGATCTTTATTTTCTGAGGAGTTGCGATGAGGGATTTCGTGAAGACCCCGCCAGCACGCATGCGCGACATTCTTCAAAGCAGCTGTGTGGAATCACAGATTAAACAACAATGACTAAATATAGTAAGATTGAAGAGACTCTATTTACCAGTTGACCTTATAGTAGAGGGTTGGGAGCGGAGGGCACGAAATCCCTCATCGCAACTCCTCATAAAATAAAGATCAAACATCAAACTGGTAAGTTCTCGTTTAATCTTACTATTTCATTTTGGAGTCACGTGAGTGACTTCGTGAAGATTTCAAAGCTCTGTGATTTCATGCCCTGGATCATGTCCATGCTCACACACTGCCGCAATTCTGATGGAAGGAGTATGTTAACGTATTTCAGACATGACAAGCTGAAAAATAATATAGTATTTATTAATACAAATCAAAAAACCCTCACTCGGGGAGAAACGTTTCTTGGGGACCAGTACTTAAAACTGTCTCCGCAAACGTTGCGGGAGCGGCCACAGGTTTATTATAAAACCGCTGGAACGTTGCTTCGCTGGCCCAGCCCGCTGTTGCGAGGATATGGTCCATGGGAACCTCCATGGTCCTCGCAGCTAATGTGGATGCAGCCCTGGTAGAATGAGATTTAAAGATATTAGTATTAATACCTGCTGCATCCAATACCACCCTGAGCCACCTGGAGATAGTCTGCACCGTCACCCTGTGATGAGGTTTCTTATGGCTGATCAGAAGGCCTTTCTCCATTTTCCTGATGGTATGCGTCACTTTAATAAAGTGACGTATGTAGGTGGCTATGCAGAGCCTCATATCAATGGGGTATGCCGGAAATATTAATTGCAGCCCTGTAGTCCCAGGTCTGTGCTGCTTGAGTAACTCGTCAATGAAGAAAGTTACTCTCTCAAGGGTTGAGACCATGCTATCCAATTTGAATTTTTGCAAGGTCTGAACCCGTTGTGCCGAGGTTAGCGCCATTAACATCACCATCTTCAGGGTGAGTTTATCCAGCGGTAGTCCAATCATAGGCGACCAGCTCCTGAGTAGGGTCAATACTACCCCTATATCCCAGGTGATGTTGTATCGTGGTCGGGGAGGGTTCGAATTGAAGATACCCCTCATCATTTTGGACACGAGCTGGTGTGACCCTACTCCTATACAAAGGTAGGATGACAGTGCGCTTCTGGCATTGTTAATGGCGCTGTAGCTGAGGCCCTCATCATGATGTAGCCCCGCAAGGAATTCCAGCACATGGGGAATCGTGGCAGAGTCATATGTGATGTTGATCCGGCTGCAGTAGGCCTCCCATTTCCTGATTTGGGTGAGGTACTGTTGTCTTGTGGATGCTCTGCACAATGCTGCAATGCTGTCCATGGTCCTTGGTGTTAATCCATATTGCAGGAGTGGCCTCTTCAGAACCTGCAAGCCAACAGGTTCAGATGACCATGGCACGGATGATTTTCCCCTGTTGTGGGGTTAGTTACCAAATCCGGGCATTTCTTAATATGTGCCCATGGTTCTTTAATCATCTCAAGGACCACCGGATACCATGGTTGTGTAGGCTTAGTCGGGTATTATTAAGATGCCTGTTGCAGAATCTGATTTTATTTTCTGCAACACCTGACTGATGAGGCAGAATGGAGGAAATGCATAGAAAAACCATTTCCCCCTGTGCTGCGAGAAAGCGTCCATCGCTACTGCCCCAGGATCTGGTTCCCAAGATACATATGTTGGTATCTGATGGTTCAATCTGGACGCAAAAAGGTCAATATCTGGTGTTCCAAATTTGGCTATAATTTTAGCAAATATTTGGGGATTTAACATCCACTCAATGTTATCATTGAATACGCGTGACCTGGTGTCCGCCACTGTATTGAGCTTACCAGGAAGGTAGGTAGCTGATATCCAAATATTTCTTTCTATACACCAGAGCCAGATTGAGTTTGCCAATTCATCACAAGATATTGACTTGATACCATCCATATGATTTAAATATGCCACCACAGTGGTGTTATCTATTTGAAGACGGACATGCGTATGATGTAAATTCATACAATAAGCTCGCAGCCCGTAAAATGCTCCTAGCATCTCCAAATAGTTTATCCCATGTGATAATGGAAGGGTAGATTTGTGTAAATCCCATCTACTGCCACCACTGGAAGTGGTGTCGGTAGCTCCCCAGCCTTGGGCGCTTGCGTCGGTTTGTACCACGACTGACGGGATTCAGTACAATCATGGGATTGAATGAGTCACGAATATTATCAATCCACCATTGTAACTCAACTTTTGCTTTGATTGGCAGCTACATAGGCCTATCAAAATGTCCAGCATTTGTTTTTAATGCTGAAATTTTTGTTCTTTGCAAATTTTGAAAGTGTAGTGGGCCAAATCGCGCAGCTGCAAATGTAGCTACTAGTTTCCCAGTATCCCAGTATTACACAGTAGCGCAAGAGCATCTTCCTGCTCCTCCGTCATCTCAGTGCCGTCAATCGACCTGGCAAAGGCAGTGATTCCCGACGTCAACAGTTTCAGGATTTTTTGAAGTTTAAGCTCCTGAGCCCTAATCCCTGGACTGATATTTCCCCAGATGGGCGTGTTAACTGTCGGTACGTTCAGCGAAACACAGTTGTTCGGGGCCTTGTATTTGTTCATTGCCTCGGTCAATACCTGATCCTGCAGCTGGTGTGTTGTGAGGACGTCAATGCTCGCCGCTAGTTTTGGCTGCAATGGCTGTCCTGTTTGCCTTGGCTGGGCAAATTTGGAAACCACGTTGAGAAGTTCCTCTTGAGGTATTTCAGGTGCTGCAGGTTCCTGCGCCAACCCCTCTTCAAAGTCAGCCAGCTGCTGACTCCTGGCACTCCCCACCGACGAAGAGGATATGCTGGATGGCCCAGATGCATGTCTTCTGGAACTTGAGGACATCCGATCCTGCTGCGGGAGATTTCGCTCAAGGAGTCGCTCCATCATGCGCTCTGTACGGGCCATGCGACCGCCGCTGCTATCTGCGGACAGCAAGTCGACTTCCTCAGGTTCCTCTGAACGACTGAGGCTTCTGCCGTCGGCCCGCACCTCGTTGAGGTGATGATTAGGGTGCCCAGGATGTCGCTGTCTGCTGCTCTTGCGCGGACATGCTGCTAGTCCGCGGTCTTCCGGACTGAAGCGGCCCGCCTGTCTGGAAAGACATAAGCCGTGAGGAGTCGGTTCCAGCCACCGAAGCGGGGTTCACCGATATCCGCGCGGGCTTGCCGCTTGCCTTCCCCCGGGACAAAGGCGACGCATGGTCACGTCCAGCCGCTAACGCAGGGTGTGGTGACCAAGATGTGTTGCCACCGGCCCGCGATCTGGCAGGTTCCGCCGGTGGTGAGTCTGCGCCAGCCGCACCTGCGGGGCTCCCGGACTCAGATCTCGAACCCTCACCGGTCCGCGATCTGGCGGACTGCTCCGGTGGCAAGTCGACGCTGGCCGCTGCAGCGGGGCTCCTTGACCTGGTTCTTCCCCTGGCGGTTCTTCCCCTGGTCGGCCCTCTGGTGACCTGCATTGGAGGGGAGACAGAACGTGCCGCAGGGCGGGGAACACGCTTACGCACCTTCATACCACTGTCCCGATGTTTAGGTGACAGTGGTAGGGAGTCAGGGTTTTGCCTACCCTACTCCCGCACGGTGCTCCTACCACTGTGCCTCCATAGACAGCCGTGGTGGAGAGTCGGGTCCTGGTTGCGTAGGGCTCCCCGACTTCTGCGTTCCTTTCCCGGCCCGACGAGCGGGTGCTGCCATTGTAGCGGGCAGCTCCGGGGAATGCAGCCGCTGACTCCTGTCGGAAGTCCCGCGGCTAGAGGCATGTTTCGCCTTACTCCTTTTTTCCATCGTCCCTGTGAACACAAAATCTATCCACAGGAACTAACCAACTCAAGGTTAGTTCCACTTACCAGCGGTCCTTTTTGAAGGGCTGGTGGAGGAGCGCACGCCCCTCCCCTCCAGCCATCGACTGCAACTGCGAGCAACGATATGTCGCGCATGCGTGCTGGCGGGGTCTTCACGAAGTCACTCACGTGACTCCGAAATGAAACATCATATTATGGTCACTACCTCCTAATGGCCCCTTAACCTCAAGTTCCCTTTATCAAATCCAGTTCATTACACAACACTAAATCCAGAATTGCCTTCGCCCTGGTAGGCTCCAGTACAAACTGTTCTAAGAATCCATCACGGAGGGTCCAGTACCAACCTGATTTTCCCAGACTACCTGCATGTTGAAATCTCCCATAACAACCGTAACATTACCTTTAAGACATGCCAATTTTAACTTGATTCAACTTGCACCCTATATCCAGGCTACTGTTTTGGGGCCTGTAAGACGAATGCAAAAGCCGCAGGATGGACAAGACAGTCACATCTCATCGACCAACGGGGATCGTGTCCCCGAGAAATACGGCACCCAGCAACGGCTGGGAGACGTCGGCAACAATGCAAACCAAATAAAACACAACACAGAAATAAGAATAAACTAATAGCTAAACCCAGCGAGGCCATTATAGTGTAAAAAGTGAAAAGAGAAAAAAAGAGAGAAAAAAAACTACAGTGAGCAAATAAGTCCAAAGTGGTAGGAAACTAAAAGTTCAAATTGTCCAATGTCTGATGAGAAGCTGTGCTGGAAACTGGAAGACTGGAGGTTGCCGTGACACCATCCGACCTGAAGTGGCACTGTTGACGGCGGTCAGGCAGCAGAGACAACATCCGACCTGAGGTGGTGGTGTTGACGGCTGTCAGATTGCAGAGATGGCATCTGGCCGGAAGGTGGCGTGGTGACGGCGGTCAGAGCAGGTCGAGCGTCGCTTACAGCCGACCACAGCAGCCATTTTGGCAGTCGTCTGCGGCGGACATTTTGGGGGTGCTGATAAGCTCGCAGCTCCTGGCGCAGCTGGTGGGGGAGCGGCCCCAGTGGTCGGCTTCGGGCGGGTCATGTGGGAGAGTTTGGCATAAGCATGAGAGTTTCTGACATAAGCTCACGTACCTTGATTTCTGATAACTTTCTTGATGGATGAGAATCATCTGTTAAAGTGCAAAGTCATGTTTAAAATCTGCAAGAATCACTGGCTTTTCTTCTGCTGCTGTAGTTTATGAGCTTTCTTAGCAAGCTTCTGGGCTACATCCATCTTTTGATTTGCTCCACGCTTACTCTCCATGGGCTTTGTCAAAGGTAGACTTTTGTGAAGCTCTTCTGTGACTTTTCTGTTTTCCTCCAGCTCTTCTGCATACTGCTTCCTTGCAGTCTGATGTTATGACACATCTTGACATCGACTGGGTTATGCTTTGGGTTCTTTTTTGTGTACAGCTGTTGAGCACTTTTCCCAGTTGCGCGGATGCCATACTTTACGGTCTCAATTGCCGATGATGTACTGAGATTCATGCAAGAAGACTTGGGAGCTATAACATCTCCCATCACGTTGAATGATCCTTCCACCTGTGGTCCATGAAAAATAGCAAATGCCATTTTGCAAAGCTGTAGAAAAATCTTAATCAGCCACAGATGCCCACCACGCATCAAGTGGTATTGGAACAATTTGTTCATCAACAGCACAGGCCACATGGTGACTCACTTGGCAACTAAGGACCTCCTTGTCATAGACCTCTTGCTCCTCTTCAGTAACAACATTACTGACGGGTGTTGGTAGTCTTCACATGTACTTCATGGTACCACTGTTTGCCCTAGCTAGAGGATCAAGCATTGACATACATCTCAATAGTTTGTTGTCAAGTGGAAGCTTGGCTTGCAGGTACTTCCCACACTGTACAAAGGCTTCCTCAAGTTGAGAGTAGTTCAGATGTTGTTGAGTCCTTTCCAACGAGCTTTGATGCTACAGTCCCCATAAATAGATCTCTTGGCTTCAGTCTAATTGCCTTGTCATCCAGATTTAGTCTTGACGGGTCTTTCAGGACCTGTACTGACAAGTTCACACAACATTCTGGCTTGATAAAACAAGCAAGAAATTCCTGGAAAAGTTCAACCTTCTGGTCATTCAGCTTGTGAACTTGGGGGCTTGATGTTTGAAACATACAAACATACTGTTTCAGCATTGTCATAGATGCACAGTAGAAGCCCAAGGTGGACTGTGTCTTTGTCTGTTTGTAAAAGAGTTTGTCTACACAACTGTCTTTCTTCTTCTTGCCATCAGCAGTCATCAGCTTCTTTGCACATTCTGCTTGAATGTTCACAATTTCCTCCATGTTAACATCATAACATGACAGCCAGAGATGAGGAATGAAACTCTCTGGTATGGTAAACTTGACTGCAAGCAGTTGGCAAATGTTCCCCAATGCACTACGGAAGTCAGACGACCACTTAAAGTCTGCGTGGACATATCCGAGCAATCCTTCTACCCAGAAGGCAAAAGGTTTGCACAGTTTTTTAGTTGCGTTATGGACATATGACATATGTCCCCATCAATATCAAGGTGAGGTGCTCTCTCCTCCCGGAGTCGGACTTCCTAACCACTCTTTGATCCCCGCACAACATTGCGTCCATAAGTACAGACGTGAGATTTTTCCACGGTAGTCTGTGTTGTGTCATTAACTCATCAAGCTTCTCGAAGAGAGATTGTGTGTTTGCTCGAATCACTGTCACTGATGCAAGATGATGTACAGCAACACGATGACGTGTCGGAGAAAAATAAGACACTAACTCAGCCAGGATATTTTCACCATTGTTGAAAGTTGACTCGTCAATCTATCTATATATGGTGTTCAACTAGCTCTGACCAGAGAGTTGATGTTCATTTTCATGTATTCAGGCAGTCACTCCATCTCGTTGGTGGTCTTCCTCGTGAATGATTTCCATGGACAAGTGCCTCAAATGCTAGATTGCGAAAGCGTGATGGTGGCATTCGCCGGATATGGCCAAAGTAACGTAGTCTTTTTGTTGTAATTCAGTCCAGAATGGTTAATTCCATACCAAGGGTTGCACGTATGGTGGTGTTCCGGATCCTGATATTCAGTGACATAAACGACTGAAGATGCTCTACTGTGTCTTCTAGGAATGTTCGCGCAACTCCAAACCGAAGTTTGTACAACGCACTTGTTCTGTCCATGGATAAGCGGTCCAATACTTTAGGATCAGTGGCAAGAGATTTAGCAAGGTCAATCAGCACTGATACAACCATGAATGGTAGTGAATGCTCTGCCATCGCACTGAGAAGAAGTCCCTGAAAAGAGATACACAAAAGTCTAAGATTAACATTAAAAGAACAATTTCATAATTTAGAGGTCTGACCAATACTAAAGATTCCTTCAACAGTCAAGCTAAAAATTAAACAATGCAAAACACAAACATAAAACAAAATGCAGCATCAAGTTTACATTGCATTTATCCCTATGGCGATGCAGACTGTGTCTGAATGAATGAATGCCTTTTTATTGTCACTATACACATGTACAATGAGATTAAAAGCTGCTCCTACTCACTGTAAAAACAAAAAGGGGGAGAGGGAATAAGGTGCACAGTTTCTGCGACGCTATGTACATATCTATAAAAGACAATGGATAAATAGAATTACAGTTACAGTACAAATTACAGTAGGTGGATAGATGAAGGTCCGGGGGTTATGCTGTGAAGTCAGTGCATTCAGTTCAGGGAGATAATGGATTTTGGAAAGAAACTGTTCTTGAGTCTATTTGTCCTTGTGCTGATGCACCTATAGCGCCTCCCTGAGGGCAGCAGGTTGAACAGGCCAAATGCAGGATGGGAGCTGTTCTTGATAATGTTCTTCGCCCTGCTGAGGCAGCGGGAGGTGTAAATGTCCATCAGAGAGGGGAGAGGGCAGCCGATGATCTTCTGTGCTGCCCTAACTACTCTCTGAAGCCTCTCCCTGTCTGCCATGGTGCAGCTGCCGTACCATGCTGTAATGCAGTATGTCAACAGGCTCTCAATGGACGAGCGGTAGAAGGTCAGCAGCAGGTTGGAGTCCAGGTTGTGCTTCCTGAGCACCCTCAGGAAGTGCAGCCGCTGCTGAGCCTTCTTGATGACCGCTGTGATGTTATCTGTCCAGGAGATGTCAGCGGAGATAAGGACGCCGAGAAACCGGAAGGTGTAGACCCTCTCCACACACTCACCGTTGATGTATAAGGGAGCTAAGTCGGTGCTGTGCCTCCTGAAGTCGACAATGAGCTCTTTGTTTTTCTTGGTGTTCAGAACCAGGTTGTCAACTTCAGGACTTCCTCTCTGTAGGCTGCCTCGTCTCCCCTTGAGATGAGTCCGACTACTGTAGTGTCGTCAGCAAACTTGACGATGCGGTTGTTGTTGTGGACCGGACTACAGTCGTGGGTGTAGAGACAGTATAGGAGGGTCTGTAATGCATGGTGATATGGTCCCACTTATCCAAGATGTAATCAAACTATTTTTATCTGGGTAAGTAATTTTGTGGAAGTCTCAACAAATCTTTCATTAAATATATTTGTATGTAATATTTACAGGGCCCTAATTGCAAATCTGCATATATGTTTGAGAAAAACTTGTCCACCCTGGCCGGCAGAGGCACTTCCCTCAGTGGAGTTACGCGGTGGCCAAGGAAGTCGTTGCCCGTCACCCCAAAACGGCACTTGGACGAGTTGATAGCCAATCCAAAATCACTAAGGCGCTGACAGAGGTGAATGCAGTGCTCCTGCCGCGAGCGGCTGGCCACGTGTATGTCGTCCAAGTACACGAATACAAACTCAAGGTCACGTCACACACAGTCCATAAGCCGCTGAAAGGCCTGCGCAGCATTTTTCAAAGCAAACGGCATCTGCACAAATTCAAACAGTTCAAATGGTGTTATAATGGCTGTCTTAAGGATACCATCGGGGTGGACCAGAATCTGGTTGTACCCTCGCACGAGGTCCACCTTGGAGAACACCGATGCTCCGGCCAGGTGGGCATTGAAATCCAGACTGTGCGGGACCATGTACCTGTCGGCGACGGTCGCATCATTCAGATGACGTTAAGCCCCACACGGGCACCAGCCCCTCCCGCTTTGGGGACCATGTGGAGCGGTGACGCCCATGGGCTATCGGGGGGTGCATGATGCCTATCGCCTCCATCAGGCGAAACACCTCCCGAGCTAGACTGAGCTTGTCAGGTACGAGACAACGCGCCCAGGCATGCACGGGTGGGCCAGTATTCAGAATATGGTGCTCCACTCCGTGTTTGGGGGCAGAGGAGCGGAAGTGGGGCTCGAGGATGTCCAGAAAATCCGCCAGGATGCACGTGGAAGTCGCATCCATGGACGACGGGACCATCAGTGCATGCAACCAGATCACCAATGCGGAGGAAGACCAGCTCCAGCGTAACGAAGTGCACCAGGCGCCGCCGCTTGACATC
Source organism: Okamejei kenojei (assembly GCA_035221665.1). Lineage (NCBI taxonomy): Eukaryota > Metazoa > Chordata > Chondrichthyes > Rajiformes > Rajidae > Okamejei > Okamejei kenojei. Next base: position 6,219,938 of record CM069160.1, on the reverse strand, counting down.
CACGAGGAGCGAATGAGTGCAAAGGAAGTTGGCATTCAGCAGCGGCTGGGAAACATCGATGATGACAAACTCCCACGAAAAGCTGCTGCGGCCAAAGTTGACGGAGATGATGCGAGCTCCGTAGGTGCGAATATCACCCCCATTCGCCGCGGTGAGTAGGGGGCTATGTTTGCCCGCACGGATGTCAGCGAGGGAAGGTGTTTCATTGTCTATGGGTTTTGCATGTTGAAACGCCACTTGCAACGATCGAGTTGCGGTGAGTTGTCTGTGTGAACACGTGATTTTGGCGGTAGATCGTACATCGCGGTAGGATTGGGAACGCCGGCATATTCGTGACGTCATTAATATGCGCTGTTTCAATGATACGATGTGTACTTGTACAATAGTGTGTATGTCATCATGACTGTTCATGTTTCCTGGTTATGATGTTATGATGGCTGTTATCACGTTGATTGTCTTTATACTGTCTGTTTCAGGTTTTTTTGCTCTTAGTAGAGTTGTTCATTTATGTATTTCCACCGAGGACTCTACCCTGAAATCACTGGCTCGGGTACGTACCGACCGCTGTGAGTTCCCAGTTCTCGTCGATAGTTAGTAACTGCACCACGGGTTCACATCTGTGAATGCCAGTGCCTCGTCGCTTGACTCGCTGAAAATTACGTACTTATGCATGCTTATACATTTTGTACTGTCAGCTCCGCAGAGTCTGAGCACTAGCCGTAGAGATGCGCATGCAAAGACGGTCGGCCCGCACCCACGTTCACGCTTTCCGCTAAAATCAACTCCGCGGAATTCCACGCACTCACCATTGGCGCAGCTGCTCACTGTCTCTTGGAAAGCCGATAATCGCGGAGATTTAGACAGATTAAAATTTAGACATTTAAACAGGTCCGCAAAGATCCACGGAGAAATCTCATGCCTGCCCCCACCAGAGGTGCCACCCTTCCCTAAGGCTGTACACACCCATACATTTTAGATACACTAAACGAAACAGTGCTCCATGGCGTCATTACAACATAATGGAGACCTGATCCTGATCCCAGGTTGTTATCAAAACAAGCTATGTATAGTAGAAGGTAGATACAAAATGCTGGAGTAACTCAGCGGGACAGGGAGCATCTCTGGAGAGAAGGAATGACGTTTCGGGTCGAGACCCTTCTTCAGACTGATGTCGGGAGTGGGCGGGACAGAGATGGAATGTAGTCAGAGACAGGAAGACTGGTGGGACAAATGGGGAGGGGATGGGGAGAGAGCGAAAGCAAGGGCTATTTGAAGTTAGAGAAGTCGATGTTCATACCGCTGGGGTGTAGGCAACCCAAGTGAAATATGAGGTGCTGTTGCTCCAATTTGTGCTCGGCCTCACTCTGCCAATGGAGGAGGCCCAGGTCAGATTGGGAATGGGAGGGGAAGTTAACGTGCTGAGCAGCCGGAAGATCAGTTGGGTCAAGGCGGACTGAGCAGAGGTGTTCAGTGAAACGATCTCCGCGCCTGTGCTTGATCTCGCCGATGTAGAGAAGTTGACAACTGGAACAGTGGATACAGGAGATGAGGTTGGAGGAGGTGCAAGTCGTCTTCTTGTTGTGTCACTATACTTTTCCAAGCCACTGCATAACGAAGGTTGTGGCACATGGGTTGAAGACATTGAGATCTTCTGCTTTGCAGGGCTCTGTGAGGAGGGGGCAGGTAAGTAAGTGCTCCATAGTTTGGGTTGCCTCCCTGCAGTCACATTTGGTTGGTTCATCGTGGTTGTACCCCCACTTCTGCATGAGGGCTTTGCACTGTCCGACCCGTGTTCTGAAGTGTTTGAGGCAGAGCCAGACTGGCCCTGGCTCTTTCGCTCCCAATGGAAGGGACTCGTCAGGGTATGGTGTCAGTGTGTGTGGTTTTGATTGTAGGTGTGTCACCCAAGCATCTATCCTACAGGTTATCATTCGGGTTGAACTGCATGTAGGAAGCTATTTCTGAATTTTAACCTCTTTGGTGCCTGGACATGTTGGAAGAGTGGGTGACAAGGGTCATCCTCCTGCTTGGTGCATTCCATTTTTGAGGATACTGCTCTTCTGATTGGAGTGGGTGCAATACCACACAGCAGGCACAGGTCGTCAACTCGTGTGGTTTGATGCAACCAGAGATAGTTCTGCATGCTGCGTTTAGCACCGGATCCAATGTGTGAAGAACGTCCCCAGACTGGGCAGGCGTATTCGGCTGCTGAATAGCACAGTGCAAAGGCAGTATTCCTGATGGTTCCTGGATCTCATCCCCATTTAGAGTTGGCCAGCTTTCTCAGGATGTTGTTTCTGGCTCCTATCTTTGCTTTTGTCTTGATAACATGGTCTTTGTAACTTGGGGTGCGGTCCAGAGTAACTTCTTGGTATATGGGATTGGCTGAGTAGGCTAGACTCTTCCCATACCAGTGAACAGTTAATTTGCGGTTCGCATCACGGTTCTTAAGGTGGAAGGCGCTAATTTGTGTTTTGTCTGGGTCTGCACGTAAATGATATAGGGCATAGTGGTTGGTAAGACCGTCTAACGCTTCAGTGAGGGACTTCTCAAGTTCTGCAAAGGACTGACACTGAGATGCGATACAGAGGTCATCAGCATTCAGGAAGCTCCTGGTGCTTGGATGGATTGGTTGGTCGTTGGTGTAAATGTTGAAAAGCAGAGGGGCAAGAACACTGCCTTGAGGAAGCCCATTCTTTTGTCTGCGCCATCTGCTGCGATCACCCCTGAGGTCTACAAAGAAGCATCTATTCTCCAGCATGTTTTGGATCAGAGCTGTCAGGTTTGCATCCTTTGTGATCTTGAATAGCTTTTGCACAAGTATTCGATGGTTGACTGTATCATAAGCCGCTGACAGGTCTACAAAAGCGGCACCAGTAATAAGTCCTTTCTCGTATCCATCCTCAATGAATTGGGTCAGATTCAGGAGCTGGCTTGTGCAGGATTTTCCAGGTCTGAAGCCTGCTTGCTCGGGAATAAGCTGCTGGTCCGTGATGGGGCCCAGTTGATTCAAGATTAGCCTCTCAAATAATTTGTATGCGTGACAGAGCAGGGAGATGGGTCGGAAGTTCTTGGGGTCAGCTGGATCTTTTCCAGGCTTCAGTATAACCACTATCTTTGCTTGTCTCCACATCTTTGGTAGCTTGTTCGTTCTGAGACAACTGTTGAATAGGTCAAGAAGCCACTGTTTGGCGGCTGGTCCTAGGTGTTTGACTTTTTCACGTAGAATGTCATCGTCCAGCTGCTTTGTTGTTCTTCATTACTTTGATGCCAAGGAGGAGTTCACCCATAGTGAAGGGTCTGGTAAGGTTAGTATCCCCTTGTTGATATCTGTTGTCTTAGGGACCAGGGTGGTGGTCTGGGTTTCCTCGACTGTTCACAAGGAGCTGATGAGCAATTTGGTCTGCTGTGGCATCATATCGGGGTTGAGGTTTTGTGTAGTCGTTTCATAATATCCTTATTGTCTTCCAGGCTTTCCTGCTGTTATGAGTCATGTTTGTAGACTCGATCAGCTCTTGGCACCTCCCACGTCTCTTGGTTGACACTGCTTTGATAAGTCGTTCCCCAGTTATCAGAGTATCATCTCCAAAGGAATTAGCCTGGAAACAGTTGGTGTATTCCTTACGGAGTTCCATCGCTTACTGACAGTCCGGAAATGAAGTTTTTTTGAGTTGCTCTGGGATGTTCTTCCTAGAGGATTTTTTCAGCATTTCTATAAAGTCATTGTAGTTGGCTGGTGATGCTGGGAGATCAATGATTGCTGCATCCAAGTGAACCTCTGCCTCACCTGGAAAGACTGTCCGGGTCCTTGGATGGAGTCGAGGGGGGAGGGAAAGAGACAGGTGTCGCATCTCCTGCGGTTGCAGGGGAAAGTACTAAGTGAGGGGGTGGTTTGGGTGGGAAAGGACGAGTTGACCAGGGAGTTGCAGAGGGAACGGTCTCTGCGGAAGGCAGAAAGAGGTGGAGATGGGAAGATCTGGCCAGTAGTGGGATCTTGTTGGAGGTATATACCGTGCTGTGTATTACAGAAGAGTATGGGTGGTAATAATCAAATAGTATTGTACATTTACTAATTAATGTACAATGTAGAATATTGAACAGTATAATGAATAAGAGTGACGTATGTAAAGCACCAACACTTTACAGCAGCTGTGGAAAGTAGGACAGCAGAGGATATCCCTGGGATGATGATATCACCTGTGTGTCATGCATAGAACATAGAACAGTACAGCACACGAACAAACCCCCTCAGCCTACATTGTCTATGCTGAACATGATGCCAAAACCATCTCGCATCTACCTGCACATAAAGAAAAAAGTTGCCCAGCGCATCTCCTTTAAACTTTGCCCCACTCACCTTAAAGCTATGCCCTCTAGTATTTGATTTTTCCATCGTGGGAAAAAGTTTCTAATGGTCGACCTTATCTATGTCTCTTTTAACTTTATATTCTTCTAATTGAATTGAATTGAATACTTTATTGTCACATGTGACTCGTCACAGTAGAATTATTTGCTTGCATACCCAAGGTATGCAAGTAGTCGCCCATAAAGGGCGCTTACAAAGTTACAAATCCCCCACGCCTGGTCCCCCTTTGTTCTTCCTCTCTTCCTCCCCCTCCGTCATGGCGGTTCCCTCACGCTGGGTCCTCCATTGTTCTTCCCCCTCCCTCACGTGGGTCCCCCCAATGCTGGATACCCATTGCTCTTCCTCCCCCTCTCCCTTATGGCGGTCCCCCCAAGGCCAGGTCCTCCTTTATTCCTTTCCTTGGCAGAAATGTCCTCACTTCCACGTGTCCGTTCTCGTCCATCGGTCGGCACCATCATCGGCTGCCGCACCGACCTCTCTACTAACGCTGCCGGGCCCTCTCCGGACGCCTCCTTCGTGCCGACCCAGGCCCCACCCGTGGGCTCTGTAGCCCCAGGCACTGATGACCATGGGCTTCGTCGACTAACGAGGCTCCAACGCCGGCCCGACGAGGTCAACCTTGGTCAGGTCTCCCCGCAACCTCCAGGGTTCCGGCGCCATTCTGGTAAACCTCTGCCCATTTTCCAAAGCCTCCTCCTTCCTGTAATGGAGTGAGCAGAACTGCACGCTATACTCAAAATGTAGCCTAACCAAACTCATATAAAACTGCATCATGACTTCCTGACTACTAGTCTTAATGCCCTGACCTAAAGCAAACCTACCATATGCCTTTTTACCACTATCCACTTGTGTTGCCACTTTCAGGGATTCATTGACTTGGACCCCAAGATCCCTCTGTACATCAATGCTCTTAAGTGTCATGCCATTCATTGTATATTTTTCCTTACATTTGATCTCGCAAAGTGCAACACCTTGCACTTGTTCGAATTAAACTCCATCTGCCATTTCTCCAACCTTTTCTGTCGAGGATCTATATCCCATTGTACAATTTTGGCAACCTTCCTCACAGTCCACACCCCAGCAATCTTGGTGTCACCTGCAAACATACTAAACTAACTGTCTATGCTTGGCTCCAAGTATTTTTCTAAACAGCAGACATCCCTATACAAATCCCTGTGGAATGTCACTAGTCACAGACCACAGCCTAAATATAGTCTTTCCACCACATCCATCTTCTATCAGTAAGCTAGTTCTGAATCTATACAACCAAGTCACTGTTAGGGTGGCATGGTGGCGCAGCGGTAGAGTTGCTGCCCTACAGCGGCAGAGACCTGGGTCTCAGGTTCGATCCTGACTACGCGTATTGTCTGTTCGGAGTTTGTACATTTTCCCCGTGACCCCGTGGATTTTCTCCGGGTGCTCCGGTTTCTTCCCACACTCCAAAGACATACACAGAGCTGCCACGTTTTGTCAGAGCATTTCAGTATTCTAGTACCTGAAAATCAGTATTTTACTAAGGAAATCAGTATGTTTACGCGGTGCCATTTTGCTGAAAATGTTTTTATGTTTTATGTGCAGTCACACCCATGTAAGAGAACAAGAATGCATAACTTTGCTATCAATTGACATGTCTTCTACGCATCTTACTTGACAGTGCATTCAACTATATTGAATGCATCCTGTTAAACACATGTGTGTTCAGCCTGTCAATTTTTCATGATAAACATGTTGAAATTATATATATTTTCATAGCTGCACAGCATAACTCTTGGAACACCTTAGATGTTAATATCTCCTAGTACTCTGTCATGGGAGAGTATATTTGAGAAGTAATTGCAACATCACGGTAAATGCCATTTTAAAATGAATTCAATTACATACATGCAGAAAGGAAGAATGCAATCTGGACCTGTTTTTTAAAAAGGAAAAAATACTTTAAAAGTATTATTATACCCAAGTGAATAACTTGTATTCAATAAAGTTAGTCATTTCTAATGACAATTTCACACTGACCTGTTCTATGTGATGTGTGTGACAGAATAGTAAGATTAAACGAGAACTTACCAGTTCGAAGTTTGATCGTTATTTTATGAGTTACGATGAGGGATTATGTGAAGAAGGCCGTCCCCACGCATGCGCGTCAATCTTCAAAGCAACGGTGTGAAGTCACAGATAACAGTTGTTGAACTAACATAGTAAGATTATAGATGACTAGAACTACCAGATGATCGTTAGGTTACGAGGGTAGGGAGCGGAGGGCATGTAATCCCTCATCGTAACTCCTCATAAAATAACGATCAAACTTCGAACTGGTAAGTTCTCATTTAATCTTACTATTTTACTTCGGAGTCACGTGAGTGACTACATGAAGACTTTGAAGGTCTGTGATTTCATGCCGAGAAACGAGTCCACGCGTCACAGCTGCATGTTTTAACAATAGTAATGGTTTAATAACAGAAAAGAAAAAACAGTGACCCCTCTCACCCAGGGGGAAACTGTGAAACCGAACTTAAAACAGAGTCAGCAAAACCCCCAGATCTGGCGACAGGCTTATTATAAAACCTCTGGTACGTCCTCTCAGGTTTGGTGTAGCTAACCAAAAGGGAGAGTTCCGAGCCTCTCAAGCTCCTGGTAACCTTAATGTAATGGGTTATGGATGATATGACACTCACTTGTGGATCTGGGGGATATGCCATGAAACTCAACTTGAGCGCTAGTACCCCTGGCCTGCTCTGTTTGATGAGGTCCCTAACGAAAAAGATGACATTATTGCCGGACAAACTCATACTGTCCAGTCTAAGTTTGTGTAGTGTTTGGACCTGTTGTGCTGAGGCCAGGGCCATGAGCATAACTACTTTCAATGTCAGATGGTGTAGGGACAGAGATGAAACTGGAGCCCACTGACGGAGCAGCGTGAGGACCACGCTGGCATCCCAAATATTAGTGTACCTGGGTCTAGGTCGGGTGGAGTTAAAGACGCCATTCATAAATTTAGTTATTAAAGGGTGGGGCCCTACCGTGTGATATGCTGACCCCAGCTGTAAAAAATTGGACAGAGCACTGTTAATGGCACTATAACTCAGTTTGCTATCGTGATAGAGTGATGATAGAAACTCCAAGACATCAGTGATTGTAGCTGCGTGGTATGAAATGTGAGAGCGGGAACAGTACATCTCCCATTTTCTTGTGTGAGAAATATTCTGTTTCTGAGTGCTCTTCCTCCAGGCCGCAGTGATGACATCAACGGTACGCTCTGAAAGCCCGAGTCCCAGGAACGGTCTCCTCAGAATCTGCAAACCAACAAATTTATACGGTCATGAAGAGGGTGGCTATCCCCTGTCACTGGGTGTACCAGCAGATTTCTGCTCTTGGGCACTACCATAAAGGGCTGTGTGATTAAAGCTAGCACCAGAGGGAACCAATGCTGAGTAGGCCAGTCTAGCACTACCAGTATACCTGTGGCGGAATCTTGCTGGATCTTAGCCACGTATCGGGTAATGAGGCAGAATGGGGGAAATACATACACAAATTTTCCACCCCAATGTAGTGAGAATGCATCCACCGTCACTGCCCCTGGGTCTGGCTCCCATGACACATAAATTGAAAAACTGATGATTAAGCCGGGAAGCAAACAGATCAATATCCGGCACACCATAACGAAGGACAATATCATTGAACACTTCGCGATTTAACATCCATTCTTTGTTATCATTGAACTCTCGTGACCTGGTGTCTGCCACTGTGTTATACCTTCCTGGTTAATAGATAGCTGAAACCCAGATGTTTCTTGCAATACACCAGTGCCAGAGAAGATTGGACAACCTATCACAGGATACAGACTTACTGCCACCCATGTGATTAATGTACGCTACTGCAATCTGAAGTTGGACATGCACATGATGCCTGTTGCTACAAAAAGCTTTTAACCCATAGAATGCACCCAACAACTCCAAGTAGTTAATGCCGTGTGATTGAAGCATGGATGCTTCCTGCAGGTCCCATCTGCCACTGCAGCGTGAGACAGTATCAGTAGCACCCCAACCTAGTGCACTGGCATCAGTCTGCAGGATAATTGATGGTGTATTGACTAGGATAGTACCAGAGCAGCACTGAATATTGGCTATCCACCATTGTAACTCAGTTAGAGCGTCAGCTGATAGCTGCATGGGTCTATCGAAATGACCTCTCTGAAGCTTAAGTGCCTGTTCCTTTGCACGCTGTAAATTTTGGTAGTGCAAAGGCCCGAATTGAGCAGCTGGGAATGCTGCCACTAATTTTCCAATTACCCGAGCCACATGTCTAATAGACGGGTGATTATCTACAATGAGTTTCCTGCAGGCTTCAATTAAGTCTAATTGCTTGCCCTGAGGCAGAGTCACTGACATGTGTACTGAGTTAATGGTGAACCCCAAATAGTCAATTGTCTTAGATGGCACCAATTTAGACTTAACTGGATGAATAATGAATCCTATCTTTTTGAAAACGAGGTTTGTAGCTGACACAGGTGATTCAGCTAATTCAAAAGTCCTCCCAATGACTAAAATGTTGTCCAAATATGCCATGACAATATGACTTTGTGCTCTGAGTAACCCCAGGACTGGTTTGAGCAATTTTGTGAATAGTCTGGGAGCCGAAGTTAATCCGTTAGGCAAAGCTTTAAACTGCCAGAACTGACCCATCCAGTTAAACTTCAAAAAATTTCTGTGCTGCTCATGAATGGCCACTGAATAGTAAGCATCTTTGAGGTCAATGCTTGCCATATAACATCCCCTGGAAAGCAGTTGTTTAGCTGTAACAAACGTTTCCATTTTGAAATGTTTATACTGCACAAAAGTGTTAAGCTCTGTCAAATCTTAAATAATTCTACATCCTCCATCCTTTTTTGGCCTCATAAAGATGTTGGACACACATTGAAAGACTCACGCCTTGCCCTTTCAATTACACCTTTTTTAAACAAAGATTCTAGCTCTTTTTGTGCACTAATACACTCCTGTTGTGAGAACACAAACTTACGGCCAGGTGTGTGCGGAGTAGATGAAGGCAAGTCAGAAATGAACTCAATTTGAAAACCTTGAATACTATGCAGTATAAACGGGTTAGATGTTATCCACGGCCATTCATGTAAGAAAAATTGCAATCTCCCCCCAACTTGTAATGTATCCATTGTAGTCGCACCTACCTTAGGCGGTAACGTCGCTGCTTCTGCCACCGAGGTCTGGGCGGTGGACTGCTGGAGAGTGCCGCATCTTGAACATGGCCCGGCTCGGGCCCTGCCCTAAAAATGGCCTCTGTGCAGTTTGCTCCACACTACGTCCACCATACCCAGTGAACCGTTTGGCAGGCCCCTGAGGGTAGGGGTACAGTCTGCGAAAGGACGACCCCTTTGGAGACACCTTGATGAGCCCAACAGTCTTAGACTCTTCGTCCAAATCTTTCACCTGTTTACTCGGGTTTTCTCCGAATAGGAGGTCTGGGGTTGAACTGTCCCCGATTTGCAAAGTCCAGTTAATGGTAGGACGAATGGAATTTTTCCTGACACCATATAACCATATAACAATTACAGCACGGAAACAGGCCCTCTCGGCCCTTCCAGTCCGTGCTGACCATTTGTTTTCCCCTAGTCCCATCTACCTGCACTCAGACCATGCCCTTCCATTCCCTTCCCGTCCATATACCTATCCACTTTACTTTTAAATGTTAAAATTGATCCTGCCTCCACCACTTCTGCTGGAAGCTCATTCCACACAGCCACCACCCTCTGAGTAAAGAGGTTCCCCCTCACGTTACCCCTAATCTTCTGTCCCTTAATTCTGATGTCATGCCCTCTTGTTTGAATCTTCCCTACCCTCAATAGGAAAAGCTTATCCACGTCAACTCTGTCTATCCCTTTCATCATTTTAAAGACCTCAATCAAGTCCCCCCGTAACCTTCTGCGCTCCAAAGAATAAAGACCTAACTTGTTCAACCTTTCTCTGTAACATAGTTGCTGGAACCCAGGCAACATTCTAGTAAATCTCCTCTGTACTCTCTCTATTTTGTTGACATCCTTCCTATAATTAGGCGACCAAAATTGTACACCATACTCCAGAATTGGTCTTACCAATGCCTTGTACAATTTTAACATTACTTCCCTACTCCTATATTCAATGCTCTGATTTATAAAGGCCAGCACACCAAAGGCTTTCTTTACCACCCTATCTACATGCGATTCCACCTTCAGGGAACTATGCACAGTTATTCCTAGATCTCTCTGTTCCACAGCATTCCTCAATTCCCTACCATTTACCATGTACGTCCTATTTTGATTTGTCCTGCCAAGATGTAGCACTTCACACTTATCAGCATTAAACTCTATCTGCCATCTTTCAGCCCACTTTTCCAAATGGCCCAAATCTCTCTGTAGACTTTGAAAATCTACTTCATTATCCACAACATCACCTATCTTAGTATCATCTGCATACTTACTTATCCAATTTTCCACCCCATCATCCAGATCATTGATGTACATGACAAACAACAGTGGACCCAACACAGATCCCTGAGGCACCCCACTGGTCACCGGCTTCCAACCTGACAAACAGCCATCCACAATTATTCTCTGACATCTCCCATTCAGCCACTGTTGAATCCATCTTGCTACTCCGCCATTAACATCCAAAGATTGAACCTTCCTAACCAACCCTCCATGGGGAACCTTGTCAAAGGCCTTACTGAAATCCATATAGACAACGTCCACTGCTTTACCCTCATCAATTTCCCTAGTAACCGCTTCAAAAAATTCAAGAAGGTTTGTCAAACATGACCTTCCAGGCACAAATCCATGTTGACTGTTCCTGATCAGACCCTGTTTATCCAGATGCTTATATATATTATCTCTAAGTATCCTTTCCATTAATTTGCCCACCACTGACGTCAAACTAACAGGTCTATAATTGCTAGGTTTATTCTTTGAACCCTTTTTAAACAATGGAACAACATGCGCAGTACGCCAATCCTCCGGCACTATTCCCGTTTCTAACGACATTTGAAATATGTCTGTCATAGCTCCTGCTATTTCTACACTAACTTCCCTCAATGTCCGAGGGAATATCCTGTCAGGACCTGGAGACTTATCCACTTTTATATTTTTCAAAAGTGTCAGTACTTCCTCCTCTTTGAATCTCATAGTTTCCATAGCTACTCTACTTTTTTCCCTTACCTCACAGAGTTCAATATCCTTCTTGGTGAATACTGAAGAAAATAAATTGTTCAATATCTCCCCCATCTCTTTTGGCTCTGCAGATAGCTGTCCATTCTGGCTCTCTAATGGTCCAATTTTATCCCTCGTTATCCTTTTGCTATTAATATAGCTGTAGAAACCCTTTGGATTTACTTTCACCTTTCTTGCCAAAGCAACCTCATATCTTCTTTTAGCCTTCCTAATTTCTTTCTTAAGATTCTTTTTACATTCTTTATACTCCTCTAGCACCTCATTTACTCCATGCCTCCTATAATTATTGTAGATATCTCTCTTTTTTCGAAACAAGTGTCCAATTTCCCTTGAAAACCATGGCTCTTTCCAATTTTTACTATTTCCTTTCAACCTAACAGGGACATAAAGATTCTGTACTCTTACAATTTCCCCTTTAAATGTCCTCCATTTCTCTTCTACATTCTTCCCATAAAACAAAGTGTCCCAATTCACTCCTTTTAAATCCTTACGCTTTCCCTCAAAGTTAGCCTTTCACCAAACAAAAATCTCCACCCTAGGTCCAGTTCTGACTCTCCATAATTATATTGAAACTAATGGTATTGTGATCACTGGTCCCGAAGCTCACCAACGCATACCTCCGTCACCTGACCTGCCTCATTTCATAACAGGAATTAATTTCCTAACATACAATTAATTTGAAAATGTGCATTGCACATTAATGCCAACGCGTCCTCCTGAGTCTCTGAGAGAGGCGCCCCATCCACTGACCTTGCAAAGGCCGTGATGCCCGAGGCGAGTAGCCGGAGTACTTTCTGCAATTTTACCTCCTGGGCTCTGACGCCCCCTCCAATGTGCCCCCATATAGTTTGGTTTACTATGGGGACACTCAGTGAGGCACAGTTCTGTGGAGTAGTGTACCTGGCAGTGGTCCCCTCCATCGTCTGTTCTTGCAGAGGATGGGAAGCCATATAATTGATATTCTCGGCGAGCTCTGTGTCCAATGGCTCGCTGGTGAGGGCTGGGACCGCAAATCTGGATGCTATGGCCAATACACCCGATGGTCCCTCTAGCCCAACTATGCCTCCGTACTCTGGGTCAGCATAGCTCTGACCTTGTACGCTCCCGTCATCTGACAGGGAGATATCACGCAGCCGTGACACAGGCGCTGCTGCCTCGGGTACAATAAACTCCCCGGGCTCAGATAGCGCCTTCCTCTGGAGCGTATCGTGCTGGAGTAACCTCTCCACAAGTCTCTCCAGCTGGGCCAGCCTGCCGGTAACACTGCCCTAAGGAGGAAACTCGTCCACCTCCTCCTGGCCCAACTCTTCAGAGTCCAGGGCCCTTACAGACTTTCTTGTGGCTTTTCTCCGCCGTGGAGTAGCCAAAGTGCCTTCTGGCCGCACCGAGTCTGTAGCTGCTGGCTGCTCTGCCAGCGGCTCTCTCGGTGAATTTGGCAGTCGAATTTGGCAGCCCGCAGGCCCATGGTCTTCCGCAGCCATTTTGGTCGCGGCTCGCCTCTTCACCTTAGACATGTTTGCACAAAACACAGTACAAGAATTTTCCAATAAACGCACTCCGGATCGAAAGCAACGATTCCAGCAAAAGCTGTTTGAAAAAACACTTACCTGGATCTTTTAAACTTACCCGCTGGAAGGAGCGACGCGCCTGCCAGTCAGTCGTTGCGCAATGCGTCAGACATAATGACGCGCATGCGTGGGGACGGCCTTCTTCACGTGACTCCGAAGTAAAATTCAAAGTCATTTGCTAACATAAAGTTGGCATAGAACATCATCTGACAATATTCACTTTCATTTCACTTTCACTTTGCTGCAGTTCATTCAGTTTATTGTGTATTATATGTCATATCTGCTTTCTTGCATTTGTCCAGAAGTTTATCATTGAAAGTAATTTGGTAGCAACATTTCCCCATCGCCTGACTCAAGAACATGTGAGTCAGAAAGTTTGATAACGTTGATGTTGAAAGACTTGGCCTCAACTCCGTAGCATTCTTTCTCACCAAACTAAATATGTGCTCAACTGTTGCGTTGCTTTATGCAAATGAGAGAAATGTGAGCATTACCTTTGACAAATGGGGATACTTCTGTTTGCCAGTTGATTTATCCTTCAGAGAGAATATCTGTGTCCACACTGAGTCAGCTCCTTCTAGCATCACACCATCCAAACTATCAACCCGGTAGTGTGCAAATTCCATCTCTAGCTCATCTTGTTCAATTTCCACTAAATCATGGAATCTGTTGACAAAGTAGGCAACTGAAGAATATGTCATGTCTACTTGCTTTGCAGGGTTAGCCACTCTGGCATTCTTGAGTACCTCATCCTGCATGAGAATAGTAAGATTAAACGAGAACTTACCAGTTCGAAGTTTGATCGTTATTTTATGAGGAGTAACGATGAGGGATTACGTGAAGAACCCGCCTGGCGCTGGAAACGGCATACTTCAAAGCAGCGGCATGAAAAACACAGAACACAAATAGCCGAAGTAACATAGTAAGGCTCATAATAGACTTAGAACTACCAGATGATCATTTATTTTATGAGGGTGGGAAGTGGAGGGCACGTAATCCCTCATCGTTACTCCTCATAAAATAACGATCAAACTTCGAACTGGTAAGTTCTCGTTTAATCTTACTATTTTACTTCGGAGTCACGTGAGTGACTACGTGAAGAGTTTAAAGCTTTCTGTGTTTTTTATGTCGTAGAATTAGTTAATACGACAGTCCGGCTAAGTAAATACATACATGAGAAACCAGACTAGTTTAAGTTCTTTCCATAATAAAATTTTTAATGGTTAAAGAACATATAATAACCCTCCTTATATCCGAGGGAACCATTACAAGTGATAAAAGATATAAGTGATTACATAACTGATCATAGCAATCAATAGTAAAACAAAGCAGGTGACTATAGTGAACCCAACACCGCGTGGCCAAAGCTTGTCATTGTGTGAACAGGTTTATTGTAGAACTTTGAAAAAGTTTCTTCTTTACTCCACCCTGCGATTTTTAAAATATGCTCGAGCGGTACGTCCCGTACCTTCGCCGCGGACGTAGCTGCAGCCCTGGTGGAGTGAGATTTGAACACATCAGTGTCTACTCCTGCTAAAAGTAACACCTGTTTCAACCACTTTGAGATAGTTTGAACTGAAGCTTTTGTGTGTGGTTTTTTATGCGTAATCATTAACGTTTTTTCATTTCCTCGAAGAGTTTTGGTAACTTTTATATATTGGTTCAAATGTCTAACCACACACAATGTTGGATCAATAGGATAAGCTTGAAAGATTACCTTTGCTCCAGTTCTTCCTGGTCTGCTTTGTTTGATCAGATCATAAACATAGAACACAATGTTATCTGCAGTCACATGCATACAGTCTAAACGCAACATTTGTAATGTTTGCACTCTTTGAGCTGAGACCAATGACATTAACATTATTAATTTGAATGTTAATCTTTCCAATGACAATCCTTCGATTGGAGTCCATTGTCTAAGTAAGGTAAGTACAATGCTAACATCCCAAATCTCTGTGGATCTTGGTTTGGGTGGATTTTTGTTAAAGATTCCTTTCATGAATCTGGATATTAGAGGATGTGATCCAATTGATTTCTGGTCAGACATTAGTCCTAAATAAGATGATAAGGCACTGCGTGCAGTATTGATGGCACTGTAACTTAAGTGTTGCTCAAAATGCAATTCAGCAAGGAACTCCAATACGTTTGCAATATTCACAGTATGATAAGATATATTTGACTGTGTGCAAAATTCTTCCCATTTCTTTATATGTGTCATATATTGTTTTTGTGTGCTATCTCGCCATGATGCGACTATAACTTCCATAGTTTTGTCTGACAATCCCAGCTCCTGTAGTGGTCTGGTCAAAACCTGCAGATTAATAAATTCATATAAGCATGTAATGGATGAATTTCTTTGGTTACTGGATTAATCAATAAATCACTGCAGTTAGGAATTGACATATATGGTTCTTTAATCATATTTAACATTAATGGGAACCAAGGTTGTGTCGGCCAATTTGGAACTACCAACAATCCTGTGGCAGAATCTTGTTCTATTTTCTTCAGACATTGCTGAACCAAAGCAAATGGTGGAAAAGCATAAAAGAACATATTCCCCCAGTTTAATGAAAAAGCATCTACTGCTACTGCATCTGGATCGTGTTCCCAAGACACATATTTAGGCAATTGATGATTTAGCCTTGATGCAAACAAATCAATTTCTGGTAACCCATATTGAGTTACAATATTCTTAAATATTACTGGATTAAGCATCCATTCTGTGTTATCTTTAAATATCCTTGATCTATTATCTGCCACCACATTGTCTTTACCTGGAATGTAGTTTGCCGAGATCCAAATTTGGCGATTAATACACCATTGCCATATCTCATTGACCAGACAATCACATGATACTGATCTGACTCCCCCCATGTGATTAATATATGCAACAGCTGTTTTATTGTCTAACTGTATTAATACATGTAGACCCTTTTTTGAACAACAATATGCTTTTAGTCCATAGAAAGCACCCAATAACTCTAAATAGTTAATACCATATGTTTGAAGAAACGTTTCTTCTTGGACTTTCCATCTACCTCCACAACTGGAGAATGAATCTGTTGCCCCCCATCCGAGAGCGCTAGCATCTGTTTGTAAAACCATTTCAGGCTGTTGAATCAGAATGTTTTTAGCAGCTTGTGGGACATTTTCAACCCACCATTGTAATTCCAACAAAGCTTCATTTGTTAATTGCATAGGCCTATCAAAATGGCCTGCCCTCTTTTTAAGAGTTCTTATTTTGTCCCTTTGAAGATTTTGATAATGTAATGGACCAAATTCTACTGCAGGAAATGCTGCTACTAGCTTACCAACAGTTTTTGCTACTTCTCGGATGGAGGGATAAGGTTTGTGAATGAGATTTTTACAAGTCACCAAAATATCATCAACTTTATCTGTTGGTAAAGTTATTAACATTGTAACTGAGTTAATTACAAACCCCAAATAGTTAATTGATTGTGCTGGCTGCAGCTGGGATTTAATTGGATGAATCAAGAACCCTAGTTTTTCAAACAAAGCTTTAGTTACTGAAACTGAATTCTCAGCTGATTCTTGATTGTCATTAATGATTAGAATGTCATCGAGATAAGCCATAACGATGTGTTTTTGTGCTCTTAATTGAGCTAAAACTGGTTTCAACAGTTTAGTAAAGAGCCTGGGAGCTGAACTCAATCCATTTGGCAAAGCTTTAAATTGCCATAATTGTCCCAGCCAATTAAACCTCCGAAAGAACTGATGTATTGGTACAGAATAATAGGCGTCTTTCAAATCAATAGTAGCCATATAACAACCTGCTGATATCAAATGTCTTGCAGTATTAAATGTTTCCATTTTAAAATGTTTGTATTCTACAAACTTATTAAGATCTGTAAGGTCCAGAATAATTCTGCAACCACCATCTTTTTTATTTCTTCGAAATATATTTGACACAAATTGATGCTTGTGTTCATTGTTTTTTTCAATAACACCTTTTTCAGACAATTTGTCAATTTCCACATTTATTTCTGCTTTTTCTATTGCAGAAAACACGAAAGCATAAGCAGGCTTATTCTGTACTGGAGAGTTAACCCCTTCTTTAAATGTAATAGTGGCTCCTGAAACTGTTTGTAAAATAAACCGATCAGAGTGATAGTAAGCCAGTCTTTATAAAACTTTTGTAATCTCCCTCCGACTGGAGATTTATCCACAGTTTCTTTAAGCATAGAATAAATCTTTAATACCTCTCCATATGAGCGTGGTGGTCTCCTTCTCCCCGAATACGGGTAAGCATTAGGCTGTGTTGGACGATAATATTTCCTTGACATATTCCTGCCTCTGTTTCCAAAATCAAATCCCCTTCTGGACGAAAAATACCTTTTTTGTCCAAAGACGAAAGGTCTCATGTAGCTAAAAGATTTAGCTTCTTCATCCACATCTTTTAATTGTTTAGGCAGGTTTTCTCCAAACAGATAACCAGGAGCTTGAACACCACTTGCTCGACACAGGCTTGCAAACCTTGGGTGAAATATGGGCCGAATAGCAACTTTCCTCATACAATTAATTTCATAGAAAGAATTGCACAATAAGCCCAAAGTATCTTTTTGAATCTTATCCATCTCCAACCCCTCCATTTGTCTTCCATAAGCCGTAATGACAGCAGAAATTAATTTGAGGATTTTTTGAAATCTCATTTCTTGAGCTCTCATGCTTGGGGTCATGGATGCCCATATAGACGGATTAACCGTAGGCACTTCCAATGAGGCACAATTTCTTGGTGTTTTATATAATTCTGATGTTTCAATCATAATAACTTTAATTTATAAAGCGGCCACAAAGTGCTGTACATTCATGGACAAGGCATTACAAACCATTTAAGACGAAGGAGTTAAAAGACATTAAAAGCACTTCAGCCAGTGTCGAAAGCCAAGGAATAAAAATGAGTCTGGACAGTGAGGGGGCCTGTCTTGTTCCAGAGTGCAGCAACAGAAAAGGCTCTATCCCTCTGAGCCTCCGCTTAGGCCTTGGTACCTGCTGATCAGCTGACCTGAGGCACCGGGCAGGAGCATATAGGTAGCAGCTCTTATTTTGAAGTGAACTCGAAAATGCACTAGTGAAGGGAGGCCCGTAACGGCATTTTTGCCAATGAAGCTCTTGCGACTCCAGAGTAGAGTGCGTTACAATAATCCAGCCAGCCATGGATTACTGACACAATTTTTTCCTGATTTTGCCCATTTAATGCATAGAATCCAGACTGGAAAACTTCCCGAATATTGTGCTCATCCGGAAGAGTTTCAGCTGAGCCATATAATTTATGTTGGCAGCTAGGTTTTCTTCCATAGCCTCACCACTTCCTTCAGGTATAGCAAAGTCTTTTGCTATCCCAGGCACATTTGGCCTTTTCTTTTTATTTTGTGGTGTGCATTCGTAATCCATATCACCACCTGCAGGGTCTGCCTTTTGCAGCCCTAAATCAATTGGAATTAAATCCCATGAGACTTCCTCCGCCCCAAATCCTGGGTCCGGAGTTTCAAACTCCCAATTTGGCACACAGCCATATTCTGAATAATCAAACCCCTCAGGGCCTTTTTGGGAAACTTCTGGGTACTGTGACCCTTGTCTCATGATTTTTTGGAGAACTTTCTCCATATGCTCCATTTTTAGCCACATAGTTTTGTTATCTGGAGGACTTTCAGTATCAGAGTCATCAGAAACCACGGGCCTCTCAGATTTCTTTTTACATTTTTTAGGAGCATTTCCCTCCGTGGTTATAACTTCTGGAGAACCTGGAAACTCGCTAACGGGTAAATCAGCGGCCACCGGTATCGGAACCGGATCCGCACTAGCTTCTTGTCCCGTATTTTTATTTTCACCCCGGGATGATCTTTTTACCCGCGAATTTTTCTTTTGCGATTTCTCCATTTTCTTTTCCATTAATCTGTGCTAAATCAGCACGTTAACGTGACTCTGTTTTTACTTTTACTTTTACTTTCATTATCCTGCTGGTTCCACCCAGCGTACATTTTAGAACGTCCCGACTTTGCCACACTTACCTGCGGGTCCGTTCCGACCGCTGCGAGGAGCTGCGCTTCTGCAGCTTCCTGCTTCTGCCGTCAGCGTCGATGTAATGCCGTTTCCAGCGCCAGGCGGGTTCTTCACGTAGTCACTCACGTGACTCCGAAGTAAAATGAGAATGAGAACTTAATGAGAATGTAGTTACAGGAGGCCACAAAATACTCCCTCACAGAAGAGAAAAACTCTTCATCTCTTCTTTTCGGAACTGCCCACTGCGGAGAAATGCCCTCACTTTTGTACCCACTACCAGATCTTCATCTTCCCGTTGATTCTCGCGTTTTTTGTAGACACACTTGTCCGGCATTGTAGCTTTCAGAAGCACCCCTGGTTTGACAAATCGCAGGAGAATTTGATGAAGTAAGTTTTGTACGATGTCGAGCAAAACATGAACTTTGGGTGACTCTTCTTGAAGTCCAAATTTACTCTATTGAACTTGATTGTGTACTCAAGAAATAAGTAGTACAACTTGTTCCTGTCTTGAGTCAGTGTGGCATGGATAGAGGCTGCTTTGGACAGGGCAGATGTTTTTACATGACTTTCAGCCGAAGCTTTCCTTTTCTCACTCTATCCTTTATACCAGCAAACAGCTGAGGTGTTGCTTTTGCTTGAACATTAACTTTGTCTTTTGACTTCAGTGTGCTTTTTCAGCGCTCTTTAGAAGAGCTAGGAATTCGAACCCGAGTAGGAACAGTCTGCTTTTTGAGAACATCGCTTTTGTTTGTTGGAGTCGCCTTATGTGTACTAACTATATTCCTGCTAGAATAGTCTGGTTCCCTGCTATCTGCTGCAGGTACTGTCTTCTTCTACAAACCTTGAGCTGTAGTACTACCAGAGCATGTGGATGGCACTGTAGAAGCCTTTTGGGAAGAACAAGGATCTCCATGAGACAAAGATGGGTCTTTGTTGTAGAAACAGCTACTTGGCTGGGAGCACCAGAAAACGTTGATGTCAATTTTGACATCTTTGAAGTGTCTGATCTGCTGCTCTTTGATCCTGACACAGTCCATGTAGTTGCAAGTTTTTGTTTCTTGGGGGGGACAGGATAATCCTCACTCGGTCTCCTCTCTCCTCCAAGCTGTTCTCTGCGAAAATATTCCACAAGAGCAGACCACTGTTCCAAAAATCCTGTCCAGAGATTTCTGAAGAGAGAGCCATCTTGTGCATACGTGCTTCAGTACGGCATGATTTCCAATGCAGCAGAGGCTTTGTACTTCTTTGAACTCCTTCTGTCTCTTGTTGGATTTTGCAAGGTAGTAGTATATCGGGATCAGAAAATCAACAGGCGAGAATGGCAACTCACTAGCCCCTTTCTCTGCTGCAAGATGCAGTATGTGACATGGGCACCACGAAAAAACACATTTGGATCCTCTTTCTTGACAAAAGCCACTACGCCATTGTGGATGCCCATCAAAACTGCCGCATTGTCAGCACCATGCATATAACGTTTTTCCAAGGAATGCTATACTGCTTCAGGACATCATCTAGCAGTTTGAAGATGTTCTTTCCAGTTGAACTTTCTTTTGTTGTTGCGATTTCCAGAAGAGCACTGATGACCTGCCTCACATTGTCATCATAATAGCGGACGACAATTGGATAAAACTGTTCATCTGCTCCCCTGTCACTGCTACTGTCAGTTGTCAAGGAGAAACGTTTGTCCTTAATCTTACCAATGATATACCTGAAACAAAAATAAAAATGTGTAAGATTAAACTTCCAGCAAAGGCGCTTGTGTAAAATCAAACCATACATAGTCTGCATCCACTCTAGTATACTTAAAAAATACATGCACTGACATCTCAATATCTAGATTAAAAAACTAAAGGACATACCACCCACTGCATTTATATTAATTGACATTGACATGGGTCCTATACCCAATATCAAGGTGCAGCGGCCTAGACGAGGTCAGGAAAAGACCTGACGCTAGGCAGGTTTAAACAGTAGTCCTTTAATCCCTACAGCGAGAGCACACCTCACCAACTGCCAGCCCACACCCAGGGGTGGTCAGGAAACCACGTGGCAGACAAACGCCACTGTCACTCAACCAGCGAGGGGGATGATCCAAGGAGTGGCCTACCCCCCAGGGAGCGCCACAGGACCCCCTTCCCCCCAAGTACCCGAGGCACGAAACGGACAGGAGGGCGTACACGGCGACCAGCCCGGGTGTACACCATGCTCGGCACAGGATCGGGCAAATGACCAACAGGTGCAGGAGTAGCCAGAGGGGGAGGTACCCTATACAGAGGGCGCCCTCGCTTACGGGGGCCGCGCTACCAGCTGATCAATATCAATATGTGCTGGCTTCAGCCGCGCAACTGAAACAGTCTCATGCCGGACCCCCCATGTCCAGGATGAAAGTGGACGAGCCATGTTCCAGGACCCAGAAGGAACCCTCATACGGCCGCTGGAGAGGTGTCCAATGAGCATCCCTACGCAGGAAGACGAACTGGCTGTCCTCCAGAGCAGAGGGAACGTGCGGACGGAATGACCCATGACGAGACGTGGGCACCGGCGCCAGCTTGCTCACCGTCTCCCGAAGGCATCGCAAAGCGTCCGAAGGCTGCTCCACCTGGCCCTGTGCCGGCGGGATGAACTCCCCGGGGACCGTCAACGGAGAGCCATACACCAACTCGGCGGAGGACGAGGCTAAGTCCTCTTTCGGTGCAGTGCGGATCACCAGCAAAACCCACGGCAGGGCGTCCACCCAGTCCGGATCATTGAGCTGCGCCTTCAGGGTGTCTTTGAGCTGACGGTGAAACCGCTTCACCAGGCCATTCGCCTGCGGATGATACACCGTCGTGTGGTGTCCACGTGAATGTGGTCAAACCGATGCCGAGGGATGGTGAACTCCTGCGACGGCGCGCGCACGTGTCGTTGCACCTTGGCAGTATGGCACGGGATGCAAGAGCGCGCCCAATGTCCAACCTCCTTCCGCAGCCCGTGCCACATGAATCGGGAGGCTACCAGGGCCGTTGTCGCCCGGATGGAGGGATGCGCGAGCCCCTGGAGCACCTCAAACACCCTGCGCCGCCAGGCGATGGGGACGATGGGTCGCGGAACTCCAGTGGAGACATCGCACAACAGCGTTGCGCCCCCAGGACCACAGACAACGTCCTGCAACCGCAGGCTCGAAACTGCCGTAAGATAGGCGGCCATCTCCTCGTCGACCAGCTGAGCGGCTGCCAGGGTGGAATAATTAATCCCCTCAGCGACTTGGAGAACCGCTTGGACTGCAGGTCTCGATAGGGCGTCGGCCACCCTATTGAATTTGCCTTCCACGAAACGGATGGAGGTGGTGTATTCGGACACATACGCCAAATGCTTCTGCTGCCGGGCAGACCACGGGTCTGAAAGCTTGACAAATGCCTAGGTTGGCGGTTTGTGGTCCATATATGTGGTAAACGGCCTCCCCTCCTGGAAGTAGCGGAAATGGCGTACGGCGAGATGCCGCCAGCATCCGTCAACGAGCTGCTCCAACTGCCCCAACCGCTACCTCAGAAGCGTCCACCGTCAGGGCGGTCGGGACTTCCTCTCGTGGGTGGACGAGCATTGTGGCCTCAGCCAGTGCTTCCTTAGCCCTCTCGAATGCCACTTCCAAGGACTACTCAACCTCCCTGCGATGACCAGCCATCAGGTGGAAAAGCGGACGCATGATTGTGGCCGCTGCTGGCAGGAAATGGTGACAAAAGGTGACCATCCCCACGAATTCCTGTAGGCCCTTAACTGTGGTCGGACGGAGGAACCTGCGAACAGCGTCCACCCTGGCGGACAGAGGCACCACCCCTGTGGAATTACGCGGTGGCCGGGGAAGTCAATAGCCGTCACCCCGAAACGGCACTTGGACGAGTTGATGGACAACCCGAAGTCGCTGAGGCGCTGACACAGCTGACGGAGGTGGATGAAGTGCTCCTGCCGCGAGCGACTGGCCACAAGTATGTCGTCCAAGTAGACGAAGACGAAGTCCAGGCCGCGGCACACACAGTCCATAAGCCACTGAAAGGCCTGCGCAGCGTTCTTCAACCCAAACGGCATCCGTACAAATTCGAATAGGTGTTATAATGGCCGTCTTCGGGATATCGTCGGTGCGGATCGGAATTTGATTGTAACCTCGCACGAGGTCCACCTTGAAGAATACCAAAGGTCCGGCCAGATGGGCGTTGAAGTCCTGGATGTGCGGGACTGGGTACCTGTCGGCGACGGTCGCATCGTTCAGGCGACGGTAATCCCCACACGGGCACCAGCCCCCGTCCGCCTTGGGGACCATGTGGCGTAGTGACGCCCATGGGCTATCGGAGGGACGCACGATGCCCCTCGCCTCAATCAGGCGTAACTCCTCCCGAGCCAGTAGTAGGGATATGGTGCTCCACCCCGTGCTTGGGGGTGGAGGAGCGGAAGTGGGGTTCAAGGATGTCAGGGAAATCCGCCAGGATGCACGCAAAAGTCGCATCCACAGAGGAAGGGGCCATCAGGGCGAGATACAAGATCACCAATATGGATGAAGACCGGCTCCAGCGTGACGGAGTGCATCAGGCGCCGCCGCTTGACGAACTCCCACGAAAAGGAGCTGCGGCCAAAGTTGAGGGAGATGGTGCGAAACCCGTAGGTGCGAATATCACTCCCGTTCGCCACGGTGAGGAGGGGCCCGCGGATGTCAGCGATGGAGGGAGGCAGGACACTCAGTTTCGCACCCGTGTCCACGAGGAATCGACCTCCAGTGGGGCGAAGACGCGATGAATTTTGCCGGCCGCCGAAGGAATCTCTGACGACCGGCCCCTTCGTTTCCCTGGAATGAACAGGGTGTGTGACATTGCCTGGCTG
The DNA here is from genome assembly GCA_035221665.1 of Okamejei kenojei. Classification (NCBI taxonomy): domain Eukaryota; kingdom Metazoa; phylum Chordata; class Chondrichthyes; order Rajiformes; family Rajidae; genus Okamejei; species Okamejei kenojei. The sequence continues at coordinate 6,195,925 of CM069160.1, read as the reverse complement.
CAGCTCCCCAGCGACGATGGTAATAGCACCAACTCCCTCTGCTGGCGTCTGGTGGAACTGCAAGCGAATTTGGCTGGTTTGAATGCCAGCGACCTCTGCTGGCGTTGGGTGGAACTGCAGGCGAAGTTGGTTGGGTTGAACACCAGCAACCTCTGCTGGCGTTGGGTGGAACTGCAGGCAGGCCCTGCTGCAAAGACGTGCCTGGACCTGAATGCCCAATGGCGGCTGGATTTTGCCGTGAGGGCCGTCTGGGAGCAGTGGCGACACGGCCGATAGTGGCCCCGACCTGCTCTTAGCCTCCAACCGCCACGGGAAGGACGGTCAGCGCTTCCAGGTTTTGCTGGCGAGACATCCACAGCTTGTCGGCCTGCTCGCCCAGCGCCTGCATGTTCGTAAAGGCGTCCCTGGCGAGCTGCAGGCAGATGTCGGGCTGCAGGTAGGCAAATTCAAATATCAAACAGGGTTCACTTTTCCTCCATTAGGGTGAGCATGTCCTCCAGGAGGGCAGACGGCCGGCGGTCACCCAGGCCGTCCAGTCGGACAATCCGAGCTGCCCGCCAACGCCAAACTTCCTGAAAATGAATTCCTTAAGGCCCCTATATTTGTTAGTTATGGGGGGGCTCTGAGGAAACGCTTAACTCGCCTCGCAGTTGCTTGGTCAAGTGCTCTGACCACGTAATAGTATTTTGTTTCATCTGCTGTAATACCTCTCACAGCAAATTGTGCCTCTGCCTGCTGGAACCTGATGTCAGGCTCTTCGGTCCACAGAGTAGGGAGCTTAAGCGCAACGGCATTATTATCCATCACGACGCGTGATGAATGTCGAGGGTCACCAGTGTAGCGGCCTAGACGAGGTCAGGAAAAGACCAGACGCTAGGCAGGTTTAAACAGTAGTCCTTTAATCCCTACAGCGAGAGCACACCACACCAACTGCCAGCACACATCCAGGGGTGGTCAGGAAACCCCGTGGCAGACCAACGCCCCTGTCACTCATTCGGCGAGGGGGATCCAAGGAGTGGCCTAACCCCCAGGGACCGCCACAAAGGCATCTTTTGTATTTTATTTGAAATAAAATAGCATTGGTCATGAACCCAACATCCCATGTATTACTTGAAATAAAGTCACATCGGTCATGTACCCTACATGCCATGCATATTATCTAATAAAGTGACATGGATCATGTACCCGACATGCCAGTAAACACCACAAATAGAGTGTTCTAAATCTACACAAGCTAATAATTGTACATGTGGGATTACATTACGCAATCACACTCTACAGAATCGCACAAAAGTATATAAACTAATGTTCGATCTAATTATTATTTAGCCTCACCTTTTGTTTCTTGACCCAAGGTTCTTCCTATGGCTGTAGACTTCGGCTTGAGGAAAACTTTGCCGCTATTGCGCTATCTGAAAACATCTTCTTAACCAGATCTGTGAGATGATCCGACGCAGCAAAGGGCACATTGTGTTCTATCGGAAACTGAGTCATGAGAGCCTCTGCTCTGATTACTTGGTAATCCCTGGGCTGAAATAAATTGGCAATACTGCCAGAGCTTGACGATGATTCGACAGCAGACTTGTGTTTCTTCGATTGAATGTGTGCTCGAATGTCATTGGTCTCTCCATGGCCGACCGAAAAGTCACAACGACAAAGGGTGCACCTCGCGCTGAAACCATCCCTTGTCGATTGAACAATACATTGCCATCTCTTTGTATACTGCTGTTTGAACGGCTGCTTCCTGCTTTTATCACCAGATGATGATGTAGAAGCCATTTTGCATTTTTAATCCCTATTCTTTCTAATCTTGTCGCGTCTCATCCCTTGACTTGCAACAGCTTTGCATCCACCACGCCACGTACGTAATGCTGCATGAGCGCCCAGTGAAGCTCTCTAGCTCTCGGGCCGATCTCGGTTGTTCCCACCCGCCCGCCTCACCTCGGCCGGTACAGCGGTGACTCGTTGTTTTCTCGAGTACATAGTTGCAGCGCGCGCCATCGAATTCTCTGGGTACCGGGTGTTACAGCCTTATTCTATTCCCGAACCAAACGGTCGATGATTGTCTAATCCAATTGTTTTTTCTTAAAGTTATCAGTCAGAAATTACTATTATCACTAAAAGATCCTTGTGGGATTTCATATTTTTTTCTTTTCTATTATAAATGTATCTTCAAATCTATTTAAATATTAAATAAAATTAAAAAAACACTAGAACTACTATATTAAAAAATCAACAACATCTATACTTTATTCTTCTTTTATGAACCTAAATATCATTCCACATTTTCCCATTGTTTTCTTTGTAACTTAAACATTTCCAGTTTAACAACAGTATTCGAATAATAGCACACTTTATAAGCAGTATAAAATCTCCATTTTTTTCTCATGTAGATGATAAACAGTCACAAAGAAAAACACTCACACACATACTTGTGACAACAAAATTCACTTTATTTTGTATTTGTCACAAAGAGAAAAAACACGAAACGTGTTACATGAAATATAAACACAATAAAATAATACCACACAATCAACATTGTGTGGCCACTGTGAGCAGCTGCAAGCTGCATGGATATAGGAAGAAAAACACAGACAGGTTCCCTGTGCTGAAGAACACACATCGCACACACCAGTTCTCAATCTGAGAATGCAATGACAGGACAAGGGTACCAGAAAGTTACGGGGCCTGGATGATCTGACTCCCGGTCCGCACAATTACCTGCATCGTTGAGGCTTCCACGCACAATCAACTCGTGCGTTTACTACAGCGTACGATGATCTATGGTCGGATTTTTTAAAAATCCGTATTTAAGAACGGAAAATCGTACTTCCGTATTCTTTTCAAATTTCCGTACGAAATACGGAAAATCCATACCACTTGGCAGCTCTGGATGGGCCAGTCTGGTGACGAGAAAGTTTGCGATCCTTTGTGGAGTCCAGGTTGGAAAGGAAGTGTTTTTTGAGGGCGTGGAGCTGCCGTTGGATAAAGTGCAGTTGGGGTCCATTGCAGGTGTGGGTGAGTGAGGCCCAGACCTGTGGGAGAGTCAGATACGCTGGCACCACGAGGGCCTGTGGTGCCAGCGCATCGCAGCCAGTGTAGAACGCAGGGCACGGAATGAGACTGTTGTGAAAAATGGCAGATCAACTGTCAGAACCTAAAGGGGGGGTTGCACGTAGGTCATCGGGTTGAAGGGCGTGATGCACAGAGCAGCTCAATCCATGTGGAGGACATGGCAGCATACGGCATACATTGTTAATACACGAAACACATACTTTCTTACCTGTTAAAAACCGCCGAAATGGTCAATATTTGCGCTGTAAATAATTGTGGAAATCGGGGTAACAGTGAGAGACATTTATCCTACTTCATAATTCCAAAAGTAAAGAGAAATGATGGTAGAGAGAAGCGAGAGCTGAAGGGACAACAGCAGCTAAAGTGGTTGGCGAACATTAGCCGTGCTGATATCAAGATTGAAAATATTGGGAATTATCTTGTTTGCTCAGCAACAGTAAGGCATTATTTGTGTTTTTTCTTGATTCCTTTGGTATCTAAAAAGTTTCAGAAGTGCTAAATCTGGCTGTAAAATGTTAAAATCGGCCATGGTTCTCAAGTGGGTTTTTACATGCAAAAAGAAAACGCTTCTGAAGCTAAATATATCATTAAAAAAATCGCAAACCATACGTGGGTTTTGAATTACATTTTACTCAGATACAAGCCAAGGAATGGTATAATTGTTAGTTGTTAATTGGACATAATCGACCTCTACAAATTGACAATATCTTTGAGAGGGTGTGGTGTTTAATTTGACATGGAAACACAAACACCAGACAATGGACACATCAACACAAACAGACATGTGTGCAGCAGACATAACAGTACTGGGAGCACAAGCAGTACAATAAAGAGCTTGCTAAAGCAAGACAAGAAGGAGCCCAAATTAAGTTTACACAAGAATGCTTTTCCAGTGATGACAAAAAGGTTTAAGTTCTACATGGGTTTACCAACATTTGCCATTTTTATGCTGGTCTTCAATGATGTTGAGGACAAGCTCCCCAATAGACATTCACTAACACATTTTCAGCAGTTGCTGATCATTTTGATGAAACTCGAACTTGCAGTGCCTCATGAAGGTCTTGCGTACATGATGACCAACTCTGAACGTCAAGTACCCAAAATTGATAAAATTTTGTTGTGCACTATTCAACTTAATGAATCCATAATCCCACAGATAGTTGTGCTTTCGCATGGGGTATATACGAACAATAAAAACTTTCAAAAAAGTTACTTGGCGATTCAACATTTATTATGGATGTAATTGCAAGTAATTGCCAAACCATTAAATAACAAACTCAGAAGTTAAAGTGCACTTCAAAATCTTTAACATTAAACTTAAATAGAACAGTTTCAAAAAGATACTGTTTTTTAAAGTGAATACAAGATAGCCTATTATGTGGCTTTATGCAATGCAAGGCAAACGTGGTATACAAATGCTAGACTTGGTATGTTCAGCACAACACTTGCCGTTCATTTCTATTTGGGAGCTTTTTTTTCCAATTTTTGGGAGGAGCCTACAATCTGGACAAAGCCATTTTTTTGGTGTTTCATAATTTTCTGGCAATTTCAGGCATTCAAAATGAAACCACGAAATAAGACACTTCAGGTTATCACACATGATCATTTTCCCACTTTCCCCCTCCTGACAGTAGCATCATTTTTGTTGATCCTGGTCATCATTCTCTACGACATTCTCTGACATTTTTGGGAGGACTGGTAAAATGCTTGCCAACAAGCTCCGGTAACACGCCTAAATTAAAGAATTGATTGATAGCAGCTACAGCATCTGTCCAAAAAGTATGATTACCCATGATACACTCTATATGGGGATGGACGCCATCACTGGTCCAAACCACAAAATCGTAAAACGATCTCTCAGAGACAAATATTTGGGCCTGGACCTGGTAGTAGTGAGCATGCTCATTGGACAGATGAAGCTCACCATTCACATTCTGAAGACAAAACTGTTTGTGCTCCGCAGCAGACATTAAAGACATGTCCTACTTAAACCCCTGTCTCACTGTGCGAGTTGGCCCACGAGTGACCCCGAGTTTTCACTCGTGGTGATCACGTAGCGGGAACGTCGGAACTCGCACGAGCAACTTATCGACTCGTTGCGCTAACGGCAGGTACTCGAGAAACTTGTTAACTCGTGAAAAAAATCAAACATGTTTGATTTTTTCCACGAGTCAAATTAACTGTTCAAGTTAAAAATGGAAACATTTAAACTCGTTGTAATAACGTAGTGGCCCGTGCGTTTATCTTAGTGTCTCGTGAGTCTACCGTGGGAACTTTAATAATCTGTTCTTTTGCTCGAGTAAAGACTGAACCAAAGATAGACACAAAATGCTGGAGTAACTCAGCGGACCAGGCAGCATCTCTGGAGAGAAGGAATAGAGTCGAGACCCTTCTTCAGACTTACCCGAAATGCCACCCATTCCTTCTCTCCAGAGATGCGGCCTGTCCTGCTAAGTTACTCCAGCATTTTGTGTCTATCTTCGGCCTTTCTGCGATGATCTGCCACTTGTCCTTTATTACTGAGGCGCCTGCCCCGTGGCTTCGTATTCGTCACTCTGTCTCATGAGGACGCGGTTAAAGACCTGCCGAAGGGGCAAGTCTGGGGTGGTGGGTGGGATGTGTCCACGTGTGATGCTCCATCCACCCCCCGGGGCCGAGAGTGTGGGATTGGGAAGGAACTGCAGATGCTGGTTCACACCGGAGATAGACACACACAATGCTGGAGTAACTCCGAGGGACAGGCAGCATTCTGGAGAGATGGGATGGGTGAGATTTCGGGTCGAGACCTTACTTCAGACTTCTCCAGAGATCCCGCTGAGCTTAGTCCAGTAGTTGGTGTCTATCCCGGTGACGGGGAGCCCGGCTTGGCCGACCCGCCGCCTCTACTTGCCGGTCAGTCCGGTGATCATCGCCCTCCGCCCGGGATGCAGCGGAGGTTTCCATCCGGTGAGTTGTCCAGCGCTCACGGTGGACGAGGGAGGACAGCAATAGGCCAGGTGAATGAATACAGCACATAAATGAGTCGACCTTTAATATTTCTTGATTTTATGCTTTAATTTACAAGCTGCTTCAAGCGAGGCAAGTTTTATTTTCAGTCCGAAGAAGGGTCTCGACCCGAAACGTCACCCATTCAACGAAAAAGCTGGAGTAACTCAGCGGGTCAGGCAGCAACTCTGGAGCGAAGGAATAGGTGACTTTTCGGGTCGAGATCCTTCTTCAGAAGACGAGCCCTTATCCAAAACGTCACCTTCTCCAGAGATGTTACCTGGCCCGCGTTACGCCAGCTTGTTGCGTCTGCCTTCCGTCCAAAGCCTTGGGATCGTCGCCAACATGAAGACGGTGCGAAGCCCCCGCGCCCGGTGCAATGGACGGGGAGCTGGAGAGGGGAGGGAAGGGGTCACACACATGGCCGGGAAGCAGAGGGGTGGGGGTGGGGTTGGTGACAGTCAGGGCCAACAATGAGATGGAGAAATACAGAAACACCGACGTGCAAAGAAGACCTACAATAGCGCATGATCTCTCTCGCGTTATGGCGGGTGATTGTCGCCTGTCCGCTGTTTCTGCCCCTAAAGCCTTGGGATCGTTGCCCTTTGTGTTGGCGTGGAGGGGGAGGGGGCTATTGTGCTACTTGAATGCCCCCTGCTATCATAGGGACAGGGAAACACAGCGGCTTTTGAGACTGGTGGGCAATCACTACCAAAGTGTCTGCCTGCAGTCAGCACTCCTCTCCTACACATGTCTCCCGCGCTAACCATCCCGCAGTTTCATTATGACACTGGACCTGTTGAGCCCATCCAGTCTATTTGTGTGTATCAAGTCACTCCTGTTAGAAACACTGTGTCACATTTCAGGAGATGTTGTCAGCTCAAGAGTTAACGGGAGACGAACTTTGTCAGCTCAAGAGTAAACGGGAGACGAACTTGGAACATCGCAGTATACCATACCCGTGGGAACTCGGTTCAAACACTTGAACATCAACTTGGGATATCGTGCACAACCACGAGTCTGTCACTCGGGGTACCTCGTGGGTCAAGTCGCACAGTGAGACAGGGCCATTACAGAACGGACATTTAATTTCACAATCACTAAAACACTCATCCCCGCAACAATGCTCAGCACACTGAACCAGTCCAAATGTGGGTACTTTGGGTTTATGATCAGTCCTGAGTCTTTCATTATGAAACCAAAGTGTTCAGTAAGCATATAAGCCGCATAGACTTGTGTTGCTTGCCATTCATGCTCACAGCCTCAGTGCTAAATCTGCACAGGTCGGGGTAGCACACCGATTTGATCAGACTAGTTGCAGGAGAACCTGTATTTGTCCTGCAAACACTTTTCAGTTTTAATGCTGAAATGCGTCCTGCCCGATACCGAAACCAGATATTTGATTGTGCTTGCTGACGAGTGTGTGCCTCCACATTCTTTGCCCCTCCTCTGCAACAGAATAATCAGCATCTTCACATCTCTTTAGAAGATCAGCATATGTTAATGTGAATGTGTCTTTGTCTGTTAAGTCTGTAAGAATGGGTGGACATTCTATAACAGTCTCAGCATGAACAAATCTTGCTGCATAAGGGTCAACAGAGCTGAGTGTGGCCGATCTTGTTGTCATATGGGACAGGCCTAACAAAAGTCCACAGTATTTTGTCCTGCAGCACCTCCGATGCTCGACACGAAGTGGATGACTCTGATGGAGCTTCATCTGATGGATGACACTGATGGAGCTGTTTCGGCTTAGTCCCATCTATGACAGCATCAAGCCATATTTTCTTCTGTGCTGCTGAAGAGAAGTCAACTTTGGTTCTCAACAGGAGCAGCTTTAACCTGCTTTCTCGTTGACTCCATCCAATATGCTTTGACCTGGGTGACTGTTGTCTTCTCACTAATCCGTACTCCAGCGTCAATACCAAAGAGAAGCGTCGCTACATGGGTACAAACGTCTCCGAGCCCTGCCTTGCAATCACAGTGGACAGTGCATATCTGGCTATTGGTCCCAATAATCCACAGCATCAATGGCTTTGAATTCACGCCTACAGCTTGTGAGTGCAGAACCTGTAGTACGAGGATAATTGAAAAGAAAAAGAAAAAGTGTTAAAATAGCTTCCAATAAGTAATAGCATAAATAACATAAATAAGTAATAACATAATGATAGAAAGCTTACTTTTCCACAGACCACTCGTAAGTCTGGAGAATTATTTAGGATGTATACAATAGTGTCATGTAACCAACTATTTACAAACTGATTGTAAGTCTCAGATGACTTGTAGGCCTGAAAATTCTTTGCTGTGTATCAACTCGGCATTGAGATGAGGTAGGCCATGATGTCCTTTCAATTAAGTTCTGGCAGTTGGGAGATGTCATGGGATTTCTCAGCTTCAGAGACTAAGTAAGGGTCAATACCAAACAAGGAGACGTTTTCTTTTCTTTTCTTTTAAAATCTTTTTATTAGTTTTTTTTCAAAAGCAAAAACAAAACAACAAAAAAGTAATGATAAACATAACAGTAAAATTGATATATAGGGATCAGGGTTACATTAATGGCAGGTATAACATAAATATGAGCCAGTGTCAAAATACATATTGAATATAGACCTCTATGTAAATGTAGTTAAGTGTTTAAAAGAGAACTTATATGTATAAAAACAAAAAGATGAAAAGGAAAAAAAAAGAGAAGAAAAAGACAAAACCCCCCCTAAACTAAAGACAAAAAAAAAGCAAAACAGAATCTGGGCTACAAAGAGTTTCAACAATTTAAGTCCCTGTTTGTCGTCAAGTCCGTTCCACCGTATACAAGTACAAAAAAATTCTAACAATTGGAGAGGGGACAGTTTATGTCATATGAAAATGTTGAATAAATCTTCCCCAAGTCCTATCAAATTTAACCAAGGGTTCACCAATGTCATTCCTAATTTTTTCTAAATTTAAACATGATATTGTTTCAGAGCACCAATGGAGTGTGGTCGGAGGGTTGGAAGTCTTTCCATTTAAATAAAATAGATCTTCTGGCAATTAATGTGGTAAAAGCAATCAGCCGATGGGCGGAACGGGGCAGATGAACAGAATCTAACATTGGTAGCCCAAAAATTGCAGTAATAGGATGAAGTTGTAAATCAATACCAAAAACTACAGAGATAGTATCATAAATTCCTTTCCAATATTTTTCCAAAAGCGGGCAGGACCAAAACATATGAGTCAATGAGGCCACTTCAGAATTACATCTGTCATTGGTAGGATTGATATGACCATAAAAACGAGCTAACTTATCTTTTGACATATGAGCTCTGTGAACCACCTTGAATTGTTTCACAGTGTGTCTTGCACACATTGAAGAAGTATTAATTAATTGAAGAATCCTCTCCCATTTCTCTATAGATAAAGACATTTGAAGTTCTCTTTCCCAGTCATTCTTAATTTTATCAAATGTATCTTTTTTTAATTTCAAAATCAACTCATAAATAGTTGTTATTAAGCCCGTCTGATAAGGGTTCAGATATAAGATATCAGTTTGATGTGGTAAAGTAAAAAAAGGATAGAGTAGCCCTCAAAAGTCTAATTTGTAAATATCTAAATAAATGTGAGTTAGGTACATTCTATTTATTGGAGAGTTGTTCAAAAGACATAAAACAACCATCTGAAAACAAATCACGAAAAGCTACTAATCCCTTCCTCTCCCATAACAGAAAGGCTTGATCAGTGCTAAAAGGTTGGAAGAAAAAATTAGATATGATAGGACTCGATAAAATAAAATCATTCAATCCAAAAAACTTACAAAATTGAAACCATATTCGAAGTGTATGTCTTAATATTGGGTTAGTCGTATATACAATCTCGTAATTGTAAAAGGTAACGAGGCCCCTAGAATAGAAGCCAATGATAGCCCTTGCATTGAATCACGTTCAAGATTTATCCATCCTGGACATTGGGTATCTTCTAAATCTTTTGTCCAAAGAGTTTCTCCTGCTACGGATACATAATAAATGGTCGTGAATATACTTTTTTTCCCCCCAAATTATTGCGGGCAGTTAGTTTGACACCCTGATCCAGATAAACCACTTGGCAGACATGGCGTCGGCAGATGCAGCCTCCCCATTCATCTTTATGTAGTGATAAGCGTACCTTCGCCTGAAGTTAGCGAACCAACCAGAACTTGCATTGAATGGCTTCACTAGGCGTTCTGCATCGTTCTGTTATTGTTCATAGATTATGCAGGCTTTTGCCTGGGCTAGGAACATGTTGACCGGTACATTGCACTGATTTTGATCTTCAAACCACGTACTCTGCGTCACTCCATGTGTTCCATTGTAAAACTCCGTGCATTAGAGGGCAGCATGGTGGCGCAGCGGTAGATTTCTTGCCTTACAGCGCTTGAAGCGCCCGAGACTCGGGTTCCATCCTAACTAAGGGTGCTGTCTGTTCGGAGGTTGTACGTTCTCCCCTTGACCGCGTGGGTTTTCTCCAAGATCTTCGGTTTTCCACCGACGTACAGGTTTTTCGGTTCATTGTCTGGTATAAGTATAAATTGTAAATCGTCCCTTGTGTGTGTGTGTGTGTAGGATAGTGCTAATGTGTGGGGATCACTGGCCGGTGTGGACTCGTTGGGCCGAAAGGCCTGTTTCCACGATGTTTCTCTAAACTAAACTAAAAGAGGTTTTCATTGCACTTGCAGATGTCCATGATTGAGCACTTTTGTCTATCTTCTCAACGTTGTGTTGAATGCTATGAACAGTGCTCTCACTTAAATCAAGCATGCAGCCAACATCGAATACACACATTCCTCTCTGAAGGTGGTTGATCACATCTTTCATTGGCCGCTCTCAGTCGTGAAAGACCATGTTTATTCTCCACGGTGAGTTCTCCAGGGTCATTGCATGCGTTGGCAATGCCTGCTGTGGCTGACCAGCCCAATACTCGAGAGACGGTCTTTGCCGCAATGGGATTGAGTCGGGCTTATCACTCGTAACTGCTCCCTCCCGCGCTCAAGTTCCTCTCCAGGCGCAGGCCTGGGGAAAAGATATGGAAACTGTGGGTTTTCCAAACGTCAGCCCCCACAACCTAACTGGTGGGATTCAAAGGAGTGCCAGGCACGACGTTTGGCACCAGGTTGGCTGCAGGAGCTGCCGGTAGGATGCCATAAAATGAGATATCAATCCTCCTATTGGGGCTCCACTCCAGATTTTCTGTCTGGGTTTATTCCCTTTGCCTTGGCTTCACCCAAAGCTCCCACAAGGCAGTGGGACTATTTACCCATAGCTGGGGATCTGGTTCACGGGCACCCGAGGGTGTCCACCACTCGGTAGGCCTGCGTGCCGCGTGTCTGGTGCCCAGACCTCCTCCGAGTCCTCTGTAGTTCAGCCTGAGTCGGCACGGCACTCGGTTTCCGTGTGCCGCCACGAGGAGGCATCACAGGTGGCGTGCTGTTGGAGAGGCTTTGTACCGGCAGAGAGAGACTGGCTCACTCGGCACTCCTCACATTGCTGCGACTGCATACTGCACTGGCAAATACTAACACAAGCACTTACAATCACTAGCTTTGTGCTACCACACTGCAGCGCTAGCATGCAACTATGCTGGATGCATCACAACATCCATTTAGAAACCTGGTTAGTGTCTCGGGAGGGAGAGAGAGAGGGGGGGTTTGTGGGGGGGGGGGGGCAGGTGATAGTAGGGACCATATCAAATCGCATCTCAATTGTGATTGCCTTTTGAGCCTTTTTAACATTAGTAACATAGAAACATAGAAAATAGGTGCAGGAGTAGGCCATTCGGCCCTTCGAGCCTGCACCGCCATTCAATATGATCATGGCTGATCATCCAACTCAGTATTCTGTACCTTCCTTCTCTCCATACCCCCTGATCCCTTTAGCCACATGGGCCACATCTAACTCCCTCTTAAATATAGCCAATGAACTGGCCTCAACTACCTTCTGTGGCAGATAATTCCAGAGACTCACCACTCTCTGTGTGAAAATGTTTTCCTCATCTCGGTAGTCTCCCGTGATAAGGCAGATGGACGTTTTCTAGACATCGTGGGTAGAGAAAATTTGAGCTCATTATTTCAAACGTATGAATGCGTAAATTAGGCTTTGATATTGATTAAACAAGTGTGTCATTCCAAGTACGGATAAATCAGCCACCTCGTGTCAAACAAGGAGTGGCTGTGTAACATCCAATGCTGTGTTAAAAGCTTTGTTCCTTACCAATTTTACCACCCAAGCCAGAATGGTGAGCTGGGCCCACCACACAATCACCACTCCGTTAATGGCCAGTTTCACATGGAGAGTCACAAATGTACACTCATGCTCATGTTGGGCCCAAGGGGGCCGCGTGGCAGAAGCCATGCCGCGGGTCCACGGGACCTGCAGAACCGGGGACCTGCCCATAGGCCCTGACAGGCCACGAGCTGCTGAGACAAGCCGCCCCCAAGGCCTGGTCCTGAGCCACACCAGAGCAACGGATGGGACCGGCCTGCAGTAGGCCCCAAAACTCATCTCCCACTCGACCACCGAAAACAGGGGACTGGAAGGGGGAGAGAGTCGGACAGGCGGACACTGGACAAGGGGTCGGTTGGAGGAGGACATCAGGGGGGAGGAGACGTCTAACGCCTCGCGTCTTCAAGGTCGGCTGCGGGAGGCGAACCCCCATGGCAGAAAAACTGGTGGACTGGAGAGGTGATGGATGGTTCGCTGGCGAACCGTATGAGGGGGAGAGATGGTGGGCCATAGAGGGGCGGTGAGGCCACCAAGAACAGAGAGGGGATGGGGGGCTGAGAGAGGAGGTGCCGATACTAAAGAGGGTCTATGTGCTGGGGGGAGACTCCATGAACAAGGAGCAACCGGCGAAGAGGTCCGCCCAGAACAATGAGGGACCCGGCAAGGGGTAGGCCGCTGAGGACAAGGCGAGACCTGGGGAGAGGGTGGCCGAGACCAAAGAGTGCCCATCGGGACCCTAATGATTATTTTTGTAACTTTTCTGACACCAGACACGTGGCGACACTTTGCATAATTTGTGCATTGTAAGCAAAAACAAAGAATTTCACTGTACATGAGTACGTGCAATAATACAGTAAAATTAAATTGAATGTTGAGCTGCAGACTGAAGATAGTTTTGTTTAATCTCCGGATCTTTAGCAGAGATTTCAAATCCCAGCTCAAGTTTTGGCCATTCTCTGTTTGGCTTACAGAGAAACTCTGGTCCATTGATCCATCTCTTATTGCTTAAGAAGCGGTCTGCTGTCAGTCCTCTAGAAGCTTCATCTGGAGGATTTTCTTTTGTGTGAACATATTTCCATTGTGAAACGTTAGTAGCTCCCAATATAAAAGAGATTATGTTTGCTACAAATGTCAAGACACGTTTGTTCTCATTGATGAAGTTTTTAAGCACCGTAGTACTATCGGTCCAGAAAATAGATTCTTCCAGTTGAAGCTGTAGTTCCTTTTGCAGCAATATGTCAACTTTAACAGTGAAGACTGTGGCAGTAAGTTCCATTCTGGGAATTGTCATTTGTTTCAATGGTGCCACTCTGGCCTTTCCCATTAAGAATGCAACATGTACTTCTTTGTTATCATTTTCCAGTCTTAGATATGAAACAGTACCGTTGCCACTTTCACTGGCATCTGAGAATTGATGCAGCTGTGCACCTCTGATCTTACCAAAGCTTGTAGGAATCATGCACCGGTCCACTTTGAATTCTGAGATCTTGTTGAGATCTGCTAACCATTCTGTCCATTGATGAGAGGAAGTTTGTGTTATACTCTCATCCCGTCTAAGTTTTTCCTGAAAAAGATCCTGCAAAATCAACTTGGCTGGCAGTGTAAATGGTGTAAGAAATCCCAAAGGGTCGTAAATGGAAGCAAGCACGGATAGGATAGCCCTTTTAGTACATGGTCGCTCTTAAATCGAGATTCTGATCTTGAACACATCTGTTTCAACGCACCAGTGCAGTCCCAATGCTCTTTCCATTGGCAAATTGTCTTTGTCCAAATCCAATTCTCTGGTCTCCATCTGATGGAATGTTTTCCAATACAACACCACTGGTACTGATCCACTTGGAAAGCGTGAATCCTCCCTTATTGCAGAGGGAAGTCAGGTATTTTAACCATTTGAATTGCTTCCTGCTCAGTAAACATGGATTTTAAGCAATCATCCACATAGACATTATTCTTCAAAGTGGTTGACACTTCTTCTGGAAAGTGAACTTTATTGTCCTCTGTAGTTTCCTTTAATGCAAAACAATTCCAGCATTCTTGCAACTCTTCCTGCTAAGCAACGAAATAGTACTAGTACTAGGACAATTAATTCCAACAATTTTCCAACCACCGAAGTTAAAATAATTGGCCTGCAACTCTAGTTTATCTCTTCTGCTTTTTAAACAATAATATGGTGTAAAAAGTTCTCTGACCATTCCTGGAGTGATCAAACACTAAAGGTCAGTGTTCCTCCCCTTCATTCCATTATGTTCCTTTGTACGCCTTGTATTTATGTTCCTTAGTCCTTCCAAAATGATTGAGCTCCATTTAAAGCGGAAATCAAAGTGAAATCAACTGGAATTATACTGAGCACGGTGCCACAGTGCAGTAGAATTGTTGACTTTCAGCTCTCGCAGCGCCGGAGACCCGGGTTTGATCCCGACTACGGGTGCTGTCTGTACAGAGTTTGTACGTTCTCCCTGTGACCGCGTGGGTTTTCTCCGAGATCTTCGGTTTCCTCCCACACTCCAAAGACGTGCAGGTATACAGGTAAATTGCCTTTAGTGTGTAGGATAGTGTTAATGTGTGGGGATCGCTGGTCGGTGAGGACTCGGAGGGCAGAAGAGCCAGTTTCTGTACTGTATCAACTAAAAAATCGAAACAAATTCCATCAACATTGCTTTGGGCCTAACTATCTTCAGCTCCTGGTGCAATAATCTTACTTTCGTCATTACTGTTATGTATTGCCCGAAACAATAATAACGGAGTAAGTAATTAAACAGTTATTTACTATCTAACTTCCAACATGGTACATCAGCCTAACTTACATAAAATGGCTGCAGCTTAACAAATGGTGTCCCGCATCTCGGTCCTCTGAATGGACGGCGTTCCTAATCTTCCATGCAGGCGCACACCCGTGACGTTCCTGGAATTGCTTGTAAGAAGCCAGCGCTCATGCATGTAAGATGCCGGTAAGCATGCACGTATGTTAACCGTTCAGGACAGTTCAACCCTCCCCCCGTAGGAGGGAACTGCAAAATAGATAGATGTTCATAGAAGAATGATTAAATAATTTCTACTCCACCATTCAATCATGGCTGACCTGTCAATCCTAATCCCATTCTCCTGCCTTCTCCCCATAATCCCTGACATCTCAACTAATTAAGATTATCTTTGTGCTCAGCTGGTGGAGGGGGCGGTTGTCTGTGATGTTTACCGTTGGTTCATCTACTGAAGTAGCTTGGTCGTTGACAACAGGAGTAATTTCTATAGCTTCATTGCGTCTTACGTAGCTTCGACTGCGTACATGATCCAAATGCCGCCTAACAACAATGTTAGAAATGTGGCTGTTTGCTGGTGAGGGCACAGCCCTACCCTCCAATCATATTTTGTGGGAATCAGAGGCCTTGACAAATTCCATGTTGAGGCTGATATTATGAGGCTGATGGCAAGTAATATTCATGCCACAAGGGATAGGCAATAAGAGAGTTCAGTCATCTCCCTTCAACCTTCCTAAAGACAATTGAACAGGTGCATGGAAAGGAAAGAGTTAGAGGGATATTATAATGTCATAAGTGATAGTAGATTTAGGCCATTCTGCCCATCAAGTCTATCCCGTCATTCAATCATGGTTGATCTATCTCTCCCTCATAATTCCATTCTCCTGCCGTTTCCCCATAACCCCTGACACCTGCACGTTTTCATTTATTGAGCCCTTCAATGTCTGATAGTGCATCTTGTTGGGTATAGAATACACCTCAGCAAGTGTCTGTTTACAAGCTGGTGTGATTCCCAGCTGTTATTGTGTACCTTCCATGAATTGGATATCCTATCCTCACAGAAGTCTGTAATCCCGTATCCTTGGCAAATAAGGCTTGCCCACTATCAGAACTCTAAGTCTCTCCTGTTCCAATAAATGTTAGGTGGCATTTTCTTCCTTCATCGGTGTTATGTTCTTAAGTCATAGGTGCATAATTAGGCCATTTAGCCCATCGAATACACTTTACCATTCAATCCTGGCTGATCTTCCTTTCCCTATTCTCCTGCCTATTCCCCACATCCTTTGTCGCCCTTACTAATCATGAACCTGTCATCCTTCACTTTAAAAATACTCAATGACTTAGCCTTCACAGCTGTCTGACAATGAATTCCACAGATTCACCACCCTCCAACTAAAGAAATTGCTCCTCATCTCCTTTCTGAAGGTACGTCCTTTTATTCTGAGGCCGTCCCCTCTGGTCCTAGACTCTCCCACTGAAGAAAACATCCTCCCCACATCCAGTCTTATCCAGGCTTTTTGCTATTTGGTAAGTTTCATTGAGGGGGGCCCTGATCCTTCTAAACTCCAGCAAGTACAGGCACAGAGCCGTCCAACATTCATCATACGTTATGTCCGAATGGATTTACTCCGGGACTTCTCCATCTCTCATAGGTGGTGTATTTTTGTTCTGGAATTCTTCTATTTCTTGTCGAACTGGCAGAAATTTTAGATTAGATTAGATTAGATTCCTTTATTGTCATTCAGACCTTACGGTCTGAACGAAATTGTTACTATACAGTCATACATATAATAAAAACAAAACACACAATAAACACATATCCAACATCCACCACAATGAGTTCACCAGGCACCTCCTCACTGTGGTGGAAGGCAAAAGTCTTAAGTCCCTGTCTTCCTCCCTCCTAGTTCTCCCTCTGCGCTGAGGCGATCCAGGCCGCCGCCGCCGCTGGAGCACCGCAGCTCTGAGCTGGACCGCTGCCGCTGGAGCACCGCAGCTCCAAACCAGGCCGCCACCGCAGCTCTAAGTGGACCGCCGCCGCCGCCGCTGGAGCACCGCAGCTCTGCGGGCCGCCGCCGCCGCCGCTGGAGCACCGCAGCTCTGCGGGCCGCCGCCGCCGCCGCTGGAGCAACGCAGCTCTGAACCACGCCACCGCCGCCGCTGGAGCACCACAGCTCTGAACCAGACCGCCGCCGCCGCTGGAGCACCGCAGCTCTGCGGGCCACCGCTGGAGCAACGCAACTCCGAACCAGGCCGCCGCCGCTGGAGCACCGCAGCTCCGAACCAGACCGCCGCTGGAGCACCGCAGCTCTGCGGACCGCCGCCGCCTCTGGAGCACCGCAGCTCTGCGGACCGCCGCCGCCACTGGAGCACCGCAGCTCCGAACCAGGCCGCCGCCGCTGGAGCACCGCAGCTCTGTGGGCCGCCGCCGCTGGAGCACCGCAGCTCTGCGGACCGCCGCCGCCGCTGGAGCACTGCAGCTCCGAACCAGGCCGCCGCCACAGCTCCGCCATTAGGCCTCAGCACAGACAGTGACGGGGGACACTCATCCCCCCGAAGGGAGATACTAAGACTCTGTTTCTCCCACCCCCCCCCCCCCCCCACACATTCGCAACCTAATAAAACAAAATTCTACCGAACAATCACAAAAAGACACAAAAAAAAACCAGACGGACCGCAGGTGAGCCGCAGCTGCCAGCCAGCGCGGCCACTTCTGGAATTTTAACTTTCCCCTGGGTGATGTCTTCCTTTCCAGCCATTTGGAATGAAGCCGTAATAATTTTAACATCCGATTGTTCCAAGCATAGTTGTTTCTTAATGACTACAGATGGTATTTGTCTAATTTTGGTAGGCTCCATCACTATTCTGTGCATATAGGATACCATCCGTGGTCTCACTCGGCAGGTGGAGGATCTCTTTTGCTGTTTTCTTTATAAGACTTCCTGTTCTGGGATGCTTCCGTCAGTTCATAAATGTTAGGAGCAGAATTAGGCCATTCGGCCCATCAGTCTACTCTGCCATTCAATCATGGGTGATCTATCTTTACCTCTCTACCCCATTCTCCTGCCTTCTCCCCATTAACCGTGTCATCCATACTAATCAAGAATCTATCTATCTCTGCCTTAAAAATATCCATTGACTTGGCCTCCACAGCCGTCTGTGGCCATGAATTCACCACCCTCTGGCTAAAGGCTAAAGAATAAGAATGAGGATAAGGCCATGTGGGCCCTAAGGATCGCAATCTTTCAAAATGGTTTCAGCTTGGTGTTCTTAAGGCTGTCAAACTATTTATCCAGTTTTAAGTACCAGTTTTCATTGGTAACCCCTGAGCAGGGGCCGACCCATGCACTGGGATATTTCTCGATCTCCCCTGGTTTTATGTGATCGATTGAGCCCTTGTTTATTGTCCAGTTATTTAATGGATTGTAGACATGTCTTTCTCTTGTTGACCTCATGGAAACCCTTGATCTTTTTCACATTCATTTCGAGGCCCGTGCCCTGGCAGAAGGTTCATAAGTTAATGTCATAGGCGCAGAATTAGCTCATTCAGCCCATCGAGTCTACTCCATCGTTCAATCATGGTCATAGGCGCAGAAACGTCTATCTTTCCCTCTCAATCCCATTCTCCTCCCAGTAACCTTTGACATCCTTACTAATTAAGAACATATCAATCTCAGCTTTAGAATTACCCAATAATGGACTGCACAGCCGTCTGTGGCAATGTGTTCCACAGATTCACCACCCTCTAACTAAAGAAATTCCTCCTTGTCTCCTTTCTAAAGCTACGTACATTTATTCAGAGAGGGTTTGCAGGATCTTTTTCAGTCATTCCCATGAATCACTTAGGATAGCAATCTCATAGTTGCTATCATAAAGGTCATAGTTGCACAGCTAACCTGCTGCTCTCTTCCTTTTATCCATACTTCTTTTCCTTTTTGTTGGATTGTACACATAAGAGGGTCCATTACTACGTTGAAGAGGATAGTCTCCTTGAATATCACCTTTTTCTGTAAGGATAGGCTCTGTTTTGTCCCTGCGAAACATCCACTGTGGTTGTTTCTGGGTATCGATCCTTAACGAGATCTATAAACCTTCACGGTAATCGGATCATTAGCAATCTATGTTCAACAGAATCAAATGCTGTGGACTGGTCCTCAAAGACAACCACCAAATCTTTGTGTGTCTTTTTGGCTCCTTTCATGACTTTCTGAATATTTGAGATAATTTTGTTAGGTCAAGGGGTTTCTGCCATAAACCATTTATGTCTTGGAAAAATATTGGTTACCGTGCAATCTTTTGGCTATGGTTTTTGTGAAACAGACATAGTCTGTTTAGCCCTTGCATTACATTTCACCGCTTAGTGTTGTTTGCCTGCAGCACCCATTTGACTACATGTCAGTGCGTATATAAGTACAATCAGGAATAAATCAGATCAGATCAGAATAAATGTATTGGGCAAATATGGACACATACAAGGAATTTGGCTTGGTGCTTTGCTCGCACAGGATGAAAACAATATACAGAGACAATAAAAAAAACATGATTTAAAAATTGCTTTGAAACTTCTCAGCTGTCACACTAGAGAGGGACACAACCTCTCTTTTTTTCCTTTTCAAAAAATTTATTCAGCACAATCACATAATACATCACATCAATCATTATTATATAATGGTGCATTCATTATTCACGAAACTCTCAACCGCATGTGGTGACCATCGCCCACGGAAGGCCTCCAGAATCTCCTTGGACACCTCATGTCCAAGTGGACACAGCCCGCCATGGTGTGTCAGGACGGAAGACGAAGGCAAGGAGGTGCAGAATGTGCAGGAGCAAGCATTCTGTACAGTATGCTTCTCTTTGCATCACGAAATGGCACACTGGGCATCTCGGAAAGGCGGCTCACGTTGTGTCGAGCCGGCGCCCGAGAAATATCCCGGAGCCTAGGCCCGATGAGCAAATCCAACGGAGCGGGGGTAAGCTCAGTCACAACCTCTCTCTTTTTTTCCTTTTCAAAAACTTTATTCGACACAGTCATATGATACAACACATCAAAACATAATCAGAAATTACACTATAACAAATAATCATTATAGTACAACAGTGCATTCACTGTTTACAATAATCTCAACCCCATGCGGTGACCAGTGCCCAGGGAAGGCCTCCAGAGTCCCCGTGGACACCGCGTGTTCCCTCTCCAAGGACACGTGCACGGACGTAGGCCCGAAAGAGGGGCAAGCAGCCGACTCTAACCTGACCATCGACCTACCGCTGCCTGGACCCGCGAATGGCCATCTTGACCAGGCCCAGGAGCAAACTGACAGGGAGGTCACACCCCCCTGATCGGCTCTCCCCACTCCCTGCCTTGTGTCCGAACACTAGCATCGTGGGACTAAAATGCAACCAGAACATGTGGAACAACCCCTTCAGATATTGGTACAGGGGCAGTAACCTCTCACACTCCATATACATGTGGAACACGGTCACTTCCTCACTGCAGAAAATACATGCGACGGACGAGCCCGTGAACCGACTCAAAAGTTTATTACATGCCACTGCTCTGTAGCACTCTCCACCCAGGTCCCCAATGTAAAGGGGGACAACTCCCTTGTAGAGGGACCCCCACTGGGGACCGCCCCCGCCTTTGGGTGGTAAGGAAAGAACTCCAAGCAGGCCTGACCAGCGCCCCAGCCGGGCAACCACTTCCATCTCCAACTCCTGTCAGTTTGCCGGCCACGCATCCTCATTGGGGCTCAGGTACACCCCCAGATAGAGGAGGTGCGTGGTGCTCCACGCATACATTGTCATCTCCTCCGGCAGGGAGTCTACCTGCCACTGACCCACTAAAAGTCCAGAGCACTTGCTCCAGTTAACCCTGGCAGATGATGCAGCCGAGAAAATCCTCTGGCAGTCACGCATCCTCCGCAGGTCACCAGGATCAGTGAATATAAGGAGGACATCATCGGCATACGCTGAAAGAACCACCTCCACCCCCGGGCCATGTAGGGCCAGGCCTGTCAACCTCCTCCGAAGAAGACACAGGAACGGCTCTGCACAGACCGAGTACAACTGATCTGACATGGGGCACCCCTGACGGACCCCCCTCCCAAAATGAAAGGGAGCCAACAACACACCTTTAACCTTCACAAGACACTCCACTGCAGTGTACAGAAGCTGGACCCGGGACACAAATGCGGTCCAAATCCGAATGCTTGCAACGTTCCGAAGATATATTCATGCTCTACCCTATCAAAAGCCTTGTCCTGATCAAGAGACAGAAAAGCAGCTGACTGACCAGTACCCTGGGCTAGATGAATCAGGTCCCTAACCAGGTGGATGTTATCCTGAATGGATCGGCCAGGGACTGTTTCGGACTGGTCAGGATGAATCAGTTGAGACAGCACGGAGCCCAGGCGATTTGCCATCGCCCGTGCAAAAACGTTATACTCTGTACATGGGAGAAAGACCGGGCGCCAGTTATTCAACAAGCAGAGTTCGCCCTTCTTGGGCAGCAATATGACAACTACCCTACGCCACGAGAGAGGCATCTCCCCGGTCGCCATGCTCTCCCCCAGAACCAACATGTAATCACCCCCCAGGATATCCCAGAAAGCTCTAAGAAAATTCTACCCTCAACCCATCCAGCCCGGGGGACATATCCCTCCTGATCTGCTACAGGGCACAAGTTAATTCCTCCAGTGATAAGGGGCCATCAAGCAGATCGGCCACCCCCTAGCTACAGTCGGCAGACCCTCCCACAGGTCCCGCTGAGCATCCCCGCTGAATCCATCCGCGGAGAACAGGGACCCATAGAAGGACCTGACCAAGACACCGATCCCCTCCGGATCAGTGACAGAGGAGCCATCGTCCGCGAGCAGCTCTATGAGCTGCTTGCCGGCTCCCCGCCCTTTCTCCAGAGAGAAAAAGAAAGGCGAAGCCCGGTCCAGATCATGCAGCATCTGGACCTGCGACCTCATGAAAGCGCCTCGGGACCGCTCAAGCAGCAGATACCTTAAGGCTTCCTTCTCCTCCTGAAACTCTCCCCATTCGCAGGAGTCATTACCAACCTGACCCAGGCGAGACTCTGCGTCGAGTAGCTCCCTCTCAAGCCTCTCGACCGCTGAGTCCCGCTGTCCGGTCGACCCCCACGTGTATTCCTTACAAAAGAGACGGATGTGAGCTTTCCCCTCATCCCACCACTGCCTCATCCCACCACTGCCTCTACCTCTCTCTCCACTTCACCCAAAACTGACTGAATGACTCCCGAAAAACCGATCCTCCAGCAGCCTGTTGTTAAAGTATCAGTACGCGGACCCAGCCCGAGCGCGCGCTGGATTGAAATCCACACGCACCAGACAGTGGTCCGAGCACGGCACCAGCCACATTGAGGCCGCTGATACACGGGAAACAAACGCTCGGGAAATATAAATTCGATCAATGCGGGAACCACCACCCTCAGACCTCCGCGAAAAAGCAGTGGAAACAGGGTGGAGGTTCCGCCATGAATCAACCAACTCAAAGGTGTCTTGTTCTTAGGAACTCTCACACCTCTTGTTCTTAGGAACTCTCGCACCTCACGGATAACACTTGCATGAGACTCGGCCTTGGAGCCTGGGCACTCGGCCAACCCACTCGCACCTGAAACAACAAATTCATCAACACAGCACCCAAGGTCGTTGTCAGAAATCGAAAGACCAGAATTCTCTGAAAGTTCATTGACACCATTACACAAGCTGGCCTCGTCACTCACCCCCTCCTCCGGCATGACACCACCCCCAGGATCAATGCCGGGGAAGGATCCCGAAACCGCTTACCATAACAAGCAGCCCACTGAATGGCTGCACTCTCCCATCATCCTCGATGTCTGGGCCTGGGGAAGAAAAAACAAGAGGCACCCCCAGGGCCCGTGGTACACTGGCACCCCGGAATCTGAAAGAGGATCGCCACCCGATAAATGCCCTGACCTCCAGAGTACCCTCTCCACTTGCAACCCCCAGAGAATCTCCACTTGCTTTTAGACTTGCTGCCAACTCAGCCGGCGAGGCAGCACACCCCCCAGCACCTCCACTGGCTCTGATATGGAGCACAGAGTCGAACAATAATGCCCCTGAACCTCCCCCTTCGGGCTGACTGCTCAACCTCCGTCTCAGGGGGCACACTACCAGTGGAGCAGACCCCATCATCTGGCGTGCCAACACCCTCAGTAGGCCTCTGAAACAAGGGGACCTCCTCCAACCCAGAGGACACACACCCAGGGGAGCTAACCTCAACACCCGATGAGATAACTCCCTCGGAGGGCACCTGAGATGAAGGGACATCCACCAGCCCCGAGGACACAACTCCAGGGGAGTCAACCCCAGCACCTGGTCTTGTAATACCCGCGGAAGATCCCTGAAATGGAGGCCCAACCTACAACCCGGAAGACACCAGTTCGTGACCACTAACCACATCAGTGGTGGAAGGTCTGGAAAAAGATATCCCCCTAACTTTGGACCCATGCCCTTGCTCTTCCTCGCCAGGCCCTTACCTCCTTTTTGTCCCACTAGCATGTGGCGGTACGGTAAGCTCAATAAAGGAAGGGTCTTCCGCCTCCACACTACCCCCAGCCACTTTACCACCCGCACGTTTTACCTTCCCTGCCCCCGTCTGAACCACCTCAGCTCCTTGCTGGGCCACGGCAGGTGCAATCTGGACCTCACTGGAGCTGACAGGCGCCCCTTGGGTGGTCTCGGATCTTGGCAGGTGCACACCCACTTGCGATTGACTCGCTTGGGTGGGCTTTTTCTTCCTCCTCTTCTTCTGCTTCTCCCAATCCCCCCCCCTCCCTCTCCAGCCTCCCCCTATGCCTCACCGTCAGCCAGCACCACAGGTTCAGGATGTAGGGGGTGGGGGCCCTCGCTGCCACGGGTCCCCAAGGCGGAACTTGCAGACCCAGATGGGCTTGCCGCCGTGGATCACCGAGGCAGAGCTGGTAGCCCTAGCCAGGTCAGCAATACCACCCCACGCCACCGAGGCATGATGAGCCACCCCGGATGGGCCAGCAGTGCATTCCTGGGCCGCTGCACTAGAACTTCTAGCAGCGACCCCGTGAATATGACTCTCCCTATGGAGATGTCCAAATTCACCGCACGCATGACACCGTGCCTTTCCCCAACTCCAACGTACGGTTCTAGGGAGACCCCTACACTCCACCTCGAAGCTCCCCTCAGCGCCTTCCCCCTCACCCACCTTCATGAACAATCCCTTGAAACTGAAGATCCCTTTTTCCTCCGGGTCCCCTCCGGGGTGCATAAGCCTAAAGCACTTAGACTGCACCTCCCCAAACTTTGACAGGTGTGGAATAAGTGTTGTATCCGGAATACATGTGGGGCAACTCCGCAGGAGAACCGGTCTCACCCTGGATACCCACGGATCCACCTGTTTGTGGACCCCCCGCCCCCCACTGATATCCCCCTCTCCAACGTTCGGGCCACATCCTCCCGGGTCGTTAGTATCATCTCAACCTTTCCTCTTTCGAGCTCGGAAGGGACAATAGCCCACTCTGAAGAAGTTCATTCATGGCCTTCGTAATTGCTCCCCTGGACATCAGGTGCCCAGTTTGGCCCGAGATACCAAAACCGTCCCAATCCAAGTCAACATGAGGCTCATACTCAGATGGCCTCGTAGCCGCAGCTGATACCACCGCTGCGTAGCTCCGGACCTTCGGCCGCGCCCCGGCCATCGCCATCCTGACAGAGGCACAAACCAGCTCCAGGCACCCAGCAGCTCAGCTCCAAGTTAATTCCCAGAGACAGTCACAGTCAAAGACAAGCAGCAGAAAGCAGAAACCTCCAGCTGAAGCAGGAAAGTCCCCAAGTTCGTCCACAGCCGTGAGCAGCTTTTGGGCAGCTTTTGCCCCAGTCTTGCCGGAAGCAAATGTACCTGCTTCACTTTAAGCCAGGCAGCCGCACTGTGCAAAATGACTTTAGGGCAGAGAAACGGTGCTAAAAACAACAAAAACACCGAAATCTTCATTCCCTCGATCTCCAGGCAATCTTGGCAGTCCGCCAACGACAACTGCACCCTCGACAATGTAGAGAAATCTCAGGAATTTTCACACTTGTAGAGGAATCCTGGAGCAAAGGAAAGTTTCAACAGTCCAACGATAAGTTAAACTATGAAGCCCCTCTGCCTCTGTTCCTTCTCCATCGACAAAATCCTTGAAAGGCTGCTACAAACCTTCTCAACTGCAGAGCTGAGAAAAAAGCACGACCTCTCTCTCTCTCTCGCTCTCACTCTCTCTCTCTCCCCCCCCTCTCAATTTTTCAATTAAAAAAACTTTATTGGCATGATAAAATACATCGTTATATTGCCAAAGTATAAAACATGACATACATATTTAAAATGCATAAATATAAATACAAGTATTATCAGTGCATGGATAGATATGTCCCTGTACATAAACTAGCAATACACCTATTGCCCTTTATTCATTGCTATACGTTCTTGCAGCTGTAAGCAGTACAACAGAATAGCAAGTTTAGCAATTCAATATTAATTTCGTAGTGTCAGTTAATGTCAATTAGTGTATGCGTGCATATGTGCATATTGGTCATTCACCGTCTCTCAGGTTATGGCATGCTGTTGCGCATTGTGCACCAAGATGTGCCGTATTTCCTTCACCAAGGATTAAGTTTAGTTTTGATATATCATCTAGTTCTTTAAAATCAGGGGTTGCCAGACTGAGTTTGTCAAAGTATGTTTTCCTTGTTTTGTCAATTTTTTTGCATTTTAGGAGGAAGTGCACCTCTGTTTCAATCTCATCTGTCAAACAGTGGCCGCATTTTCTCTTGGTTGCCAGAATCTCTTCTGTCTTCCTTTTTCAACTGCCAAATAGTGGTCACTTAACCTGTATTTGGTGAGGGTCTGTCTCTGCTTTATGTCTCTAACAGTTGAGAGATAGTCTGCCAATTTATAATCTCTTTTTAGGGCTAGGTAACATTCTAATCTGCTTTGGCTTTTGGTTTCTTTATCCCAATGTTCCAATTATGTTTCTTTACATTTTTTGATAATTTGGTTCACTCTAACTGGTGATTGGGGATCAGTATTGATCTGAGGCTGGTCAGGGTTTAACTGGATAAGGTTTAACCAAGGTGCTCACTTAACATTTTTTCCATGTGCCAGCCGGGCAACCTTGACAGCTTTTTAGGTTGCCAAATGATAGTTTAGGTGGTCATTTAAGACAGTTTGCATGACACGTGCGATAATGTGCTCGGACGAAGTGCGTAGTTACCAGTCGGAATTATGCTAAATGAAGCATTCACATATTATGTTCAAGAAGGAACTGAAGATGCTGGAAAATCGAAGGTAGACAAAAGTGCTGGAGAAACTCTGCGGGTGCAGCAGCATCTATGGAGTGAAGGAAATAGGCAACGTTTCAGGCTGAAACCCATCAGTCTGAAGAAGGGTTTCGGCCCGAAACGTTGCCTATTTCCTTCGCTCCATAGATGCTGCCACATCCGCTGATTTTCTCCAGCACTTTTGTCTACATTCACATATTATTTCTGCTTCAAATAACTCACAAACTAAAAATATTCACCAATCAAGACAAGATATATACCACAATGACATGCAGCAAAATTATAATACAATATCTCAACTCTTTTTACACATTGCAATTAATGCAATTTCTATTAGTTCTTTCCACTTCCAAACAAAAATGTGGTTGGATTATTCAGCATATGATCAACCTGTGTCAATAAATCCTGGACCATGGTAACATATATGCTTAACCATGCACACTACAAATTGATGCAAGCATGTTCTCTGTGAAGGACCGATAATTATCATGACATGGCCTTAGCATAGGTCGTAATTGCTATTGGTACAGAAACACTCTCGCTTCCCACATAATTTATTTGGTTGCAAGAAAATTTCTAAAGGCATTTTATGATAATAGCTGTTAAAACCGACTATACCCATCAGACAGGTTAAACGTTATACTAACTGACAAGAGATGGCCAAAGGACATAACTGCAGCAAATGTTCTTTTGGTAATATGTTTAAAGGTGTCAAAAGAAATAATAACATTGGGAATTAAAACACATTTGATTGCATTACGTTATCAAACATAGTCAATGTTCGCTCTGAAGACCATGAAGCACAATAGGGTCAGGGAGGCGGGGTGTGAATCAATGCGTGATGGATAGATGGCGGGGGGGTGGGTGAGGAGGCAATTGGTGCGGAATGGATGGATTGAGGCAGGTGAATTAGTACGTGTTGGTTGGAGTATGTAAAATTGTGATGGGAGAGCACGGGGGATGTCAGTGGTGTTTAATGGGGGGTTGAGTACGGGATGGATGGGGATGGGGGGGGGATCAGTACAGGATGAATGAGGGGTCAGTACAGGATGAATGTGGGTAGACAGAAATGCTGGAGAAACTCAGTGGGTGAGGCAGCATCTATGGAGCGAAGGAAATAGGCAATGTTTCGGGTCGAGACCCTTCTTCAGACTGTTCCCCTCATTCTTCTTCAATGGAGGGATCAGTACAGGATGAATGGGGGGAGGTCAGGACAGTGTGGATCGGAGGGTCTGTGCAGGATGAATGGCGGATCACTACAGGATGAATGAGGGGTTCAGTATAGGATGAATGGGGGATCTGTACGGGATGAATGAGGGGATCAGTACAGGATGCGTGAGGGAATCAGTACAGGCTGCATGAGGGGATCAGTACAGGATGAATGAGGGGATCAGTAAAAGATGAATGGGAAGATCACTACAGGATGGATGGGGGGATTGGTGCTGGGTAAATGGGAGGTGGGTCAGTACGGGATGAATTTAAGGATCAGTGCAGTATGAATGAGGGGAGTAGTGCAGGATGGATGGGAAGGGGGGTCAGTACAGGATGCATTGGGGGACCAGTGCACGATGGATGGGGGGGTGGCAGGAGAATCAATGCGAGGTGGGTAGGGTGATGAATAGATTGGGGGAGGGGGTAGATGGGGAGAGGAGCACAGGGATGTCAGTGAGGACTGAATAGAGGAGGGAATGGGGATCATTGCGGGATGGAGCGGAGGGGTCTCAGGATAAGAGGGGTGGAGGGGGGCGTACAAGAGAGAGAGAGAGAGGGGGAGGGGCAGAGGATGTGGGGAAGAAGGAATGTCAGCGATCCTCGGACAACATCGCCCGATGCCTTGGTCATCCATGTCCATCGCCAAAGGGGGTGGCGGTTGGGAACTCCTCGCCACTGCCTCCCCTCCCCCGCCAGCCAGCAGCAAGGTGCGGGGCCGAGCGTTGCAGCTCAAATCTCCTATAGCTATAGGATCTTTGGTGCAGCTGCTTCAGGGGTAGTTATTCTCAGTACCAACTGACACAGGGAACTCTTTTCTCGGCTCCTCTCTTATGTTTGAAGGGCTTTAAACTGGAGGGTATCTGGGGGGGCTAGATTTAAGGTGATTCCAAAAATGTAGTGCTCTTTTCTGGATATTTATTATCAGTGGGTATCTGCCTAATTCCGCCCTACATGCATTTGTTGGTGTTTTCCTTTGGATACAGAGGATGTTCCAACAAAATTTGCAATGCAGCGCCTCTGTTGTATGTTTTTCCCATTTACTATAACTATGGTGACTGAGCAGACCCCATACTTCATTACCATTAAACACAGTAGGCTGGATTACACTTGTCAAATATTTTAAGCCAGATTTTAATTGGAATTTGGATGTTGTAATATCTTTTTATTGCATACAGAGCTCTTTGAGCTTTCTCTTTTAGTGTATTCACTGCCATATTGAAGTTCCCTGATGCTGAAACAGTTAGACCAAGGTAAATATAGCTCATACTATGTTCGATAATGATACCATTGAGAGTAAATTTGTATTTATCTTCCTGACATTGGGTCTTTTCTGAAAAATCATGATGTTGGTTTTCTTTAGATTTACTGCCAGGGCCCAATTTTGGCAGTACTCATCAAGTAGGTCCAACTGTTGCTGCAGCCCCTGTTCTGTGGGGGACAGCAGAACCAAGTCATCCGCATAAAACAGGGATTTTACCTCTCCATCCAGAAGACAGAAGCCCGGCGCTGTGCTCTGGTCCAACTTTACTGCCAAATCGTTGATATATACATTAAACAGTGTTGGGCTCAGATTGCAGCCTTGCCGGACGCCTCTTCTCTAGGCGAAGAGATCAGTGGATTTGTCCCCAATTATAACACCACATTTATTATTCAGATGCATTGATTTGAAAAGGTCATTATCTTTCCTCCTATACCACAACAGAGGAGTTTATAATAGAGCCCTTCGAGTCAAATGCTTTCTCAAAGTCAATAAAACAGGCAAATATTTTTCCATTTTTTGCTTGGTGTATATGTTTTTCAATGAGAGTGTGGAGGGTATAAATGTGGTCAGTGGTACAGTGTTTGGGGAGGAAGCCAATTTGTTTTTACTGAGAATGTTGTATTTTTTAACATATATAAGATATAACAATTACAGCACGGAAACAGGCCATCTCGGCCCTTCTAGTCCGTGCCGAACACTTACTCTCACCTAGTCCCATCTACCTGCACTCAGACCATAACCCTCCATTCCTTTCCCGTCCATATACCTATCCAATTTATTTTTAAATGATAAAATCCAACCTGCCTCCACCACTTCCACTGGAAGCTCATTCCACACATCTATCACTCTCTGAGTAAAGAAATTCTCCCTCATGTTACCCCTAAACTTTTGTCCCTTAATTCTCAAATCATGTCCTCTTGTTTGAATTCTTCCCTACTCTCAATCGAAAAAGCTTATCCATGTCAACTCTGTCTATCCCTATCATGATTTTAAAGACCTCCATCAAGTCCCTCCTTAACCTTCTGCGCTCCAAAGAATAAAGACCTAACTTGTTCAACCTTTCTCTGTAACTTAGGTGCTGAAACCCTGGCAACATTCTAGTAAATCTCTCTATTTTGTTGACATCTTTCCTATAATATGGCGACCAGAATTGTACACCATATTCCAGAATTGGCCTCACCAATGCCCTGTTCAATTTTAACATTACATCCCAACTTCTATACTCAATGCTCTGATTTATAAAGGCCAGCACACCAAAAACTTTCTTTACCACCCTATCTACATGAGATTCCACCTTCAGGGAACTATGCACAGTTATTCCTAGATCCGTCTGTTTTACTGCATTCCTCAATTCGCTACCATTTACCATGTACGTCCTATTTTGATTTGTCCTACCAAGATGTAGCTCCTCACACTTATCAGCATTGAAACTCCATCTGCCATCTTTCAGCCCACTCTTCCAAATGGCCTAAATCTACTTCATTATCCACAACACCACCTATCTTAGTATCATCTGCATACTTACTAATCCAATTTACCACACCATCATCCAGATCATTGATGTATATGACAAACAACAGTGGACCCAACACAGGTCCCTGAGGCACCCCACTAGTCACCAGCCTCCAACCTGACAAACAGTTATCCACCATTACTCTCTGGTATCTCCCCATTCAGCCACTGTTGAATCCATCTTGCTACTCCACTATTAATACCCAAAAATTTAACCTTCTTAACCAACCTTCCATGTGGAACCTTGTCAAAGGCCTTACTGAAGTCCATATATAGAAAACATCCACCGCTTTACCCTCATCAATTTCCCTAGTAACCTCTTCAAAAAAATTCAAGAAGATTAAGTCAAACATGACCTTCCAGGCACAAATCCATGTTGACTGTTCCTAATCAGACCCTGTTTATCCAGATGATTATATATTATCTCTAAGTATCCTTTCCATTAATTGGCCCACCACTGACGTCAAACTAACAGGTCTATAATTGCTAGATTTACTCTTAGAACCCTTTTTAAACAATGGATCAACATGCGCAGTACGCCAATCCTCCGGCACCATTCTTGTTTCTAATGACATTTGAAATATTTCTGTCATAGCCCCTGCTATTTCTACACTAACTTCCCTCAATGTCCTAGGGAATATCCTGTCAGGACCTGGAGATTTATCCACTTTTATATTTTTCAAAAGTGTCAGTCCTTCCTCTTCTTTGATCCTCATAGTTTCCATAGCTACCCTACTTGTTTCCCTTACCTCACATAATTCAATATCCTTCTCCTTGGTGAATACCGAAGAAAATAAATTGTTCAATATCTCCCCCATCTCTTTTGGCTCTGCACATAGCTGTCCACTCTGACTCTCTAATGGACCAATGTTATCCCTCGTTATCCTTTTGCTATTAATATAGCTGTAGAAACCCTTTGGATTTACTTTCACCTTACTTGCCAAAGCAACCTCATATCTTCTTTTAGCTTTTCTAATTTCTTTCTTAAGAGTCTTTTTACATTCTTTATACTCCTCAAGCACCTCATTTACTCCATGTTGCCTATATTTATTGTAGACCTCTCTCTTTTTCCGAACCGTGTCCAATTTCCCTTGAAAACCATGGCTCTTTACAATTATTACTCTTTCCTTTCAACCAAACAGGGACATAAAGATTCTGTACTCTTAAAATGGCACCTTTAAATGTCCTCCATTTCTCTACTACATCCTTCCCATAAAACAGAATGTCCCAATTCACTCCTTTTAAATCGTTTCACATCTCCTCAAAGTT
The DNA here is from genome assembly GCA_035221665.1 of Okamejei kenojei. Taxonomy (NCBI): domain Eukaryota; kingdom Metazoa; phylum Chordata; class Chondrichthyes; order Rajiformes; family Rajidae; genus Okamejei; species Okamejei kenojei. Next base: position 6,164,295 of record CM069160.1, on the reverse strand, counting down.
AGCCTTTCTCCGATTAAAAATCTCAACCCTTGGTCCAGTTCTGACCTTCTCCATAATTATATTGAAACTAATGGCATTGTGATCACTGGACCCAAAGTGCTCCCCAACACATACCTCCGTCACCTGACCTGTCTCATTTCTTAACAGGAGGTCCAGCACTGCCCCTTCTCTAGTAGGTACCTCTATGTATTGCTGCAAAAAACTATCCTGCACACATTTTACAAACTCAAAACCATACAGACCTTTTACAGAATGTGTTTCCCAGTCTATGTGTGGAAAATTGAAATCTCCCACAATCACTACCTTGTGCTTACTACTAATATCTGCTATCTCCTTACACATTTGCTCTTCCAATTCTCGCTCTCCATTAGGCGGTCTATAATACACGCCTATAAAGTGTTGCTACACCTTTCCCAGTTCCACCCAAATAGCCTCCCTAGACTAGATTAGAGCCCTCTAATCTATCCTGCCAAAGCACTGCTGTAATATCTTCCCTAACAAGCAATGCAACACCTCCACCTCTTGCCCCTCCAATTCTATCACACCTGAAGCAACGAAATCCTGGAATATTTAGTTTCCAATCACAGCCATCCTGCAACCATGTTTCACTAATCGCCACAACATCATACTTCCAGGTGTCAATCCAGGCTCTAAGCTCATCCACCTTTCTTACAATGCTCCTAGCATTAAAATATACACATTTAAGAAACCCACCACCTCTTATTCTTTGTTTATTATCTTTTTCTTCTTTCTCCCCTACATGTTGGGTCTGAGTGCTTCCCTTCTCTGCCTCCTGCCTCACACACTGTCTACTAGCTTTCTCTATTTGAGTCCCTCCCCCCAACCGTTCTAGTTTAAAGTCTCCCCAGTAGCCTTTACAAATCTCCCCACCAGGATATTGGTTCCCCTCGGGTTCAAGTGCAACCCATCCTTTTTGTACAGGTCACACCTTCCCTAAAGGATTTGTTAAGGAAATCCTGCATTCTGTTATTTATAATACTGCAGAATAACTTCCCTGGGCAGCTACTGACACAGATGCCACGATAATTATTTGGGTGTAATTTGTTTCCACATATAAATGGGTGAAATATGCCCTTGACACCAAATATCAGGGAAATAACCTGAAAGTAGTATGATATTGAACAGCCTAAGGACTATGTCCTGCATCTCCGGAGTGTTGTACTTGAGCATTTCATTTTTAATGCTGTCTGGACCACAGGCTTTCTTTGAGTGAAGAGATTTTATTTTTATGGTCAATTCTTCCAAATATTTGGGAAATCAAGCAGGCTTTGATAATCTTTAATTATTGTTTCTAGTGTTTGGAGTTTTTCTTTGATATGAGAATGATTTAAGTTTATTTTATTTATTGGGATGTCTTTATATAGAATTTTGAAACGTCTCTCCAGATATCACCGTCTTGAATTGGTAATGTTTGTAGTTTTGTTGTGCTCAGGTTATTTCACATATCCCAAAATTGGTTTTGATTTATGGAATTTTCAATTTCTTCAAGTCTTTTATGAGTGTAATTTTGTGTTTTGTTCCTAATAGTGTGTTTATACCTTTTAAGAGTTCCATTATATCTAATACATAAGTCTGGATTATTTGGTTGACGGTGTTTTTGGTTCAATATTTTCCTCAGATCTTTCCTGACACTTTTACACTCATGGTCAAACCATTTTTCATGGTTGTGTTTTTTGATAATTTTTCTCTTCTGTTTCACAAGGTCAGCTTTGATAGCTGCCTTGTGAAAGATCATATTAATGTCATTTATAGCCATGTTTACACCATCTCTAGTAGTCTCACATGGGTTTATCTTGAATTTCAGTATTTTATTTGTGAGATCAGGTGAATTCAGGGCCATGATGAATTTATCTCCACTATCTGAGGCCCATCTGTAAGTCTGATTTAGTTTATAGAGCTTACTGGGTTCCTTTTTTACGTCTTTAGTTTGAACAGGAAATTTTAGGTACACGTTGATTTGACTATGGTCTGAAAGAGGGGACTGCTGCCTAACACATGCACTGATAGTGCATTCTATGTCAATAATTGCGTAGTCTACCACGCTAGACCCAAGAGCTGAGGAATATGTAAACCTTCCCAGCGAGTCCCCTCTGAGCCTGCCATTAACTATGTACAGGCCCAAGGCTCGACAGAGATGCACTACCTCTCTACCACTTTTATTTATTTCACAGTCAAGGTTGTTTCGGTTAATGATAGTTGGTGTGACATACAAGGGCGTTTGACCTAACACATGGTTGTTGCCCTGTGGGTCTATGGAATCGGGTTCACATCCAGTCCTTGCATTCAGGTCTCCACATAGTAGCACATTTCCCTGGGCCTGGAAATGATTGATTTCCATGTGGAGAGTTTCAAATATATCCTCTTCAAAATGTGGTGATTCTATTGGGGGTATGTAGGTGGCACATAGATATATATTTTTTCCAATTATTCCAATTTTTTATCTAGTTTCAACCATATATGTGATTTCCCCAGTTTTACTGATGTAATGTGATTGTCTAGTTCTTCTTTGTACCACACCACACACCATGATCCACCCCCCCCCCCCCCCCCCCCCCCCCCCCGGAGGTTCTGCCCTTATGTATATCAGTAGTTTTTACTGAGGGCACCATGACTTCATGGTACCCTGAGGGGCAGTGAATGAATTGGTACCATGTTTCTGTTAATATCATTATATCGGTGTCTTCTATAGACTTTAGGAATTCAGGGTTCCCAGTCTTTCGGCTCGAAGTTGAAGAATAGAGACCCTGGATATTCCAGCAGCTTATATGAAATGAACTCATTTATTTTGTATTTATATTCTTTTTTTAAATAAAACCTATTTTGTGGGACAGGTGCTAGTTTTTTCTATAATTGGGGAATGTTAGGTAAAGTTTTGTATGCCATGGTAAGGTAGACTTGTACTGCCACCTAGTAATAATAACTATATTAATAATAGCAATATCAACTGTATGAATAGTAATATCAACAAGATCAACAGTACTAATTCAGTGCAATCATATGCTGTTTTTATCAGTCACTCAGAATGGACTGTTTATATATTTGTATCCTTTGTTACCACACAAGTTGGGAACATAGGGCATGCAGCAGCTTCCTGATCTCTCCCATCTCCGAGGTGATCTGCGCAGTTTGGCGGTCGGTCCTGACATGGTGGGGGGGAAGGGAGTCCGCATTGGGGGGGGGGGGGGGGGGGGGGGGGGGGGCGCTCTCTCTCTCTCTCTTTTTTTCTTCAAAAAACTTTATTTGACACAATCATATGATACAACACATCAAAGCATAATCAAAATTACACTATATCAAAAAAACTCATTATAGTACAACAGTGCATTCATTGTTTACAATACTCTCAACCCCACGCGGTGACCAGCGCCAACGGAAGGCCTCCAGAGTCCCCGTGGACACCGCGTGTTCCCTCTCCAGGGACACACGTGCACGGACGTAGGCCCGAAAGAGAGGCAGGCAGCCGACTCTAGCCTGACCATTGCCCACCCGCTGCCTGGACCAGCGAATGGCCATCTTGGCCAGGCCCAGGAGCAAACCGACAGGTAATTCCCCCCCCCCCCCCCCCGCCCCCACTCGGCTCTCCCCACTCCCTGCCTGGTGTCCGAACACCAGGATTGTGGGACTAAAATGCAACCAGAACTTGAGGAACAACCCCTTCAGATATCGATACAGGGGCAGTAACCTCTCACACTCCATATACACTTGGAACACAGTCTCTTCCTCGCCGCAGAAAATACAGGCGGTGGACGAGGCCGTGAACCGACTCAAAAGTTTGTTACATACCACCGCTCTGTGCAACACTCTCCACCCCAGGTCCCCAATGTAAAGGGGAACAATTCGCTTATAGAAGGACCCCCACTGGTGACCTCCCCCTCCTTCAGGTGGAAACACCGTCCGCCATGTGTCGAGACAGGAGACGAAGGCAAGGAGGTGCAGAATGTGCAGGAGCATCCTGTACAGTGTGCGTCTCTTCGCATCACGAAATGGCATGCTGGTCATCTCAGAAAGGCGGCTCAGATTGTGTGGAGCCGGTGCCCGAGAAATATCCTGGAGCCTAGGCCCGATGAGCAGATCTGACGGAGCGCGGGTAAGCTTTGTCAGAACCACTCTAGGCGCGCGCTTCTCCTCGACACCCGCCAACACAGGGTGAGGACCGGCCACTCCTGCAGCCACGACATCCCCCTCCCCTCGTGGAGCAACACGCTGGCTGAAAACAGCCAAATTCCTCATTGGTAGCACATCCCCTTAGAAGACAGGCAAGCCCCTTAGGGCAGGTTGACTGATGCTCGCCATCGGGAGCCGTGAGATCCCCCCTTAGACAACGACCCCGACAGAAAAAATACGTGGCCAAAGCGTGCCATCTGGGGGGGTTCTCTACATACATGTACCTCCACAGAGTCCTGAGGCGGAGAGCCGCCACCTGGGTACGCACGCATACCAAGGACTGGCCACCCTGCTCTAACGGGAGACTCAGGACCGCCGCAGAAACCCAGTGCTTCCTATTTCCCCAAAAGAAATCTACCAGCTTCTTCTGTAAAGCAGTTGCAATGATAGAGGGCGGGACAAGAGTAGCCAGCCGGTACCATAACATGGCGGCCACCAGCTGGTTTATGACCAACACCCTACCCCGAAAGGAAAGAACTCCAAGCAGGCCTGACCAGCGCCCCAGCCGGGCAACCACTTTAGTCTCCAACTCCTGCCAGTTTGCCGGCCAAGCATCCTCAGTGGGACTCAGATACACCCCTAGATAGAGGAGGTGCGTGGTACTCCACGCAAACATTGTCATCTCCTCCGGCAGGGATTCTACCTGCAACTGACCCACTAAAAGTCCAGAGCACTTACTCCAGTTAATCCTAGCAGAAGATGCAGCCGAGAAAATCTCCTTGCAGTCACGCATCCTCTGCAGGTCACCAGGATCAGTGAACATAAGAATTACATCATCAGCATACGCCGAAAGAACCACCTCCACCCCATGGCCAGGTAGGGCCGGGCCTGTCAACCTCCTCCGAAGAAGACACAGGAACGGCTCCACACAGACCGAGTACAACTGACCCGACATGGGGCACCCCTGAAGGACCCCCCTCCCAAAATGAAAGGGAGACAACAATGCACCAGTAACCTTGACAAGGTACTGCACAGCAGCGTACAAAAGCCAGACCCGTGCCACGAAATGTGGTCCAAACCCAAACGCTTGCAACGTCCCGAAGAGATATTCATGCTCTACCCTATCAAAAGCGTTCTCCTGATCAAGAGACAGAAAAGCAGCTGACTGACCAGTACCCTGGGCTAGATGAATCAGGTCCCTAACCAGGTGGATGTTATCCTGAATGGACCGGCCAGGGACTGTATAAGATTGGTCAGGATGAATCAGTTGAGACAGCACGGAGCCCAGGCGATTTGCCATTGCCCGTGCAAAAACGTTATACTCTGTGCATAGGCGAGAGACCGGGCGCCAGTTCTTCAATAAGCGGAGTTCGCCCTTCTTGGGCAGCAGGACGACAACTGCCCTATGCCACGAGAGGGGCATCTCCTCGGTCGCCAAGCTCTCACCCAGAACCAACATGTAGTCACCCCAAGGATATCCCAGAAAGCTCTAACAAACTCTACCGTCAGCCCATCCAGCCCGGGGAGTTACCCCTCCTGAGTTGATGCAAGGCACGAGTCAACTCCTCCAAAGATAAGGGGCCATCAAGATCGGCCACCTCCCGATCTACAGTCGGTAGACCCTCCCACAGATCTTGCTGAGCCTCCCCGCTGAATCCATCCGCAGAGAACAGGGACCCATAAAAGGACCTGACCAAGGCACTGATGCTCTTTGGATCAGTGACAGAGGAGCCGTCGTCTGCGAGCAGCTCTACGAGCTGTTTGTGAGCTCCTCGCCCTTTCTCCAGAGAGAAAAAGAAAGGCGAAGCTCGGTCCAGATCGTGCAGCATGTTGACCCGCTACCTCACGTAAGCGCCTCGGGACGGCTCAAGCGGCAGGCTCCTCAAGGCTTCCTTCTTCTGAAACTCTCCCCATTCGCAAGAGTTCACCAAACCGACCCAGGCGAGACTCTGCGTCCAGTAGCTCCCTCTCAAGCCTCTCGACCGCTGTCCTGCCTTCCTGTCGACCCCCACGTATATTCCTTACAAAAGAGACGGATGTGAGCTTTCCCCACATCCCACCACTGCCTGATGGAAGAGAAGCACCTCTGCCTCTCTCTCCACTTTACCCAAAACCGACTGAATGACTCCCGGAAACACCGAACCTCCAGCAGCCTGTTATTAAAGTGCCAGTACGCGGACCCACCCGAGCGCGCGCTGGATTAAAATCCACACGCACCAGACAGTGGTCCGAGCACGGCACCAGCTGCATTGAGGCCGCTGAGACACGGGAAACAAACACTCGGGAAATATATATTCGACCAATGCGGGAACCACCACCCTCAGACCTCCGCGAAAAAGCAGTGGAATCCGGGTGGAGGTTCCGCCACGCATCAACCAACTCAAAGGAGTCAGTCAACCCTCTCAGCTTCTTCGCTACAGCAGGGGCACACTGAGTTCCAGAACGGTCATGCGCCTCAAGTGTGCAATTAAAGTCCCCACCAAGGAGGACACACTCTCCCCTATCAATAGTCCATAACAGAGCAGTCACCTCCTGAAGTAGCTCTTCCTCGCCAGGCACATGCCTCCTTTTTGTCCTGCTAGCGTGCGGCGGTACGGTGACCTCCATAAAGGAAGGGTCTTCCGCCTCCACACTACCCCCAGCCACTTTACCACCTGCCTGTTTTAGCTTCCCTGCCCCCGTCTGAACCACCTCAGCTCCTTGCTGGGCCACGGCAGGTGCAATCTGGACCTCACTGGAGCTGACAGGCGCCCCTTGGGTGGTCTCAGATCTTGGCAGATGTGCACCTGATTGCGTTTGAATCGCTTGGGTGAAATTCTTCTTCTTCTTCTCCCATTTCACCCCCCTCCCCTCTCCACCCTCCCCCTGTGCCCCACCTTCAGCCGTCACCACAGGTTCAGGACGTGGGGGGCGGGGGCCATCGCTGCCCCGGGTCCCCAAGGCGGAACCTGCGGACCCAGATGGGCTATCACTGCCGCCCCGGATCACCAAGGCAGAGCTGGCACCCCGCGCCACTGAGGTTTGACGAGCCACCCCGGATGGGCCAGCAGTGCATTCCTGGGCCGCTGCTCTAGAAATTCTAGCAGCGACCCTGTGAATATGACACTCCCTACGGAGATGTCCAAATTCATCGCACGCATGACACCGTGCCTTCCCCCAACTCCAACGTACGGTTCGAGGGAGACCCCAACACTCCACCTCGAAGCTCCCCTCAGCACCTACCCCCTCACCCACCTTCATGAACACCCTCGTCTTGAAACTGAAGATCCCTTTTTCCTCCGGGTCCCCCCCGGGGTGCATGAGCCTAAAGCACTTAGACGGCACCTCCCCAAACTTAGACAGGTGTGGAATAAGTGTCGCGTCCGGAATACTTGTGGGGCAACTGCGCAGGAGAACTGGTCTCACCCTGGATACCCACGGATCCACCTGTATGTGGACCCCACCTCCCCCACTGAGATCCCCCACTCCAACGCTAGGGCCACATCCACCCGGGTCTTTAGTATCATCTCAACCTTTACTCTTTCGAGCTCGGAAGAGACAATCGCCCACTTCTCAAGAAGTTCATTCATGGCCTTCGTAATTGCTCCCCTGGACCACAGGGGCCCAGTTTGAACCGAGATACCAAAACCTTCCCAATCCAAGTCAACATGAGGCTCATGCTCAGATGGCCTCGTACCCGCCGCTGATGCCACCGCTGCGTAGCTCCGGACCTTCGGCCGCGCCCCAGCCATCGCCATCCTGACAGAGGCACAAACCAGCTCCAGGCACCCCAGCAGCTCAGCTCCAAGTTAAGTCCCAGAGACAGTCACAGTCAAAGACAAGCAGCAGAAAGCAGAAACCTCCAGCTGAAGCAGGAAAGTCCCGAAGTTCGTCCACATCCATGAGCAGCTTTTGGGAAGCTTTTCCCCAGTCTTGCCGGAAGCAAAAAGTACCTTCTCAACATTAAGCCAGGCAGAGAAACAGTGTTAAAAACGACAAAACACCGAAATCTTCCTACCCTCAATCTCCAGGCACTCTCGGCAGTCCACCTCGACAATGTAGTGAAAACTCAGGAATTTTCACACTAGTAGAGGAATCCTGGAGCAAAGGAAAGTTTCAACAGTCCAACGATGAGTTAAACTATGAAGCCCCTCTGCCTCTGTTCTTTCTCCATCGACAAAATCCTTGAAAGGCTGATACAAACATTCTCAACTGCAGAGCTGTGTCACACTATGTAGATAAAGAAGCGTATTATAGACTCATAGAATCATAGAAAATAGGTGCAGGAGTAGGCCATTCGGCCCTTCGAGCCTGCACCGCCATTCAATATGATCATGGCTGATCATCCAATCAGTATCCTGTGCCTGCCTTCTCTCCACACCCCCTGATCCCTTTAGCCATGAGGGCCACATCGAACTCCCTCTTAAATATAGCCAATGAACTGGCCTCAACTACCTTCTGTGGCCGTGAATTCCACAGATTCACCACTCTCTGTGTGAAAAAAGATCTTCTAATCTCGGCCAATCTTCTGTCACTCCCAGGTTGGTGTAGAGTCGAACATTACTTGAACCTTGGTCATAAACCACAGCCTCACGTTGTAGTCCAATTGCCTTAACCTTTTGTAAACATTCATTTAGTAATGATTGCAGTTTCTCAGTCATTGTGGTGTCTCGTGACAGAAAATAACCTAGAGGTTGTTTCCATTTTCCCATCAAGCCTCTTACCGTGAAAATGGTAACATGGTTGGCAGGCCGTAACGTCTTCCCAAGGGATCCAATGTTCTCAAAACCATCTACTGAATCTTCACTAATGAGAGGCCGACAGGTAGACTAATTTTATCAAAGGACACTATACAGAACGTATCCCTCTATGTCATTCCTGCTACCCTGTCTTTCAAAAGTTCAAAGACCCAGGCCTCACTTTGATATTACTCAACCACCTACACAGAGATGTCCAGATTGGAATGGGGAATCTTGCTGTTTCTGAATGTATCCAACTTTTGTGCATAGACTTCTTCCTGTACTACTTGAATTATTACATTTTTAGCTTGGATGGATTCTTCAACAGTGCATTCAGGTTCACAGTAGTGCCACTTCTTACAAGAACTGTTCTTCCCAGAAGTAGAGCTGAAGAAACGGATGATGTGCAGAAGATGTGTGATGGCTCGAGTTAGTGCCTTCCAGTTCCAGAAATTCGTAAAACGATGTGAACCAAGTTATTTGGTGAAAGCTACAGTGTTCAAGGTGGACACTTAAGGGCAAACTTCTGTACCTGCATCAGGATCAACAGGGTCATAGTTAGACTCAGGGAGACAGTGTTGTGAACTGAACAGGAACTTGGGACCAGTGAACCAGTTGGTGTCCATCAAATGACGTGCAGGAACAGATCGTGTAGCATGATCTGCTGGATTCTGTTCCGTAGACACATAGCGGCACTAGTCTGGTTGAGAAGATTTATGGATCCATTGTATTCTGTTGCTGACTTAGACATAAAAAACACTTGGTCTCTTTGTAGATGTAGCCCAGGACCACTTTGCTGTGTGCGTAGAAGGTTATAGCATCAAGCTGAAGATCTGGCTCCGCTGAAATTAGGTCAGCTAACTCCTCTGCTAACAGAGCTGGACACACAGTGCCAGCCTTGGTATGGTGTGCTCAGCGCCATCACTACTTGATCCACTACTTCTTCCGGTGTAAGCCGGTGGTGCTGGAGATGGCGAGTCTCCTTACTTGGGCCAGCTCAGTCCTTAGGCCGTCTTCATGTCCTAGGTCAGTTATCGCTTGCACAAACATGTCTCTAGCTTCATATTCGTGCTGCCTTCCATGCACTAGGTCAAGGCAAGTGTTCACTCGACTTGTTGTATACCATGACATGCTTTATAGACCATGGGCGGTACATCCAATATGCGTCTAGATTTTAACGTTTGTGACCTATCTCTGGTATTCTACATGAAATTTGGCACAGATTTAGAGAAAAATTAATTGAGAAGGAATTCATAACTCTTCAGTGCAAAAAGTTGCACACTAATTAATTAAGCTAATTAACAGATCTACACTGATGTAAAAGCTCAGTGGTATCAAAGAAAATAATATTCATGACAAAGTTAATATGTCAAGGAACCATCTACTCTTCGTCTGAATCTTTTTCATCAGATTCCAATTCATTTGTTGCAGCCAAACACACTTACATAATTCAGCACATGGCACACCATGCTGTTGACATGAGCATCGTCCTTCCCCTGTATTTGACTTCTCACAGCTAGTTTTCTTGCATGAATAGTAGGTTAGTTCTAGCAATGTGCTTGGGGCTGGGGGCAGATCACCCCAGTCAATGTTTTGGAAGGAGTATCCTTTGGCTTTCAGGTACATGACATCCTGGGCAACTGACAGCAGACGGTGATGCAGGTCGTCTGGCACATCAACTTTCCCAGATCCTGCTCGCTCTGGTGGTCCATGCCAAAACGTTGTACAGTTCAGTTGGGTCAATCTCATCAGCCTTATCTAATGTTGCGTCTTCAGAGGTTGGGGCCCATTGGATGGGGTTTTGTGAGTTGACGATGCTCTTCTGCACAATCTGGGCTGCACGAAACATGTCTCTGAGGTGATGGGACGATGATCTTCCTTGTTGATTTTCACCGACAATTTTGCTGCTCTCACTCTCCTCACTCTCCTCACTTGAATTATCTTGTACAACACCTTCAACTTTCTTACACTTCCTTTTAACAGTGATGTCCTGCAGTTTTCTAGGCAAGGCAAGGCAAGGCAAATTTATTTATATAGCTCCATTCGTACAAGCAGCAATTCATAGTGCTTTACAAAGGAAACAAAAGAATAACATAGTAAAAAGACAGCAGAACAACCATACAACACAGGACAACAAAATAGCCAATAATCAAAAATTACAAAACAAGCAATAAGACAAATGTATGAATAGTGAAACAAAGTCACTAAAACAATAAAACAATTTTAAAAGCACATAAAAGGGTTAAGATTAGAAGGTTAAGATTACCTGCATGTTGGGTTATGGAAAAGCTACAGTAAACAACAGTGTTTTTAGGCCTGATTTAAATGAGCTTACAGTCTGTACACACCTCAGGTGTTCAGGGAGCTTGTTCCACAGGTATGGAGCATAAAAACTGAACGCTGCTTCAGCCTTTTTAGTTCTGACCCTGGGAACACAGAGTAAACCTGTCCCTGAAGACCTGAGGAGTCTAGGTGCCTCATGTACAACAAGTAGGTCAGAGATGTATTTTGGACCCAGACCATTATTACCTGTTACTGGCCTACATTGCCTTGTAGGCCAGTGACAGAATTTTAAAATCTATCCTTTTACACACAGGGAGCCAGTGCAAAGATTTAAGGACAGGTGTAATGTGGTCCATTTTCTTGGTGTTGGTCAAGACTCTGGCAGCGGCATTCTGGATAAGCTGCAGTTGTTTAATTGATTTTTTACTGAGACCTGTAAAGATACCATTACAATAATCTAACCTACTGAAGATATATGCATGAACACGTTTTTCAGTGTCTTCTTTGGACAGAAATCCCTTGATTCTTGCAATGTTTAGTAATAGGCAGATTTGGTAATGGTCTTTATATGGCTGTTAAAATTCAAATCCGAGTCCATAACTACACCAAGGTTTCTGGCTTTGTCTGTGGTTTTTAGTGCGATTGAGTCAAATTGAGCACTCATCTCTAGCCTTGTATTTTTGGGACCAAAGACAATAATTTCTGTCTTATTTGCATTGAGCTGGAGGAAGTTCTGGTTCATCCACTCATTGATTTGTTTTACACACTGACTCGGTGAGTGTTGGGGACTATGGTCATGCGGTGACACTGCGATATAACGTTGTGTGTCATCGGCATAAGTATGGTAGGATATGTTAAAATACTCTATGATCTATGACTTTCCGGTGGCGCTATGGAGGACTAGAGGATAGCGCCAGCCAGCTCCGCGAAAAAAAAATCGGAAAAAAAAACGGGGGATTAAGGGACCTACCCGCTGTCTGCTGCTTACTGCCTGCCGTTTCTGCACCGAGTGTTGCGAGTGACGTCATCAGGCGCGTGACTAATTATGTCAACAACAAGGAGCCCTACCGACAAGGGGAAAGGTCGACAAAACCCGGCTGAGACAGCCAGAAGGCCAAACTGAAGCCTCGGACTCGAGTAGGACCCCCTCCCTGGAAGATGTATCCAAAAAAACAGGGAAAAAAACGGAAGGTGAGGAATTGAAAACTTTCATTTCTCAACAGATTGCTGGTTTAAAGGAAGAAATAAAGGAAGAAATAAATCAGATGAACAGCCAGATGAACCAGATGAATAGCCAGATGAATACTCAGATGAATCAGATGAATAATCAACTGAAAGAATTCCAACAAGAAACAAAGTTAAATATTGAAAAAAAGATCAAGAAATTATCGGAAGATTTTGAAGAATGAATTCATTGAAATGTTTAATGAAATGGGAAAAGAAGATGGACAAAAAACTTGAAAAGGTTAAAAAAGACTTTCAAAATAGGATTAATCCTATGGAGGAAGTACTGGAACAACAGACGGCTGGTATAAAGAACCTTGAACAAATAGCTGAGACAAGTGCTTTGACTACAGCAAAGCTGATTACAGAAAATGAACGTCTAACGAAACTGCTGACTAAAACAACAGAGAAATGTACTGAGCTAGAAGGACATCAGAGAAGACAAAATCTGAGAATTACAGGGATTCCTGAAGGGCGAGGGAAAAACGAAGATCCTCGAGAATTCACTGCAAAGCTACTCCAAGCTGTTCTATCTCTGGAAGAAATGCCTTTATTAGCTCGTGCCCACAGAGTCAGCAGACGTCAGACCAGACTAAACGCCCCTCCAAGACAAATGATTATAAAGCTACAATATGACTTTGTTCTGGATGAGATTATGCGAAAAGCTTCGAGAATCAAAGACCTGACATTTGAAGGACAAAGGATTAGTATCTACCAAGATTACCCACCAGCGGTCGCCAGGAAACGGAAAGCATTTAATGAAGCTAAAAGTCTCATGAGGGGAGTACGTAACCTGAGATACGGTTTGAATTACCCAGCTATTTTAAGAGTTACTTTTAACGACGCGGAACATTTCTTTAATACCCCAGCAGCAGCATTGGAATTCGCACAGCAGTTCAAGACCTGAAAAATATCTACAAGTGAACATACTGACTCTCACTACTTTTAGAGATCTAACACGGACTCTCAACATCCTGCAAGATCTTACAAGATAATATTGGACTAGACGGAATGGACAATGTCGAATGGAATATAATTAGTCTTATCATATAACTAACATAAATAAATAACACATATATTTAAATCACAACGCGGTTTTATTATTAGTATTATTTTTACCAATTAAGATTGTTCACTATTGCTAATCACTATTACTAATAATTAACAACTAATGTTTATTTAATGAATAGAGTTAAATATAGCGATGGATCTCATTTGGAGATCTTTCCTTATAATAACAATTTTTTACCTTGTATTTTAGTTTTTCTTTTTGTTTTATGGTATTTTTGTATCCCTTTTTTTTTCTCATATAGCCTTTACATTTTTTATGTTTCATATTACTTAGATTTCTAAATTAATTCTAGATATAGACACTTTTATATGATGAATCCTACCCCTTTTCCTTTTTTCTATTCCCCCCCCCCCTTTTTTTCCCCTTAATATTATACCCCTGGTAAAATATTATTATGGAATAATAATTCCTTAAACCTAGGAGCTGGCCAAGTTAATAACATCAACGACGGAAGTCTCTAGATGGATAGCCATGCTAATATGGCTAGCACCAACTACAACTATTCTAGATGTAGTTCTTTCCATCTTTAAACACACCACTAACTTCTTAAACTATCCTTTACTCTTCTTTTATACAATCTATTGTGTCTTTCAGTTTTGAATGGAGTTACACATTGGACCAATGGAGATATATTCGTGAGGGACATAAACGAGATTTAAAATTCATCTATTCAGTGTTCGGGTGTAAGGTTGGGTCTGTTGCGCTGATCCTTAGACTCTATTGTAGATCTCTACAAACTTAAAATGCAAGACTTAAAAAGGAATATGGGGAACGTAGTTGGAATGTTAAAGGTATTAATGAACCGATAAAGAGAGGAAAAGTATTGGCACATTTAAAGGCAAGTAAAGCTGATGTAATTTACATTCAAGAAACTCACTTAAAAAAAGACGCTGAAAACAGGTTGAAAGCTAAATGGATAGATAAAATATATCACTCTTCTTTTACGCATAAATCAAGAGGTGTAGCAATATGATTTCGTAAAGGTACTTTATTTAAGCATATGTCAACTATAACTGATAAAGATGGCAGATACATTATTGTGATAGGAGAATTAAACACAGAAAAAATGATTTTTGATATATGGACCAAATTTTGATAGCCCATTGTTTTTTAAGAAAGTACTTAACAATATTCCGGAATTAACACAATATAATTTGATAATTGGAGGAGATTTTAATTGCACACTAGACCCTTACCTAGATAGATCTACAAAGCAAAGAAAAACTAAATCACATTCCAGTGATTTATTAACGCATATATGCAAACGACTAACATTAAAGATGTTTGGAGAACAGAAAACCCTACGGGACGAGAATACTCTTTTTTACTCGCGAGTACATAAAACTTATTCAAGAATAGATTATTTTTTGGTGGATGCAAAACTTATTTCACTTACTTATGATCCAAATATCATAATATTATAATTTCAGATCATGCGCCATTAACATTTAAAATTAAAATAAATGGCAAAACAGAAAATTCAGGACAGTGGAAACTTAACCCACAAATTTAAAAAAAATAAAACTACTCAGGAATATATCATATCTCAAATTAAGATTTTTTTTGAAATAAATGATCAACCAGAAATATCTCGCTCCTTATTATGGGAAACATTTAAAGCATATCTCCGGGGAATCATGATTTCTTCACAAGCATTCCATAATAAAAAGATTCGGAAGGAAACAACAAGATTTGGAAAGGGAGATTAAGCAATTAGATGTACAGAACGCAACAAAACCAGATATAATATTACACAATAAAATTGTAGCATTGAAATATAAATTAAATAAAAATATATACAGATCAAGTTATAAAATTTTATCAACATACTAAACAATTACAGTTTGAATTTGGAGACAAACCCCAAAAATTATTGGCTCGACAATTAAGGAAAATTGAAGCTGAAAAAATTATCCATAGGATTAAATCACAAAACGGTGAATTATTAATACAACCTAAAGATATTAATGAAAGATTTATGCAATATTATAAAAATCTATACACTGCTAAAGTAAAAATAAAACAGAAATAGATGCATTTAAAAAAAAAATGTAACCTGAAACGATTGGATTTACAAAATAAAGAATTATTAAATGCTGATATCTCAATAAAAGAAATCCAAGAATCTATTAGATCATTAAAAAATGGTAAAAACACCGGGACCTGATGGTATAGGTTCGTAATTTTATAAAATATTTCATGATCATATGGTTCCGCGTCTGAAATCATTATATGAACAGATATACACACAACAGAAATTACCAGACACGTTGAATGAATCTATTGTAACACTTATACCCAAAATAAATAAAGACTTGGATGAACCAGGATCATATAGAGCAATAGCTCTATTAAATACTGATCAAAAGATATTAACAAAAATACTAGCACAAAGACTAAGTTCAGTCGTTAACGAATTAATCCATCTCGATAAAACAGGATTTATACCAAAAAGATATTCCTCATACAATCTAAGACGGTTATTTAATATTATATATTCGAAAAGAAGTGATAAAAAAGATTTAGTAGTCATTTCGCTTGATGCAGAAAAAGCTTTTGATCAAGTGGAATGGCCTTACCTATTTTCGGTTATGGAAGCTTTCAAACTGGGAGAGAAGTTTACTACTTGGATTAAATTGTTATATGCAAATCCAATAGCTAGAATAACAACAAACCAAATGTTATCAACTAAATTCAGTTTATCTCGAGGTTGTAGACAAGGTTGTCCTCTATCACCTTTATTGTTTGCGCTCGCAATAGAACCTCTCGCCCAGAGGGTGAGATAACACCCGGAAATACATGGATATGATACTAGAGATACTAAAAATAAAATCTCCTTATATGCGGATGATGTATTACTTTACATCACTGAACCAGAAACAAGTATCCAAAATTTGTTAAAACTAATAACGGAATTCGGATCTTTCTCAGGATACAGTATCAATTGGAATAAAAGTGAACTTATGCCAATAACGGTGAATAATTTACATATATTACAACAATTCCATTTTAAGATAACAAACTAAAATATTAAATATCTTGGGATTTTCGTTACAAAAAGATTTGATTCTTTATTTAAATTTAATTTCCCTCCATTACTGAATAAATTAAATAAGAATATTTTATACTGGAAAAGCTTACCTATTTCAATGTTAGGTAAAATTAATGCAATAAAAATGATTTTTCTCCCACAATTATTATATTTATTTCAATTAATTCCGATATATCTCCCTAAAAATTTTTTCAAAAAAGTAGATTCTCTAATTACTAACTTTATCTGGGATTATAAGAGCCATAGAATAAATAAAAAAACATTTATGTAAATCTAAAATAAATGGAGGATTAGCATTACCAAATCTTATGTTTTATTACTGGGCAGTCAATATTAAAAAATATGAATTTTTGGCTAGAAGAAATAGATAATAAACCAAATTGGTTAAATATGGAAAAAAGAAGATTGTTCTCCATTTGAAATTAGCTCTATAATATTTGCTAACACTAACGTAGCTAAGAAAATTTATAGTGAAAAATCCGATAATAGA
Source organism: Okamejei kenojei (assembly GCA_035221665.1). Taxonomy (NCBI): domain Eukaryota; kingdom Metazoa; phylum Chordata; class Chondrichthyes; order Rajiformes; family Rajidae; genus Okamejei; species Okamejei kenojei. Next base: position 6,147,331 of record CM069160.1, on the reverse strand, counting down.
AAACGGAATCCGCATTTGGAAACAAATAAAGAAAACATTAAAACTAAAATTTATACCATTAGGTCTTACCATCGCGAATAATTTTACGTTCAAACCTTCAATGATGGATAAGGCTTTTTTACAATGGAAAAATAAAGGAATTTCTAAGATGGGTGATCTTTATAAGGAAAACTTTTTTCTCTCATTTCAAGAGTTACAACAAACTTATGGACTACACAATAAAGAATATTTTAGATATTTACAAATCAGAAATTATGTTTCTGCAAATACACAAGAACTTAGAAATAGAAAGACAAACATTTTAGATGAATGCTTGAATAAACACCCAAATACGGAAAAAATGATATCATATATATACAATATTTTATTGGAAAGTGATGTCCCATCAACAGAAATACATAGACAGTCTTGGGAAAATGAATTAGGCCAAATTGTAAGACCAGAAATATGGGATGAAAGTTTACAACATATACATCATTGCTCGTTAAATGCTAAACATTCCCTTATACAGTTTAAAATACTACATAGATTACATTATTCAAATCTAAATTACATAATATTTTTCCAAAAATATCTTCTATATGTGATAAATGTCAAATCTCAGAAGCAAATTTGTCACACTCTTTCACTAACTGTATAAAAATTGTAGAATACTGGAATGAAATATTTAAGATAATTTCGAATGTTGTCAATATAATTTTGACTCCTGATCCAAAGTTAATAATACTTGGAATACTTGAAACTGACCAACTAATAACAATGAGCCAAAGAACTTTTTATCGACTATTGTTTAATAATTGGGAAAAAATTAATATTAAAATTTTGGAAAGGCCCTGCATCCCCAACAATCAAAATGTGGAACACAGAAATGTCGGAGACACTTCATTTGGAGAGATTGAGGCTTGTCCTCATGGACAGGTTAGATCTCTTCAGAGGGATTTGGTCTCCATATATTAAATATTTACAGGGTCATAATGGTTCGGCGCGAAGACTTGACTGAGACCTGAATATTTGAATAGATGAAGAAATATATATAATAAATCATGAATATATCTCCAAGGACGGATTAATGAGTAATATTCCATTCTCCATCAAACTTTTCACACTCTTTTTTTCTATCTTTTCATACTTATATAAAAAATTTGAAAAAAGTATAGAAACACATAATCTTAAATTTTTAATATCAGTACGAATATAAATATCACTAACTTTATGAAAGTATTATTAGTATCGTGTATTTTCAATTATATAAAATATATAATTTTAAATTTAAAATCAATGATAATACAAATATTATTAACAGTATGAAAATATAATGAATATCATAAAAGTCTTACTAGTATTACGTATTTTTAACTACATAAATTTTGGTTCTACATTTCAAAATCAGAGACAATACAAATATTATTAACAGTATGAGTATATTACTAATACTATGAATGTATTATTAGTACCATGTATTTTCAATTATATAAAATATACAATATTAAAATTTATAATCAATAATAATACAAATAATATTAATAGTACGAATTTATCATTAATATCATGTATTTTCATCATTGTAAAATAATGTACTTTGTTATTATTTTGTTTCTATAATAAATTTAAAAAAAAAATTTAAAAAAAAACAAACTCTATGATCTGAGCTAGGGAGCATGTAAATATTGAACAAAATGGGTCCAAGAATGGAGCCCTGAGGAACCCCGCATGTGAGTTTTGTACGTTCTGATTCATAATTACCAAGGGAAACAAAATAATCCCTTTCAAGTAGGATTTGAACCAGTCCAGCATAGAACCAGAGTCCTACCCACTTCTCCAGTCTGTCAAGCATTATGTTATGGTCCACTGTAACAAAAGCAGCACTGAGATCTAGAAGTACCAAAACTGAAGCTTTTGTTGCATCACTGTTTAGATGCATGTCGTTTAGGACCTTAGTAAGTGCAGTCTTATGCTGTGATGTGGCCGAAATCCCGACTGGAAAACATTGAAAATATTGTTTTGGATCATAAAGCAGTAAATTTGTTGGTAAACTACCCGTTCAATGATCTTTGCCAGAAATGCTAAATTAGATATGGGCCTGTAGCTGCTCATCGCTGAGGCATCCAGATTAGGCTTCTTCAATAGGGGCTTGATCACTGCAGTTTTTAAGGCTTCAGGAAAATGCCCCAATTGAAGGGAAGTGTTTACTATGTTCAGCACTTCTGGTGCAACACTGTTAAAAATATTTTTAAAGAAGCTTGTGGGCAGCAGATCGAGACAGCAGGTAGTGGACTTTAGCTGTTGAACAGTTTAAGTCAGAGACGCACAATCTAAAAGTTCAAAATGTTGTAGATTCATTAGCGAATCTGGAGGCATAAGTGACAAAGCCATGTTCCCTGAGGTGGAGCTACACATTGTTTGTCTTATCTTCAGAAGTTTATCAGTGAAGAAATCTGCAAAGTCATTGCATGGCTTGCTGGACAGGAGCTGAGGAGGGACTGATGACGAGGGGTTTAGGTGGTCATTTTAAGACGGTTTGCATGACGTGTGCGATAATGTGCTTGGACGAAGTGCGTTGTTACCAGTCGCAATTATGCTCAATGAAGCATTCACATATTATTTTCAAGAAGGAATTGCAGATGCTGGAAAATTAAAGGTAGACAAAAGTGCTGGAGAAACTCAGCGGGTGCAGCATCATCTATGGAGCGAAGGAAATAGGCAACGTTTCAGGCTGAAACCCATCAGTCTGAAAAAGGGTTTCGGCCCGAAACGTTGCCTTTTTCCTTCGTTCCATAGATGCTGCCGCATCCGCTGAGTTTCTCCAGCACTTTTGTCTACATTCACATGTTATTTCTGCTTCAAATAACTCACAAACTAAACATATTCGCCAATCAAGACATGATATATACCACAATGACATGCAGCAAAATTATAATACAATACCTCAATTCTTTTTACACATTGCAATTAATGCAATTTCCATTAGTTCTTTCCACTTCCAAACAAAAATGTGGTTGGATTATTCAGCATATGATCAACCTGTATCAATAAATCCTGGTAACATATATGCTTAACCATGCACACTACAGATTGATGCAAGCATGTTTTCTGTGAAGGATCGAAAATTACCATGACATGGCCATAGCATGGGTCGTTATTGCTATTGGCACAAAAACACTCTCGCTTCCCACATAATTTATCCATTACAAAATATACAGGTTGCAAGGAAATTTCTATAGGCATTTTATGATAATAGATGTTAAAACCGACTATACCCATCTGACAGGTTAAACATTACTAAACTAACTGACAAGAGATGGCCAAAGGACATAACTGCAGCTAATGCTATTTTGGTAATATGTTTAAAGGTGTCAAAACAAATAATAACATTGAGAATTAAAACACATTTGATTGCATTCCGTTATCAAACATAGTCAATGTTCGCTCTGAATACCATGAAGCACAATAGGGTCAGGGTGTGTGAATCAGTGCGAGGTGGATAGATGGTGGGGAAGGGGGGGGGGGGGGAGGGTTGAGAAGGCAATCGGTGTGGAATGGATGGACTGAGGCAGGTGAATTAGTACGTGTTGGTTGGAGTATGTAAAATTGTGATGGGAGAGCACGGGGGATGTCAGTGGTGTTGAATACGGGATGGATGGGGGGTTCAGTACAGGATGAATGGGTGCAGACAGAAATGCTGGAGAAATTCAGCGGGTGATGCAGCATCTATGGAGCTAAGGAAATAGGCAACGTTTCGGGTCGAGACCCTTCTTCAGACTGTGCATCCTGATTCTTCTTGAATGGGGGGGGGATCAGTACAGGATGAATGGGGGGAGGGGTCAGGACCATGTGGATCGGAGGGTCTGTGCAGGATGAATGGGGGATATACTACAGGATGAATGAAGGGCTCAGTATAGGATGAATGGGAGATCAGTACGGGATGCATGAGGGGATCAGTACAGGATGCATGAGGGGATCAGTACGGGATGCATGAGGGGATCAGTACAGGATGAATGGGGGATCAGTAAAAGATGAATGGGGAGATCACTACAGGATGGATGGGGGGATTGATGCAGGGTAAATGGAGGGTTGGTCAGTACGGGATGAATGGGAGGGGCAGTGCAGTATGAATGGGGGGAGCAGTGCAAGATGGATGAGGGGTGGGTGGGGGGTGGCAGGAGAATCAAGCAAGGTGGGTAGGGTGATGAATAGATGGGGAAGGTTGATTGGGAGGGGAGCACAGGGGATGTCAGTGAGGACTGAGTAGAGGAGGGAATGGGGATCAGTGCGGGATGGAGAGGAGAGGTCGCAGGATAAGAGGGGTGGAGGCGAGAGCGAGAGAGAGAGAGAGAGAGAGAGAGAGAGAGAGGTCAGCGCTCCTCGGAAATCATCGCCCCGCTGCCTTGGCTGTCCCTGTCCAACACCAAAGTGCACCGCCAAGGGGGAGGTGGTTGGGGTCTCCTCGCCACGGTGCCGCTCAAAGATCCTATAGCTATAGGATCTTTGGTGCAGCTGCTTCAGCGGCAACAGAGGCCGCGACAACGGATCCACCGCCTCCTCCTCCCGCACCCCGCACGGCGGAAGGAGACCTCCCTCTCCCTCCCTCCTCCCAGCCTCGGCGTGCGAGAGGGGTTGTTTTCAAACGCTGTTAGCGGGTTTGCAGGCAGCGGCCGTTATCAGGGCGATAGCGGCCGCTGCCTGCAAATCAAAATCCACCAACGGCGCTTTCAAAACAACCCCTCTCGCACGCCGAGGCTGGGAGGAGGGAGGGAGGGTGAGGGAGGTCTCCTTCTGCCGGGTGGGGTGCGGGAGAAGGAGGCGGTGGAGCCGTGGCCGCTGTTGCCGCTGTGCGGGGCCCGTCATTCGCTCCGACCCTTCGTCACCCCGCTCCTAATATCTTTGCCCCGCACTACATCTGTTGCCGCCGCCGACACAAAACGTCACGTTCCTAATATCCAGAGATGCTATCTGACCAGCTGAGTTACTCCAGTTTTTTGTGTCTTTCGGTATAAACCAGTATTTGCTTGCCAAGCCGGGCAAAATGACTCGGTGTTCAGGTTGCCCGGCGGCACATTGAGTAGCCATTGGCACCCGGGCAACCGCTAATTTCGAGCCCAGGGCACATATAGAGAGGGTCACGGAGGCACATATAGAGAGGGTCACGGAGGCGCACAGAGAGGGGCACGGAGGCACACAGACGGGGCATGGAGGCACACAGACAGGGGCACGGAGGCACATATAGCGAGGGTTACAGAGGCACAACGTCGGGGCGGTGCGTAATGCGTCAAAGCGGCTGCGGGCCGACAGGCCATTGCCGCGCTGAATTTTTGAACATGGTCAGTTTTTCGGAGCCCCGCGCGATATCGGGACCAGCTCCGCACAACTCTATATGGCTCCGGCGATCGAAGTGGGACCGGCCCCGCGGGGCCGGACGGCTCAAGCGACCACGTTAGGTCGTGCTCACCACATGGAGTCGCATGCTGGTGGGACAGGCCCTTAGGCTGTAGTCCAATTGCCTTAACCTTTTGTAAACATTAATAGTAAGATTAAACGAGAACTTACCAGTTTGAAGTTTGATCTTTATTTTATGAGGAGTAACGTTGAGGGATTACGTGAAGAAGGCCCGCCAGGCGCATGCGCGTCATACTTCAAAGCAGCGGCGTGAAAACACAGAAACAAATAGCCGAAGTAACATAGTAAGGCTCGTAGAAGACTAGAACTACCAGGTGATCTCTTAGATTATGAGGGTGGGAGCGGAGGGCACGTAATCCCTCAACGTCACTCCTCATAAAATAAAGATCAAACTACTAACTGGTAAGTTCTCGTTTAATCTTACTATTTTACTTCGGAGTCACGTGAGTGACTACGTGAAGATTTCAAAGCTCTGTGTTTGCATGCCGCAGATGCACTCCATACGACAAGCTGCTTCGGTTGACACAGTAATACAATAAAGAAGATATTGAACATTGCATGAATAATTCAATAACAATTTTAATAATAACAAACAGAGTAATGACCCCTCTGTCCCAGGGGGAAATTACAAACAATAAGTGATATAACAAAGCAATAAAATTAAAGGGAACCCAAAACAGCAGGCCCAAAACGTGGCTCTGCCTGAACTGGTTTATCGTAAAACCGAGAAAAAGTTGCCTCTCTAGACCACCCTGCGGCCGCGAGGATTTGATCTAGTGGCACGTCCTGAGCCTTCGTCGCGGATGTAGATGCCGCCCTGGTGGAGTGAGATTTAAACACATCAGTGTCGATACCCACAGAACTGAGCACCTGTTTCAACCATCTAGAAATAGTTTGCACGGACTCGTGCTTATATGGCTTTTTGTGACTAATGAGAAGTCCTAACTCAGAACCTCTCAGACTCCTGGTTAACTCAACATATTGGGTTAAATGTTAAACGACACATAACAGTTGGTCAACAGGATATGCTTTAAACATCACCTTGATTCCAGACCTGCCTGGTCTACTTTGTTTGAGTAAATCACAGACATAAAATGTAACATCATCTTGAGAAAAATGCATATAATCTATTCTTAACAAGTGCAATGTTTGGACACATTGTGCTGAAACCAACGCCATTAACATAACCACTTTAAGAGTCAATTTTTGCAAAGATAATGACACAATTGGAGCCCATTGCCGCAGCAGTGTGAGAACTATACTGACATCCCAGATTGCTGTATATCTGGGTTGAGGGGGGTTTTTGTTAAAAATAGGTTGTCGTGCTGAAGCCTGCCCTAAATAAGAGGACAAAGCACTGCGAGCAGTGTTAATAGCACTATAATTAAGGTGCTTATAAAAATGCAAAGTAGCAAGGAACTCTAACACATCACTTATACTAGCAGTATCATATGATATATTAGACTGTACACAGAAGCATTCCCATTTCTTAATGTGCACGAGGTATTGCTTTTTAGTGCTAGTTCTCCACCCTGCAGTTGTAACCTCCATGGTCCTATTCGATAATCCAAGGCCTTGAAATGGTCTGGTCAGAACCCGATTGATATGGTCATGCAACGGTTGACTTTCTCCTGTAACCGGATGCACCAACAAATGACTGCTGCTGGGAATGCGCATGAATGGCTGTGCCATCATTCTCAGTACCAATGGGAACCATGATTGTGTTGGCCAATCTGGAACCACCAAAACTCCTTTGGCGGAGTCCCGCTCTATTTTAGTAAGACATTTCGGAATCAGGCAGAATGGAGGAAACGCATAAAAGAATGAGTGTCCCCAGTGTAACGAGAACGCATCCACAGCTACTGCACCTGGATCTGGCTCCCAGGAGACATATTTAGGCAACTGGTGATTCAGTCTGGATGCAAAGAGGTCAATATCTGGCAATCCAAATCTAGCACCAATGGTTTGAAATATGCTGACATTTAACATCCATTCTATATTGTCATTAAACTTTCTCAACCTAAAGTCTGCTACCACATTATCTATGCCTGGTAGATAGATGGCCGAAACCCAGATGTTGCGTGAAATGCACCAATCCCAGATAGTATTAGCCAAATTATCACATAACACCGATCGAGTTCCTCCCATATGATTGATATATGCCACAGCTGTCATTCCTGCTACCCTGCCTTTCAAAAGTTCAAAGACCCAGGCCTCACTTTGATATTACTCAACCACCTACACAGAGATGTCCAGATTCGAATTGGGAATCTTGCTGTTTCTGAATGCATTCAAACTCTTGGGTATAGACTTCTTCCTGTCCTACTTCAATGATTACATTTTTAGTTTGGTTGGCTTCTTCAACACATTCAAGTTCACAGTAGTGCCAGCTCTTACAAAACTGTTTTTCCCAGAGGCAAAGCTGAAGAAACGGATTATGTGCAGAAGACATGTGATGGTACGAGTTAGTGCCTTCCAGGTCGAGAACTTGGTAAAATGACGTGAACCAAGTTGTTTGGTGAAAGCTACAGCGTTCAAGGTGGACACTTAAGGACGACCTTCTGTACTTCTGATCAGCAAGGTCATAGTTAGACTCAGGGAGATAGTGTTGTGAACTGCGCAGGAACTTGGGACCAGTGAACCAGTTGGTGTCCATCAAATGACGTGCAGGAACAGATCGTGTAGCATGATCTGCTGGATTCTGTTCTGTAGACACATAGCGCCACTGATCTGGTCGAGAAGATTTTTGGATCCATTGTATTCTGATGCTGACATATACATTAAAACGCCTGGCCTCGTTGTAGATGTAGGCCAGGACCACTTTGCTGTCTGCGTAGAAAGTCATAGTGTGAAGCTGAAGATCTGACTCTGCTGAAATTAGGTCAGCTAACTCCACCGCTAGCACAGCTGTACACGGTGTATGACGGTGGAGCTGGAGCTTGCGAGTCTCCTATCTTGGGCCAGCTCAGTCTGCAGAGTCTTAAAAACAATAAAAATAAAATATTTATTCACTGCCCTCCATAATAATTGGGACAAAGACCCATGATTTATTTATTTGCCTCAGTACTCCACAATTTGAGATTTGTAATTGAAAAAAAAAATCACATGTGGTTAATGTGCACATTGTCAGATTTTAATAAAGGTCATCTATGCACTATTAAAACTCTGTGTGTGTGTGTCTTCCAGCCATGTGTGTGTCTTGTGGGTGTATGTCAGATTTGTCCTTTGATTTCATGGTTCGCCAAAACCACACTTTCAAACCCGAGAAATTTTCCATTTTGCTAGACATTACACTTTTACATTCACACATTCACTCCTCATTACATTTAGATATTTTTATGTACACTTTTTAAAAAATAAAAACCTTCACCCCCCCCCCCCCCACGCACTCACTCATTTTGTGGCCTCCTGCAGGCCAGACACCATACGGCAGCTGCTGCAGCCCGCTCTTCTGCAAAAACAGCACCATTTTCTTTCCCCACGGCCGCATTTCCCAGCCGATTCGGCTCCCGTTTTCACTTCCTCCACTCTCCCACCGGCCCGGCTCAGCTTTATCACGCTTGCTCAAGACAAAGATTGCCTCTTCCACCACTGCTTTTCACCGTGCTCCGAAATACAGCGGGGGAACAGCCGAACTTTGCCTTGAGCCAGAGGGAAGGCAGGGACAACTTCCAATCCACCAGCGGAGTCGCTCTGTTAATGGATTCATTCCACAGTGAGTTCAGTTCGCTAACAACCCCCCCCTCCCCCCCCTCTGGTGCATGACTTCCGTTTTGCTGAGGCTGATTGTGAGACCAAACGCTTGTGCTGCTTCCAGAAAATTTGATCACAATGAACAGGAGGTCAGATTCCTCGTGAGCCAGGAGGGCGCAGTCATCCACAATAAGGGCTTCAAGAATGAGACATTCGTGCGTCTTGGTTTTAGCGTTCAGTCGTCGAAGATCAAAGAGAGATCCGTCCAGATGGTATTTTAGGTACACAACACAGTCAAGGTTCTGGAATGCGTGACTCAGGACGCAGTTGAAGATGAGAATGAAGAGTACAGGAGGTAGACAAAAATGCTGGAGAAACTCAGCGGATGAGGCAACATCTATGGAGCGAATGAATAGGTGACTTTTCGAGTCAAGACCATTCTTCAGACTGATGTGAGGGTGGATGGGGCGGGAAGAAGAAAGGAATAGACGGAGACAGTAGAGCTGGTAAGGGGAGGGGAAGGAGGGAGAAAAACAAGGACTACCTGAAATTGGAGAAGTCAATGTTCATACCGCTAGGGTATAAACTGCCCAAGTGAAATAAGATGTGCTGCTCCTCCAATTTGCGGTGGAACTCACTCTGGCCATGGCAGAGGCCCAGGACACAAAGGTCGGATTTGGAATGGTAGGGGGAGTTGAAGTGCTGAGCCACCGGTAGATCAGGTTGGTTAATGCGAACCGAGCAGAGGTGTTGGGCGAAGCTTGGCCTCACCCATGTAGAGCAGTTGACATCTAGAGCAGCGGATGCAATAGATGAGGTTGGAGGAGGTGCAGGTGAACCTTTGCCTCACCGGGAAAGACTGCTTGGGTCCTTGGATGGAGTTGAGGGGGGATGTAAATCGACAAGTGTAGCATTTTCTGCTTTTGCAAGGGAAAGTGCCAGGGGAGGGAGTGGTTTGGGTGGGGAAGAGTACAGGGGTCAGAACTAAACCTTACTCAAACTGGAGTCTTGCTGAGATGAAAATAATCACAAGTCTGTGTCAACAGTCCGTGGTCACAAAGCTAGAAGCAGCTCCTGGGATGATACTCGAAGATTCCTTGTTTGATGAATCTCGGAGATGTCGAATTGGAGATGCCGAAAGGTGCAGAAGTTTTGCTGTTGACCTAGAACTGTTCCTGTCATGCCATCATGGAAGAGGCAGATGATCTGTATGAACTTTCTTGGACAGCCGTGCTTGTGAAGTATCAACCACAGAGCCTCCCAACTGACCATGTAAAAGGCCTCTGTCAAGTCGATGAAGACTGCATAGAGGTCCATATTCTGCTCAATGCATTTTTCCTGTAACTGTCTCACCGTGAAGATCATATCAGCAGTGCTGTGACCAGGTCTGAAACCACACTAGACTCCGGCAAGCTTGCTTCAGTGACCTTATTGATTAGGTGGTTGAGGATGACATTGGTCAATATCTTTCCAGCGATGGACAACAAGGAGATGCCTCATTAGTTGCCACAGTCAGCTTTGCTACCTTTGTGTTTAAACAAGGAGATAACAATGGTGTCTCTGAATTCATCAGGCCTACTTTCTGTCTCCCAGATGCTGGACAATATGTTGTGGAAAGCGTCTAGTGTCTCAGGACCTGCTGCCTTGCAGAGTTCAATAGGGGTTCCGTCCATGCCTGATGCCTTGCCTGTGCTGGTTTGACTGATGGCCTTCTTGATCTCTTCCAAAGATGGGTGGAGGTCAAGGTCGTCAAGTGTTGGCTTTTGTGGGATCTGGTCGCGAGCGACATGGGTCAACGGCAGAGGGTCTATTGAGGAGGTTATGAAAGTGTTCTTTCCATCTGTCTCAGATGCTGCTTTTATCCTTGAGCAGGGTTTTGCTGTCAGCTGCAAGGAGGGGGGAGGAGGTCAGCTTGGGTGGACCATAAACAGCCTTGATCAAGCTGAAAAACTGCTAAGAATTATTCATGTTTGCGTAATGTTGAACTTCATCAGCTGTACTCGCCCACCAGCTGTCTTGCATCTCTCGTAGCTCCTTCTGTGACTTGCTCTGCAGGTGTTTGAAGCGGTTCTTTTTGGAGATGGAGGATACGTCATTCTGCCACGCGATGAATACCTTGTGTTTCTCCTCCAGGACAGTGGACAGTGGTCACTGACAAATCACACCTGACTCCTGAAGAGTGTTTCTGATCTGTCAGACAGGTGTTTGGGGATTTTTCTTTATGAAAAAGAGAATTCTTCTGTCCTCAGCTGTGGAGGTCTTCCTTGGCCTGCCAGTCCATTTGCAACTAGTAAACTCACCAGTGCTCTCTTTCTTCTTAATGCTGTTTCTGTAGCGAGGCCAGACAGGTCAAGCAAAATGGTTTTTATTTTCAATAAAAATGAAAGAAAACTCATGAAGTATGCATGTTTGACTGAACTAACAATAATAGCTCCTCTTGCTGGGAGCAGGGCTGACTAATTAACACACCCTGAAAGCCCGCGAGCGAACGCCGCGGTCACGTGACCAAACCGACCAATGATGAGGGTTCTGACCTCCCCACCCCACCACTAGGTGCCGCTACATTCTAAACAGTTGATTTGGGTAAACCTAAGATTTGGCTGATGACTCTAACAGTTTTTTATTCTTGTTTCTCAGTCTCATAATGACATCTTTTACTTTCCTTGGCACAACTTTGGGCCTCACGTTGATAAACAGCATTAAAAGTTTCCAAAAGTGATGGAAAGACTGGAGGAAAGACTAGGTGCTGAGATCTATCTTATACCTGCATTAAGGAGGCATTTAAATCTGAGCAATTACAAACACCTGTGAAGCCATGTGTCCCAAACATTATGGTGCCCTGAAATGGGGGAACTATGTATTAACACAGCTTATATTTCTACATGGTGAAATCAAAATGTATAAAAATGGCCTTTATTAAAATCTGACAATGTGCACTTTAACCACATGTCATTTTTTAAATTCCAAACCTCAAATTGTGGAGTACCGAGGCAAATAAATAAAGGATGAGTCTTCGTCCCAAACATTATCTGTATTTAGAACCTATTTAAAATACTAAATAATACAAAACAAAACCCACCACCACAATGCCAACAAAACAAATTTTCCTTAAACAACTATTTTCCCATCCTTATTAAGGATGCATTCCACTCTCCGCAGTGCTCAGTGGTTCCAGAAATCCCCCAGAGTGCTCCATGGGCAGCGCATAGTCACGCTCTAAAACCACCCGGGAACCCTGGAAAAGGGGCCAGGCAGACGGCTCGGGCAGAGCCCTCTTCTGTCTGGCACTGCAACTTGCGGATGGCCTGCTTGGCCAGGCCTAGGAGCAACCCACCCAGGACGTCTTCAGTCCTGCCCTCTCCCCTACCCACAGAGTGTCCAAAGGATGAGGATGGTGGGTGTGATGTGCAGCCAGAGCAGCCACTTTAAATATTGGAACAGAGGCTGCAACCTCACACACTCAGAGAGGCTTATTGGGGTGGTACTGTATGTCCACTCATGAACAGGCTGTGCAGCAACCACAAGGGAGAACCCGGGACAGTGTGGTACGTCTGCCTTGACTGTGTCATAGTTAGCAACCGTCGCATGGGACAGCAAAAGATAAGCCTGCTGGACTTCCCTTATAAGATACAGAGCCAAGGTGTACATCCAATTCTGCTGCTCTTACCCTCTCTCTCAATGGTCAATTTGCTTTCACAACATCCTGCTCCGTAAGCTTAATGAGAAGCCAGTGGGCCGTACGTACAGTCCCACCAGCATCCCTGAGGCTGGTGCCTTGAATGAATGAATGAATGAATGAATGAATGGTTTATTTTGGTCATACATTAAAAAGAACAAAACTTTACAATCTGTGTGAAAATGAACCAACACCGTATCCATTTCACACAACGTTCACATAATGAATGACTGAAAAAGGAGTAGGCTGAAGCCACAAACTTATTTTAGCCTATCCCAGACAATCCATAAGATAAAACAGAATATCAGCATCACAGCATAGCTGCATCGCAGCAATGGCTATATCACTTGAGCAAAGTTGCTGGTTCAACTCTTGCGCAGCCTGCTGCTGTTCAACGCTAATCTCCAGCAAGTGCCAGATCAGCTCCTTCATCGTGCGAGTAGTGTGTGTTGTCTAACCCATATTCTCCAACTGCGTGGCGCAGCAACGACTCCGTGCGGACAATGACGACACCGACCTACTTGTGCTAAGGTGAATGGCATGAACAGGTTTATTTAGAGTGAAGGAGGATGGTGAGAAAAAGATCTGGGTCCATGTAGGAGCACAGTCCTCCGTCATCAGTGGGCTGGTGGCGCTGGCAGTCTCAGGCTTGTCCTGGCAGCTCAATCGCTTGTCATATGTTGGCAGGCACAGTTTATGGTGCAGGTCTTCAGCTCCTCCTGGCCTGTCAAGCAGAAACTGGGATCAGAGCGACATTTAGGGAGTCATCACACTTTCTCCACCATATTTCCTCGTGTTGCTTAAGTTTTTTGATACTCTTCCTAAAACTTTGGATGCTTCACACAGCTTGCCTGTTGTCCACTAATTGTTTTTAACGTGACTGGCATGCTGGCAGTCAGATGGCAGTCACTAATGCCTTCTGGCTTATGAAGTGTTCAGCTTCATATACTGGTTCATCACAGTTTATGAGGAGCTAGATATACCACTCCCAGAAAGGCAGTGTCTTTGTTACGTTACATGCTTTACAACTACAGTAATTCATCCATCATCTTCACCATTGTTCAATGCTTCTTTATTATCATGTGTACTAAGGTACAGTGAAAGTCCTTTTTTGCAGTAAATTATTGCCATACATGAATACAATCCGAGGTTAGATACAGAGTGTATAGAAATAGTCCACTGAGACCATATACAAGATACAAGATACATTTATTTGTCACAGTTGGCACAGTGAAATGTGTATTCAGCATACAGCCATCCAATTAAAGTACACATAAACATAAAACATCCCCACACAGCAGAATCAAAGTTTCCCACTGTGAGAGAAGGCACCAAAGTCAATCCTCTTCCTCTGTTGTTCTTAATGTTCACCCGTGGTCGGGGCCTCCCGAGCCCTCTGCAGGCGCCGCTACGGGTGGCCCGATATTCAGGCCCGCTCGCCGAGATGGAACTCCGACGTCGGACCGGGAGAACAACCTCCGCGGCTTGGACCTCCGAAATCGGTCACCTCTTACCGGAGTCCGCGGCTCCCGGTGTCCACAGGCCGCGCTGGGCAGAGAATCAAGCCGGCGGCCCTCGGCAAAGGGTCCCAGGGACTCCGCGATGTTGAGGTCAGCGCCGCCCGCGTTGGGAGCTCTTCAAACCTCAGCTCCACGATGTTGGAACAGCGCGCCCTGCACCCCGGAGCTTCAAACGGCGATCCAGGTAGGCATCGTTCAGCGGTGAATCCAGCGCTGCGACTCGGCTGTTAAAGCTCTGGCCCGGGTCCCCGGCAGGAAATGCCACTCCGATCCAGTTGGTAGGCCGCGAAGAGGGGGCTGAGGACACGACTTGGAGAATAGTCGTGTCCTCGCCAGGAAGCGACTGAGAAGCGGTTTCCCCCTTACCCTACCACCCTCCCCCACATAAAAAAAGTAAAGAAACTCCAAACACTCCAAAGACAAACTAAAAAAAAGATAGAAAAAAACGGACAGACTGTAGGCAGAGGCTGCCTTCAATGCGGCGCCCCTAATGGCCCACATGCAAGAGTTGCCAGGATTTGGCACCATTTTCAAAGTCCAAGCTGCAGCTGGCCATAAAGGCCTGTTGCAGTTGTCGCCTCAATCAGGATATTCCAACAAACCGTCATCCATTTCCTCTCCCGGCCACCATTCAGCCTTTGTGCCCTGGTACGTCTCCCACAGCCGATGTTGAGGGCGTGGAAGGTTTTAGACCCAGTTCTTGTTCCCGGCCCATTGTTCTTCTTGTGTTCGCCATCATCGACTCCCTCCACCCTCCTCTCTGGTTCTCCAGCCCTTGGTAGTGAGCAGGGGCCAGACTTGGTGGCTTCCCTCCAGATGGGCTTTCCCGGTTCTGCGGCCGGCGAGTCGGGACTGCTGTCGGGGTACCCACTCCCTCTTGGTTCTTCTGCCCGCGCAGCCTGATGGTTCTGTCTGCCCATAATATATCTGATCGGCTGCCAGAGCTATAGGAAATATAAAACATACATCATAGGAGCAGGCCTTCAGCTAACAATGTCTATGCTGAAACATGATGCCAAGATAAACTGATCTCGTCTGGCTCCACATGATTCATATTCCTCCTTTCTTTGCAAATACTTGTGCACATCTAAAAGTCTCTTAACGCCATTATCGTATCTGCACCAGCTCCACTTTTGGCAAATACGTTCAGGCTTTTTTTGGGTTGCAGTTAATAGAAAGATGTTTTCGCAATGACCAATAGGTATTTGAACTGTGGTGTGCCTATTACTCTCAGAAGGATTTGCCAGCCTACTAAACCCAAGGTAAGAACAATGTTTCAACTGCAGGCAAGGTATCATAGCAAATGCTCAGGGCACCAGCAGAGTTATCTGTTTCACATAACCAGGGTAATTGATGCTACAATAGCAATACTGCCATTGAATGTGATCATGGCTAATCATCCCCCAATCAGTATCCCCGTTTCCTGCCTTCTCCCATATCCCCTGACTTTGCTATCTTTAAGAGCCCTATCTAGCTCTCTCTTGAAAGTATCCAGAGAACCTGGCCTCCACTGCCCTCTGAAGCAGAGAATTCCACAGACTCACAACTCTGTGTGAAAAAGTGTTTTCTCATATCCGTTCTAATTGGCTTATATTCTTAAGCAGTGGCCTCTGGTTCTG
This sequence comes from Okamejei kenojei, assembly GCA_035221665.1. Taxonomy (NCBI): domain Eukaryota; kingdom Metazoa; phylum Chordata; class Chondrichthyes; order Rajiformes; family Rajidae; genus Okamejei; species Okamejei kenojei. The sequence goes on along the minus strand of CM069160.1, from coordinate 6,131,429 downwards.
GATTCCCCCAACATCGGGAACATGTTTCCTGCCTGTAGTGTGTCCAAACCCTTAATAATCTTATATGTGTCAATAAGATCCCCTCTCATCCTTCTAACTCCAGAGTATACAAGCTCAGCCGCTCCATTCTCGCAGCAAATGACAGTCCCGCCATCCCTGGGAATTAAGCCATGTAAACCTCGCTGCACTCCCTCAGTAGCAATAGTACCTTCCTCAAATTAGAGGACCAAGACTGCACACAATACCTCCAGGTGTAGTCTTAACTAGGGCCCTATATCAACTGCAGAAGTAAGTAAGTAAATTTTATTTATATAGCACGTTTAAATCAACTTGCGTTGAAACCAAAGTGCTATATACATAAAATAAATAATTACATTTCCGTACATCCATAGAAAAAAATTTAAAAAATAAGAAAAATGACATAACAACACGATTATAGGATTCACATGAACATTCCACCACAACAGAATCAAAAATTCCACTGTGGGGAAAGTCATCAGAAAAGTTTCAGTCCTCTTCCTCTGTGATCACCCGAGGTTGGACCTATTTCGTGGCCTCCGCAGCAGTCCGATGTTTTCAGGCCCTCTTGCCGGGAAGATGGAACTCCGGCATCGGGGTGAACACACCTCAGCGGCTTGGAAACTTTGGATGCCTCACACAGCTTGCCTGTTGTCCACTAATTGCTTTGAACGTGACTGGCATGCTGGCAGTCAGATGGCGGTAACTAATGCCTTCTGGCTTATTGAAGTTGTTCAGCTTCATATACTGGTTCAATCACAGTTTATGAGGAGCTAGATATACCTCTCCAGAAAGGCTGTTAAGTGTCTTTGTTACGTTACATGCCTTACAACTATAGTAATTCATCCACTATCTTCACATTGTTCAATGCTTTCTTATTATCATGTCTACTAAGGTACAGTGAAATTCCTTTTGCGCAGTAAATTATTGCCATACATGAATACAATCCGGGTTAGATACGAGTGTGTATAGAAAATAGTCCACTGAACCATATACAGATACAAAATAAGATACAAGATACATTTATATTGTCACAGTTGGCACAGTGAAATGAGTGTGTTCACCATACAGCATACAATTAACTAAAAGTTACACAACACACGATAGAGTCACCACCATAAAAACATCCCACAACAGCAGAATCAAAGTTTCCCACTGTGAGGGAAGGCCACACCAAAGTCAGTCATCTTCCTCTGTTGTTCTTAATGATTCAGCGTGGTCGGTGCCTCCCGAGCCCTCTGCAGTCGCGCTACGGGTGCCCGATCTTAGGCCCGCTCGCCGGATTGAACTCGACGTCGGCGGTCGCGAACCAACCTTCGCCGGCATCTCCCATATCCCTGAACTGCTATCTATAAGAGCCCTAACTAGCTTCTCTAGAAAGTATCCAGAGAACGGCTCCCACTGCCCTCTGAGGCAGAGATTCCACAGCCTCACACCTCTGTGTTTTCTCATCTAAATGGCTTAAACAGTGGCCGCTTGGTTCTGGACTCCCCAAATGGAACCACGTTCCGCCTCTAGCGGTCCAAAACCCTTAATAAATCTATATGTGTCCAATAAGATCCCCTCTCATCCTTCTAACCTCCATTCTCGCAGCAAATGACCGTCCGCATCCCGGGAATTTACCTTGTAAACTACGCTGCACTCCCTCATAGCATTAGTACCTTCCTCAAATTAGAGGACCAAGACTGCAACAATACTCAGGTTTTGGTATTTTATTTTTTTAGTCTCACTTGGGCCCTATTCAAATGGCAGAAGTAGTAAGTAAGTCAATTTTATTTAAATACACGTTTAAATAAACTCCGTTGAAACCAAAGTGCTTTACTCATAATAATTAAGTTTTCCAACCTCATAGAAAAAAAACTAAAAATAAGAAAAATGACACAACACATTATAGAATCCATGAAGTCCCCCCACAACAGGAATCCAAAATTCCACTGTGGGGAAGGGGGGCCCCCCCCCCCCCCCCGGGGAGCGAGGACATAGGAAAGTTTCCGGTCCTTGTTACTCTGTTCTCTGTGATCACCCGAGGTTGGGACCCTATTTTTGGCCTCCGAGCCAGTCTGAGTCTGATGTTTTCAGCCCTCTTGCCGGAAGATGTTAACTCGGCGTCGGGTGAACATTCCTCAGCAGGCTTGGGGACAGCGGCCCGGAGACCGCGGCCCGCGGAGACCGCGGCACCTGAAGTCTCAGGCCGCATCGGCTGGTGTTCCTCCTCCGGCGATCTCGGATTCCAGCTCCGCGGTGTTCTAAAATCCAGCGCCGCCCAAGGCTGGATGCCCGCAGCCACAAAGCTCCTCAGTTGTTGGAGCGGCGGTCACGCACTCCGGAGCTTAACCGCCACGGCGACCCGGTAAGGATCGCCGCTCCGTGATGGTGCTCCAAGCGCTGCGCCGCCGCCGAAGCTGTAAATCCGGTCAGGGTCCCGACGGGAGACGCGCTCCGTCCGATTGGTAGGGCCGCGACGAAGAAACAGCTTGGAGGGAAAACCGACCCCAGGTAGGGAACTAATAAATAAAGTTTCCCACTTTCCCCTCCCCCGCCCACCACCATAAAGACCGCCAACTGAACATTTTTGTTTTTAACAGGACAAAAAAACAAAATACTAAAAAAGGGTTGAAAGGGACTGCGGGCAGAGACCTCCTTTGGTGTTCTACTCAACTCCACTGTTATGAAGGCCAACATGCATTCGCTCTCTTGACTGCTGGCTGTACCTGCGTGCTTACTTTCATTGCCTGATGAGCAAGACCCCTGATCCTGTTGTACTTCCCTTTTCAACTTGACACCCATTTATATAATAATCTGCCTTCCTGTTTTTTCTACCAAAGTGGATAACCTCACATTTTATCCACACTAAACTGCATCTGCCAAGCTCTGCCCAACTCACCCAAACCGTCCAAGTCACCCTGCATTCTCAGAGGATCCTCTCACATTCACACTGCCGATAGCTTTATGTCATCTGCAAATTTGTAATGTAACTTTGAATCCTTATCGAAATGATTTGAATTATATCAGAAACAGAACTCAGATTGTTTTGTTTTGCCAAGTATGTTTGCAACATCGAAGATTTCATTGACATGTCAGTATACAATTAAAAGTAATCATCATCAAAACATATTTTGACAGAACATCACCCAATGTGAGTCCAACACATTGCTCCACTGTGATGGAAGGCGAAATAAGGTTCCACGTCCTTCCTTTTGTTCTTCTCGGTCAGGGACCTCGAGCCCTCCGTTGACGGGATGATTTGACTCCGTAGTGGCGGCGGACGGGCCTTCCGCGTCGAAGCTATCAAGCTCGCTTCGTGGGGTTTCCACGGTCGAGGCGATTCAAGCGCCCGCATCGGGGGGATTCTTCCGTAAATGGATTTCTTCAGATAACTGTCTACTTTCTGGTCCGCCACTTTGATGCTGTATGTAAGGAAAATCCATAATCTATCCATTTTCTTATTTTTCTATATGGTTCTTATTTATTCTATATCATCATAAAATAAAGATTAAACCCTAAAGTGTTACTAAAAATTTGTTTCCCGGATTTTCGATGACCATCGCCCCCCACCGGACACCCGCCTTGTCACTATGGTACTTGTGACCATTCGAGTCGGAATATTTATTTAAATCGGGGATCTATCAGAAAATGAAATATTTTAAACGGTAGGTAGGATTAAATAATTATATATTTATCACCTTAAAAAAATTCCTCTACTCTTGATTAAACTTTAAATAATTACCATTTTTTGACCATCATTTACACATGCACTTTGTTAGCCATCCCACATGGTATAAAATAGAATAGAGGTGAACTGCCGCCCTCATTGCCCACGAATTCAAAGCTACCATCCCTTGCCCCCCCCCCCCCACCCGGTGAACAAGAGCCTTGAAGAGGGCCGGGCATGGAGAGGACATCGGTCACGGGAGGGGCGACAGCTACAACAGGCGTTTGTGTCCGGCTGGAGCTGGGTTGCAAGGCCTGTTGCAACCGTCGCCTCTTCCGTGACCTGATGTCCCTCTCACACCCGGCCCTCTTCAGCCCTTGTTCCCCGGTTGTGGGTGTACAAGGGCTCTTGAAGAGGGCCGAGCGTGGAAAGGGTCATCGGCTCACGGGAAGAGGCGATGGCTGCAACGGGCATTTGTGACCGGCCGTCGTCGGAGTCATATGTCACTTGCAATGGAGCCGCAACTCCCAACCTGGGCTATTAGAAAATAATTTCAGTATCTTCTCAATTCTCATGAAGCCTATTCATCGATTACTTTGACTCACTTTCGCTCAACTGTTTGCCGTTATTATATCAGTGGTTGTCAGTAATAATTGTTGGTGTTGACACACATCAGCTGGTGGTAGCTAAATTGACAAAACACTATGAGCCAGTTTGGGCAATATACAGATACAAAGTCAGCGAATTGGTGGCACCTGTTGGTGTGCCTATGAATCATGTAGCATCCTTTTGGTGTGATAGGCAGCAGCACAGTGAGGAAGCCTTCCGCATCAGATAGTTGGTCAGATAGTTGTCCCATATTGCTGCTAGCTTACTGGCAGCTTTGAGTACCCGACAAGCAAGAGAAAGATAAATTAAATATCTAATGTAATGAATTCTTAGAATCTAGAAAAGGCCACCACTTACACAGTTTATGTTTAATGTAAGATTAATGAGAACTTACCCGTTTGAAGTTTGATCTTTATTTTATGTGGAGTTATGTTACGTCAATATCAAAGCAAACGGTTCTGGAATCACAAATACAGTTACGAAGTTAACATAGTAAGGCTGAGCAATTGAGAACTACAGATGGACCAGTTTTGTGGGAGAAGAGGGTTTGGGCGTTTGGACGAGGGCACGTAATACAAATGTAGCTTAAAATAAAGATCAAACTTGAAAACTGGTAAGTTCTCGATTAAAAATACTATCTTACATCGGAGGTCACGTGAGTGATTCATGAAAAGGTCAAAGCTTTGTGATTTCTGCTGCAGATTCAAATCCGGCTTTCACTGCATTAATTTTGACTAGGAATGAGAATAATCAATAATGATAAATGTTGGACTTGTTTAATGCAGTAACAAATTATTTGAATACCAACAGCACAGTAAACCCTATAACCCAGGGGAAACTTAAACTGAACATATACGGTATTAGCAAACAGCCCTGGATCGATAATGGCTGATGGTTAGAAATGTTGAAAAACCAACTCATTTAACAACCGGCGGCTGTGAGAATGTGGTCGATGGGAACGTTTTCCTAGCCTTGCCGCCGACTGTTGCAGCTGCCCTAGTGGAATGAGAAGTAAATGCCTTAGTGTTAATAATGCTT
>CM069160.1:6053005-6125612 GCA_035221665.1 Okamejei kenojei | reverse complement strand
AATCGAGGTAGGACTAATGTGGCTGGAGTAACTTTGCGGGTGGCAGCAGCCTATCTATTGGTGTGAAGGAAATATAGGGGCAAAACGTTTCAGTCTGAAAAAACCATCAGTTTCTGAAAGGATGGTTGCGGCCCGGAACGTTGGGCCTAATGTTCCTTCGCTCCAATAGATGCTGCCACATCCAGCTGATTTTCTCAGAACCTTTTGTCTACATTCACTTATTATTTATGCTTTCCAAATAAAACTCTCAAAACTAATTATTATTCACCAATCTAGGACATATGTTATTTTCACCTCTTTGACTTGCAGCCAAAAATTTTATTAACTATATCTCAACTCTTTTTTAACACATTGCTATTAACATGCCAATGTCTATTTGTGCTTTCCTCTTCCAAAACAAAAATGTGGTGGATTATTTCTGCATATGATAAACATGTGTTCAATTAATCCTGGGGGGGGGACAATGGTTTTATCTCTCCATTTTTGCTTTTCCTTGACACACTACAATATGATTCGTGCAAGGGCATGTCTCTGTGGAAGGGGAACGATAATTATAATGACATTGGCCTTTGCAATAGGTCCAGGTAATTGTTTTGGTTAATGTAAACAACTCTCGTTCCACATAATTTTTTTGGTTTGCAAGGAAAATTTCTAAAGGGCATTTTATGTGATTGATAGCTGTTATAAAACAGACTATACCATTCAGGTACAGGTGAATCGTTATACTAAACTGTCTTGAGTTGGACTATAGGACATATACTGCTGCAACTGTTCTTTTGGTGTAATATTGTTTAAAAGGTGTCAAAAGAAATAATATACATGGGAATTAAAATAATAATGTTGATTGCCATTTCCGTTATTTCATACATTAGTCAATGTTTCGCTCTGAAGGACCAGTGAAGCAAAAAAGGGTCAGGAGGGGGGGGGGGGGGTGTGAATCATGGCGTGCATGGATAGAATGGCGGGGGGGGGGGGGGGGGGTGGGTTGAGGAGGCAATTGGTGCGGATGGATGGATTGGAGGGCTGGTGTATTTGTTCGTGTTGGTTGTGAGTAACTATGTAACAATTGTGATGGGAGGAGGGGCACGGGGGGATGTTCAGTGGTGTTTATTGGGGGTTGAGTAACGGGATGGGATAGGGGAGGGGGGGGGGGGATCAGTTTACATGGTGGAATTGAGGGGTCAGTACAGGATGAATGTGGGTTAGGACAGAATTGATGGAGAAAACTCTGTGGGTGAAGGCGATCTTTTGGAGCGAGGAAATAGGCAATGTTTTCGGGTCGATGACCCTTCTTCAGACTGGTTGCTCTCTTCTTCTAGGGAGGGATACAGTACAGGATTGGGATTGGGGGGAGAGTCAGAGGGGACAGTGTGGATTCGGAATGGGTCTGTGCAGGATGAATGGGGGGATCTCTTACAGGATGAATGAGGGGTTCAGTATTAGGTGTGATGCGGGTTCTGTTACGGGATGAAAATGAGAGGGATCAGTACAGATGGCGTGAGGGATTCAGTTACAGGCCTGATGAGGGGATCCAGTACAGGATGATTTGAAGGGATCAGTAAAGATGAATGAGGAAGATCTCTTCTGGAGGATGGGGGTTTGGTGCAGGGTAAATGGGGGGTGGGTCAGTACGGGATGATTTTAAGGATCATGAGCAGTATTAATGAGGGGTGTAGTGCAGGCATGGATGGGGTAGGGGGGTCAGTTATCTGGATTGGCATTGGGGGACCAGTGCACGATGGGGATGGGGGGGGGGGTGGCAAGGAGTATCAATGCGAGGTGGGGAGGGTGGATGAATTAGATTGGGGGGATAGGGGAGGTCGATGGGGAGGAGCCGCTGGGATGTCTGTGAGGGACTGAACTCTCGCTGCGAGGAGGGAAAGGGGAATGGGGATCAGTGCGGGGATGGAGGCGGAGGGGTTCAGGTTTAGATGGGTGGTGGGGGGGCGTAACAAGGAGAGCGAGGAGAGAGGGGGGAGGGGCAGTGGAACTTTTTGTGGGGGTAGAAAATGAATGTTTTCAGCGATCCTCGGACGAATCATCGCCCGATGCCTTGGTAATACAATGTCCATAGCAATAAGGGTGGTGGCGGTTGGGAACTCCTCGGCCCAATGCCTCACCTCCCCCGCATGCACAGCTGCAAGCGTGCGGGGGCCGTGGCGGTGCAGCTTCAAGTCATCCTATTGATTATAGTTCTTTTGGTGCAGCTGCTTCAGGGGTAGTATTATCCAGTACCAACGGTGACACAGGGGAATCTTTTCTCTGCTTCCTTTCTCTTATGTTGGAAGGCTGTAAACTCGGGGGTTTATGGGGGGGGCTAAGATTTAAGGTGATTCAAAAAATGTAGTGCTCTTTCTGGGATATTTTATCAGAGGGTTTTGGCTAATATCAGCCCTACATGCATTTGTTGGTGTTTTCCTTTGGGATACAGTGGATGTTCCAACAAAATTTTGGCAATCTGCAGGCGCCTTCTGTTGTTAGAGTTGCGCGACACCATTGACTTTTATAAAACTATGGTGGTCTGTGCAGGGGACTCCAGATCCTTCATTTACATTAATACGCTGTGGTGGATTCACTGTCCAAATCATTTTAAGCAGTTTGGAATTGGGGTATTTGGATGTTGTAATTCTTTTTTATTGCATTTTTTACAGAGCTCTTTGAGCTTTCTCTTTTAGTGTTTCCAATGCTTTATTGAAGTTAACACTGATGCTGAAGATACAGTTAGGACCAGGTACTCTCGCTTATGCTCATTTATTACTATGTTAGATATTGATACCATTGAGAGTATAATTTTGTATTTATTCTTCCTGACATGGGTTCTTTTCTGAAAAAATCTTGATGTTGTTTTTTAGTATTACTGCCAGGGCCCCAATTTTGGCCAGTTACTCATCAGTTGGGCCTAACTGTGGCTGCAGCCCCTGTTCTGTGGGGGGGGACAGCAGAACCTAGGCTCTGCTCTGCATTAAGTCCAGGGATTTGTACCTCTCCATCCAGAAAGTCTGGGAAGCCCGGCGCTGTGCTCGGGTCCTACTTTTACTGCCAAAATCGTTGATATATAAAATAAATCAGGTGTGGCTTAAGATTGCATAGCCTTAGCCGGACGCCCTCTTCTCTAGGCGAAGAGAATCAGTGGGATTTGTCCCCAATTATAAACAACCACATTTATTTTCAGGATGCATTGATTTGAAAAACGCGCGCACTTTTATCTTCCTATTTACCACAAACTGAGGAGTTTATAATAGAGCCCAGTCGTGCCATTTAGAGTCAATGCTCTTTCTCCCAAAGTCCAAATAAACAAGGCCAAATATTTTCTATTTTTGCTTGGTGTCTATGTTTTTCAATGGAGTGTGTTGTGAGGGTTTAAATGTTGGTCAGGTGGTACAGTTGCGCGCGCGAGCGCGATCGGGGAAGCCAAATTTGTTTTTACTGGTGAAATGTTGTATTTTTATTTATCAATTATATGGTTTTATACAATTACAACACCGGAAAAACTGGCCTATCCGCCCTTTCGCGTCCGTGCGAAAACATACTTCTCACCTAGTCCAATCTTACCTGCACTCAGAACATATACCTCCTTTCCTTTTCCAGTCCAATATTACTTGCCTATTTTATTTTTAAATGATTAAAATCGAACTGCCTCACACTCCCACTGGAAGCTCTTTCAAACCATCTACACTTCTCTGAGTTAAAGATATTTCCCCGTCAATGTTACCCCTTAACTTTTGTCCCTTTAATCTCAAAAATCATGGTCCTCTTGTTTGAATCTTCCATCACTACTCAATCGTAAAAAAATGGCTTATAACCACGTCATCTCTGTTCTATCCTATCATAATTTAAAAGGACCTCCATCAAAGTCCCTCCTTAACATTCTGCGCTCCAAAGAATATATGACCTAACTTGTTATTCCTTTCTCCGGTAAAACTTGGTGCTGAAACCCTGGCTACATTTCTAGGTAAATCTCTCTATTGTTGTTGACATCTTTCCTTATATGGCGCTGAATTGTTTACACCATTATTCCAGAATTGGCGCACCAATTGCCCTGTTCTAAATTTTTATTAAAAATTACTTCCAACATCTATTACTCATCAAATTGCTTCTGATTTTATAAAGGCCAGCACTCAAAAAAAACTATTTTCTTTTCCACCCTTTCTCTCACTCCGGAGATTCCACCTTCAGGGAAAAACTATGCACAGTTATTCCTAAGATCAGTCTGTTTTTTCGACTGCCTTCCTCAATTCGCTTACCATTTACCTTGTACGTCCTATTTTTGATTTGTCCTACAAGATGTTGCACTCACACTTAATCAGCTTTGATACTCCATTCTTGCCATCTTTCAGCAACACTCTTCCTCCAATATGGCCTAATTTCTACTTTCATTATTCCACATCCACCTCCTATTATTTGTTTTCATCTGCATTTACTTACTAATCATTTAACACAACCATAATCCAGATCATTGATGTACAAAGACAATACAAACATTGGGACCAAAACTCAGATTCCCTGAGGCTCACCAACTTAGGTCACCAGCCTCCATCCTGACAAACAGTTATCTCCTTTACTCTCTGTTTTCTCCGTTCAGCCACTGTTGAATTCCATCTTGGCTACTCCACTATTATTTATCCAAAAATTTGAACTTTCTTAACCTACCTTCCATGTGGAAAACCTTGTCAAAAGGCCTTACTTGACGGGTTCCATTATATGAAATAACATCCCAACGCGTTAACACTCCATCTATTTCCCTTAGTATACATCTTCAAAAAAAAATTCAAGAAAGATTTGTTCTAAAACATGACCCATTCCAGGCAATAATCCATGTTGACTGTCCTAATCAGACCCTGTTTTATCAAGTGATTACATTTATTTTCTCTAAGTATCCTTTCCATTAATTTGCCCACCACTGATGTCAAACTTACAGGTCCTAAATTTGCTACGCGTTTTACTCTTTGTAAAACCCCTTTTTTAACGATGGTTACTACTTGCGCTGTTACGCCAATTCCTCCGGCACAATTCTTGTTGTCTATTGGGACATTTGAAATATTTCTGTCATAGCCCATGCTATTTCTACCTTAAGTTCCCTCAATGTCATAAGGGAATATCCTGTCAGACCTTGAGATTTATCCACCTTTTATTTATTTTTTCAAAAGTGTTCAGGTACTTCCTTTCTTTGATCTCATAGTTTCCATAGCTTCCTACTTTTTACTTGACCTCCATAATTCTTATCCTTTTCCTTGGTGAATACCGAAGAAATAAATGGTTCAATATCTCCCCATAATTTTGGCTTGCACACAGCTGTCACTCTGGACTCTCTAATGGACCAAGGTTATCCTCGTTATTCCTTTTGATATTAATATAGCTGTTTGTTAAAATAGAAATCTTTGGATTTTCCTTAACCTTACTTCCCAAAGCAACCTTCATTATCTTCTTTTAGCTTTTCTAATTTCTTCTTAAGAGTCCTATTGAATTCTTTATATCTCAAGCACCTCATTTTACCCATGTTTGCCTTTATAGTATTGTAGACCTCTCTCTTTTTCCGATCCGTGTTCCAATTTTCCCTTGAATATAAACCATGGCTCTTAATTTAGTACTCTTTTCCTTTAATCCTAAACAGGGGACATTACTGATCTGGGCTCTTAAAAAATTGGCACCTTTAATGTCCTCCTTTTTCTCTACTCATACTTCCAATAAAACAGAATGTTCCCTTTCAACTCTTTTAAATCGTTTTTCACATTCTCCTCTAAGTTGCCTTTCTCCGATGTAAAAATCTCAACCCGTGGTCCAGTTCTGACCCTTCTCCATATTTTTTTGAAACTTATGGCAATGTGATCACTGGAACCAAAGTGCTCCCCTAACAATACCTCCGTCACCTGATCTGTCTCATTGTTTAAAAAGGGAGGTCCTGCTCTGCCCCTTCTCTAGGTAGGTACCTTTTTGTATTTGCTGCAAAAAACTTTCCTGCACACCTTTTTACAATCTCATCAAAAAACCATCCAGTCGTTTAAGAAGTGTTTCAGTCTATGTGTGGAAAATTGATAGCTCCCACCAATCACTACCTTGTTGCTTACTACTAATATCTCTATCTCCTTACACATTTGCTCTTCCAATTCTCGGCTCTCCATTAGGCGGTCTTTCATAACACGCCTTAAATGTTGCTACACCTTTCCCATTTCGCAGTTCCCACACAGATAGCATCCCTAGACTAGATTAGGAAGCCCTCTTAAAATCGAATCTGCCAAATGCACTGCGTATTATCTTCCCTAACAAGCCAATGCAACACCTCCACCTCTTGCCCCTCCAATCTATCACACTGAAGCAACGAATTCCTGGAATATGTAGTTTTTCCATTTCCCACAGCATCCTTGCAAAAAACCTTGTTTCACTAATCGCCCACTACATTCTTACTTCAAGGTGTCAATCCCAGGGCCTCGATGCTAATACCACCTTTCTTACATTGCTCCTTGCATAATAATATTCACTTTTAAGAAAATTAAATAAAAAACCAAAACCTTTTTTCTTTATTTCTTGGTTTATTATCTTTGCTTTCTTTCTTCCCTACATGTTTGAGGTTCTGAGTGCTTCAATTCTCTGCCTCATGCTCACAACACTGTATACTGGATTAGTCTGTTTGGAGTCCCTCCCCCCCCAACCGTTCTAGTTTAAATGTTCTCCCGGTTGAGCCTTTTTACAATTTCTCCCCCCAGGGAATTTTTGTTCCCCCTCGCGTTTTCAAATGAAAACCAGTCCTTTTGTTCATGGTCACACCTTCCCAAAGGGATGTGTTTAAGGAAAATCCTGGCAATTATGTTATCGCGCGCGATCTCGTACTGCTGAATAACTTCCCTGGGCCAGTGGACACAGATGCCACGATAAATTATTTGGGCTTTTTGTAAATTTGTTTCCCCCACTATAAATTGGGTGAAAATCAACGCCCTTGGACAAACCAAATTATTGGGGCATAAATAAACTCTTCGCGCTTCTGCGCAGTATGATATTGAATAGCCTAAGGACTTACGTCCTGGCAATTCTCCGGGGAGGAGTGTTGTACTTTGAGCATTTTCATGTTTTAATGCTGTCTGGTCATCCAGGATTTCTTTGGTGTGATTGTGATTTTATTTTTTATGGTCAATTAGTCCAAAGCGCTGCGTTGGGAAATCAAGTGGGTTTTGATTATCTTTAATGATTGTTTCTAGTGTTTGGGTTTTGCTTTGTTTTGAGATTGATTTAAGTTTTATTTTATTATTGGGATGACTTTATATTGATTTTTGAAAGTCTTCCTCTAGATATTTCACGCTCTTGAATTGGTTATGTTTGTTGTTGTTGTGCTCAGGTTTTTTCACATAATCCCAAAATTGGTTTTTGATTTATGGAAATTTTCATTTTCTTTAAGTCTTTTATGGAGTGTTTATTTTGTGTTTTTTGTTTCACTAATAGTGTGTTTATACCTTTTAGGTGTTCCATTATATCTTAATTCTTAAGTCTAGGAATGGTTTGGTTTGACGTTGTTTTTTTGGTTCAAATATTTTTCCTCACATCTTTCTGACACTTTTGCACTCATGGGTCGAACCAATGTTTTCTTGTTGGTTTTTGATAATTTTCTCTTTCTTGGTTTTCACAAGGGCTGCTTTGATTGCTGCCTTGTGAAATATTCATATTATGTTTTTTTAAGCCATGTTTATACCCATTCTATAGTAGTGTCATTGTGGGGTTTATCTTGTATTTCAGTATTTTATTTGTGAGATCAGGTGGAATTCAGGGCAATGATTGTATGATCTTACCACTTTCCGAGGGCCCATCTTGTAAGTTATGATTTTAGGTTTATAGAGGCTTTACTGGGTTTCCTTTCCTTTTTTTACCTCTTTAGTTTAACAGAAATTTTAGGTACACGTTGATGTGTCTTGGTCTGAAAGAGGGGACTGCTGCTAACAACAGGCCCTGCCCATCTATCACAGTGCATTCACTATGTCAGTAATTGAGTTAAGTCTTACTCACGCTTTAGGACCAAGAGCTGAGGAATGTGTAAACCTTACCAAGCCGCAGGTCCCCCTTCTGAGCCTGCCATTAATATGTACAGGCCAAGGCTCGAGCTCCAGAGAGCACTACACCTCATCTACCAATTTTATTTATGTTCACAGTCAAGGTTGTTTCGTTATGATTGTTGTGTGACTTCAAGGGCTGTTTGACCTATACACTTGGTGTGGATGACCTGTGGCGGTCTAATGGAATTGGGTTCACCAATCCAGGTCTTGCATTCGGTCTCCTCATAGGAAGCACATTTCCTGGCCTGGGAAATGATTGTATTTCCATGTGGTGAGTTTCAATTATATCCTCTTCATAAATGTGTGTTCTATTGGGGGTTATGTTAGGTGGGGCACATAGAATATATATTTTTTCCCATTTATTCCTATTTTTTGATAAGTTTCACACCATATATGTGATTTCACAGTTTTACTGATGTAATGATGGGTCTGTCTAGTTCTTTTCTTTGTACCACAATCCCACACCATGATCCCCCCCCCCCCCCCCCCCCTCTCCCTCACACCCGAACGGAGTTTGGCCCTCTGTGTATATCAAATAGTTTTTTACTGTGGGCACCATGGGTGTTCATGGTACCTGATTGAGGGCTGTGGGATATGAATTCAGTACCAGGGTTTTATGTTTATATAATTCATTTATTATGGTGTCTTCTTTTAGATTTTAGGAAATTCAGGGTTCCCAGTCTTCGGCGCGAGGTGAAGATATAGAGACCTGGATATTCAGAAGCTTATTGGAAATGTACTATTTATTTTGTATTTATATTCTTTTTTTAATAATAAAAATCCTAATTTTGTGGGGGGGTACCAGGTGTAGTTTTTTCATAATTGGGTGAAATGTTAGGTAAAGTTTTGTATGCCATGGTAAGGCAGTCTCGTACTGCACCTAGTAATAATTTAACGATATTAATAATTGCAATAATCTACAGTATTAATTGTAAATTTCAACAATATCAAACAGTAACTAAATTCAGGGCAAATATATGCTGTTTTTTATCAAGTCACTCAGAAATGGGGAATGTTTTATATATTTGTATCCTTTGTTACACACAAAGTATGGGGAAACATAGGGCGTGCTGCAGCTTCCTGATCTCTCCCATCTCCGAGGTGAAATCTGCTGCGACAGTTTGGCGGTCGGTTCAGGGAATTTGGGGGGGTGGGAGGGAGTCCGATTGGGGGCGGGGGGGGGGGGGGGGGGGGGCTCTCTCTCTCTTTTTTCTTCAAAAAACTTGATTTGACAATTCTTATGATAGAAACTCATCAAGCATAATCAATTTAGCACTTTTTCTATAAAATTCTTATAGTTCATACAGTGCTTTCATGGTTTACTTATTCATCCCATCGCGGTTGTCCTGCGCCAAACGGGGAAGGCCTCAATGAGTCCACGTGGGGTCTACCGGCGTTCACTCTTCCAGGGACACACGTGCACCGTGTAGGCCTGAAAAGAGGGGCAGGCAGCCGGGAATCTAGCCTGGACCTTTGGCCCTCCCGCTGATGGACCAGCTCGGGAAGGCATCTTGGCCAGGCCCAAGAGCAAACGGACAGGTATTTCTCACCACATCTCGGATCTACCCACTCCCACTCCCTGACTGGTGTTTACGTAACACCGATTGGTGGGGACTAAAATTGCAACCAGAACTTGAGGTACAAAACCCCGTTCGGATTTCGATACTGGGGCAGTAACCTCGCACCACTTCCATTAACACTTGGAACTCAGGGGTCTCTTCCTCGCCGCAGAAATACAGGCGGGTTTGGGACGAGGCAGTGAAAACCGTCCTCAAAAGTTTTGTTTACATTCCCCGCTCTGTGCACACCTCTATCTTCCCCAGGTCCCCAATGTAAAGGGGAAACATTTTTGATTTGAATAGGACCCCATCTGGGGACCTCCCCGCTTTCGGGGTGGGAAATCCACCATTCAACACATGGTGTCGGGGACAGGGAGGGAGACGTTAGGGCAATGAGGTGCTGATTGTGAAGGGGAGATTCATGTACAGTGTGCGTCTATTCGCATCTCGAAAATGGATCTGGTTCATATCAGAAAGGCCGGCCTAAGAATTGTGGTGGAGCGGTATGGTTGCCCCGAGGATTTTTTTCCCTGGTGACAGGCACGGATGGCTGCAGATTGACGGGGCGGGGATAGCTTTGGTCAGAACCACACTCTAGTCGCGCGGCTTATCCATCGAAACACCCGCACAAGAACCTGGGTGAGGCGGACGGGCCAACTCCTGCAGGGCCACGGGGACTCCCCATCCCCTTCATGGAGCAATCTCGCTGGCTGAATACAGCCAAAAATCCCTTTTTGGTAGGCCACATCCCGGTAGACAGAAGGCATGGGCCTCTACCTTTGGGCAGGTGACGGTCTGTGGACCGCCTTAGGGTATTTGAGTGAGTTCCCCTTTGCAAACGACCGGACGGAAAAAGTTACGTGGCAAGAGTGACCATTCTTCAATCTCATTCATTTTCTTTGCGCCGGGGGGGGGGGGGGCGGGGGGGGGTTGGGGTGGGGGGGGTGTCTTCGGTGGGGGGGCGGGGGGGGGGGGGGGGGGGGGTCTCCTTATTACATGTTCCTCCGCAGAGTCCTGAGGCGGAGAGCCGCTCACCTGGGTATTGCACGCCATATCCAGGGGACGGCCGCCCTCTCTAAGGAGGACTCAGGGGGACCGCCGGCAGAAAAACCCAATGCTTCCTAGTGCCCAAAAGTAATCTAACATGCTTCTTCTGTAATAATGCAGTTGGCAAAAAGGTTGAGGGCGGGTCAAGAGTAGCCAGACTCGGTACAATAAACATGGAGGCCACCTGCTTGGTTTATGTCCCAACCCCACCCTACCCCGAAAGGAATAGAAACTCACATGCGCCCAGACGGGGGGCAACCACTTTCGTCTCCAAAACTCCAACCGCTCTGCGTTTGACGGGCCAAGCATCCTCAGGTGGGACTCAGATTACACACCTAAGATAGACGGAGAGGTGCGTGGTTACTCACACGCAATTCTTTTGCTTCGCACTCCGGCAGGGATTGTTACTGCAATCTGAACCCACTAAAAGTCCAGGAGCGCTTTATCAGTTATATCCTAGCTGGTAGATGCTTAGCCGAGGAAAAATCTCCTTCTGTCCTCTGAAGGTCCACCAGGATCAGTGATCTAAGGGTATTTCTTTCATTCAGCTTTCGCCGAAAAGAACGCCCGCCACCCATGGCCAGGTAGGGCCAGGCCTGTCATTCCTCATCCGAAGAAGACACAGGAACAGCTCCACACTGGGGACGTGCTTCAACTGGACCGACATGGGGCTCCCGGATGGACCCCCCTCCAAAAGAATGGTAGGTACAAACTTAATGCACCATGAACCTTGTCAAGGTACTGCTCAGCAGGGTACAAAAATCCGGTACCGTTGCCACAAAATGTGGTTCCAACCAAAACGGCTTGCAACGTCCCGAAGGATATTCTTGGCTCTTACCTTATCTCAAAAGCGTTTTCTCCGGATCAAGAAGACAGAAAAAAGCTGCTGACTGACCAGTACCTTGGGCTTGATGAATCCAGGTCCCTATCCAGGTGGATTGTTTTCCTGATTGGAACGGCCTGGGGACTGGTATTAGATTGGTTAGGATGAATCCAGTTGAGGAGCACCAGAAGCCCAGGCGATTGCCATTGCCCGTGCAAAAATCGTTTATACTTTCTGGCATAGGAGAGAGACCGGGGGGCCAAGTTCTTCATAAAGAGGACTTCGCCCTTCTTGGGCAGCAGGGTCAACAAATGCCCTATGCGTCGACGCTCGGGATCGCCCGGTTCGCCCAAGCTCTCACCCAGAACCAAACATGTTGTCACCTTTTGGGATAATCCCAGGAAAGCTCTAAACAAAAACTCTTTCCGTCAGCCCATCCAGCCCGGGGAGTTACCCCTCCTGAGTTGATGCAAAGGCACGAGTCAATCTCCTCCTAAGCTGAGGGGCCTTCAAGAAGATCACGGGCCCACCTCCCGATCTTCAAGTCGGTTAGACCCTCCACCAGATCTTGCTGAGGCCTCCCGTGGTATCAATTCCGCAGTAGAACAGGGACCAATTAAATGGACACCTGACCATGGGCACTGTGTTTTGGCTAGCACTCGAGCAGAGGGAGCCGTCGTCTGCGAAGGGGCTCGCTCTTCCCGAGGCTGGTTTTGTGAGCTCCCCGCCTTTCTCCAGAGAGAAAAAAGAAAGGCTGAAGCTCGGTCCAGATCGAGGCTTGCATGTTGACCCGCTTTACATGCTCTGTAAGCGCCCTCGGGACGGCTCATGCGGCTCACGATCTCAAGGGCTTCCTTTCTTCTCTGTATAACTCTTTTCCCCTATCGCATGAGTTCACCAAATACCGGGACCCAGGCGAGTACTCTGCGTCCTTGGAGCTCCCTCTCAAGGCTCTCGGACCGCTGTCCTGCCATTCTGTCGACCCCCACGTATAATTCCTTTACAAATTGAGAGGAATGTGCGCAGCTTTCCACACATCCCTAATACTGCCTGATGGAAGAGAAGAACCTCTGCCCTCTCTCGTCCACTTTACCCAAAACCGATCTCCGAATGTACTCCCGGTAACAACCGAAAACCTCCTGCTGAGCTGTTATTAATGTGTCCCAGTTACGCGGATCCCACCCGAGCGCGCGCGGGATTAAAAATCCACCACGGATCCAGACAGTGGTCCGCAGCACGGCCACCAGCTTGCTTTGTGGCCGTGTGGGGGTAACAGGGAACACAAAACACTCGGGAAATTTTAGATTCGGGACCAATGCGGGAACTCCACCACCTCAGACCTCCGCGAAAAAAAGCAGTGGAATCCGGGTGGAGGTTTCCGCCAACGCTTCAAACACAAACTCAAAGGAGTCGGGTCCTAACCCTCTCTGTTTCTTCGGCGACAGCGGGGGGCACACTGAGTTCCTGTAACGGTCTTGCGCCTCAAGTGGGCCAATTAAAAGTCCCCACAATGCGCGCCTGGACACACTCTCCCCTATCAATAGTCCATTACAGAGCATATTCATCTCGGAAGTAGCGTCTTCCTCGACAGGCACATTGCCTCCTTTTTGTCCTGCTAAGCGGTGCGGCGGTACGGTGTCCCTCCATAAAGGAGGGTCTTTCGCCTCCACCACTACCGGCCAGCCACTTTACCACCTGCCTGTTTTTTGCGTCCCTGCCCCCTTATGGATAAATCCTTAAGTCCTTGCTGGGGCCACGGCAGGTGACAATCTGGTCATCACTGGAGCATGTCTGGGGGGCGCCCCCTTGGTGTCTGATCTTGGCAGGATGTTGCACCTGATTGCGTCTTGTACGACGCTTGGGTGATATTCTTCTTTCTTCTTCTTCCATTTCTAACCCCCTTCCCCTCTCCACCCGAACCCTGTGAACCTCCTTCTAGCGTCATTTCTCGGGTTTCAGGACGTGGGGGGGCGGGGGCCATCGCTGCCCGGGTCCCAAGGCTGAACTGCAGGGAACCAGTGGGCTATCACTGCCGCCCCGGAATCACCAGGGCAGAGCTGGCACCCGCGCCACTGTGTTTGGACGAGCCTCCCCGGGATTGGCCAGCAGTGCATTCTGGGGCCGCTGCTTCTTGATAATTCGAGCGGCCGACCCCTTGTGATGGAATATGGACGCTCCCTCGGAGATGTCCATAATTAATCGTACGAATGTCACCGTAGCCCTTCCCCAAACTCAACGTAACGGTTTCGAGGGGAGTCCCAACACTCCACCTCGAGCTTCCACCTCAGCACTACCCCCTCACCCACCTTCATGAAACGACCCTCGTCTTGAAATACAAAACTGAGATCCCTTTTTTCCTTACAGGGTCAACCCCGGGGTGCTGAGCCTAAAGCACTTAGGTCGGCAACTCCCCCAAACTTTGGACAGGTGTGGAATAAGTGTCCGTCCGGAATATTGTGGGGCATACTCAGCTGGGTGAGATACTGGGTCTCACCGGGTTTACCCTCGGATCCACCTGTATGTTGGGGGGAAATGAAGATTCCCCACTCTTAACGCTAGGGCACATCACACCCGGGGTCTTTTAGTATCATCTAACCTTTTACTCTTTCGAGCTCGGAAAGAGGACAATCGCCCATCCCCACTTTCAAGAAGTTCATTTCATGGCCTTAGTATTGCTCCCGGGACCACAGGGGCCAGTTTGGAACCGTGATACAAAAACCTTTCCCAATCCAATGTTTCAAACTTGGAGGTCATGATCTGATGGCATCTAACCCGCGCTGATGCCCACGACGGCATAGGCTTCCGGACCTTCGGCCGCGGAACCATCACCATCGCCATTCCTGACAGAGGCACAAACCCAAGCTCCAGGCAACCCCTGGCTGCTCAGCTCCACTCGTTAGTATCAGAGGACTATCAAGTTCAATGACAAGCGAAGAAAGCAGGAAACCTCTGCTGAAGCACGCGTAAGTCACGAAGTTCGTCCTCATCCATGATCAGGCTTTGGGATGCCTTTTCACCAGGTGTTGCGGTAAGGCAAAAAAGTTTACTTCTCTTCATTATTAGCCACGCAAGTGTTGAAAACCAGTGTTAAAATAACGAAAAAAACCGAAAATCTTCCATACTCTAATTCTCATGGCTACGTCGCGGCTGTCCACTCGGGGACAAGTAGTGAAATCTCAGGATATTTTTCACACTGTAGAGAATACCCTGGGAGCTTAGGAAAGTTTCATTACTGTCAATCGATGAGGTTATACTTTGTTGCCCTCTGCCTCCTGTTCTTCTCCTTCGACATAATCCTTGAAAGGCTGATACCAACATTCTCAAAACCTGCATGAGCTGTGTCACACTTTGTAGATATAATGTAAAGATTTATTACAGACTCTTTAGAATTCATAGAAAAAAATTTGGTGCAGGAGTAGGCATTGGGCCCTTCGGGAGGCCTGGCACCGCCATTCAATTTGATCATGTGATCATCTCAATCAGTATCCTGTGGCCTGCTCTTCTCTCCACCACCCCTGTTTCCCTTTTTGGCCATGAGGGCCACATCATCTCCCTCTTTAAGATAGCCATTGGAACTGGCCTCAAATTCCTTCTGTGGCCGTGAATTCACAGGATTCACCACTCTCTGTGTGATAATTGATCTTCTAAATCCTCGGGGCCCATCTTCTGTCACTTACCAATTGTTGGTGTAGTAAGAGTCGAACTATTATCTTGAACATTGGTTTCATTAAAAAAATCAACAGCCTACGGTGTAGTCCAATTGCCTTAAACCTTTTGTAAAACATTCATTTTGTATTGATTGCAGTTTCTCAGGTCATTGTTGGTGTCTCGTGACAGAAAATAAACCTAGAGGTTGTTTCCATTTTTTCCCATCAAGCCTCTTACCGTGAATAATGGTAACATTGGTTGGAAGGCGTTATCGTCTTCCCAAGGGATCCAATATGTTTTCTCAACAACCATTCTACTGAATTTCACTAATGAGGGCCGAGGTAGTCTAATTTTTCTCTCTAGGGGACACTATGCGAAACGTATCGCTCTATGTCATTCCTTCTACCAGTCTCCTCAAAAAGTTCATAGGGACCCAGGCTTCACTTGATATTTTACTCAAACCCCCTTTACACAGAGATGGTCCAGATTGGAATTTGGGGAATCTTGCTGTTTCTGAATGTATTCATAAACTTTTGTGATAGACTTCTTCCTGTACTACTTGAATTATTTCATTTTTTTAGCTTGGATGGTTTCTTTCAACAGTGCATTCAGGTTCACAGTAGTGCCACTTCTTACAAAGAAAAAACTGTTTCTTGCCCAGAAGTTAGAGCTGAAGAAACGGATTGATGTGCAGAAGATGTGTGATGGCTCCGAGTTAGTGCCTTCCAGTTCCGAAATTCGTAATAGTGAAATAAACGATGTGAACCAAGTTATTTGGTGTTGGAAAAGCTACAGTGTTCAAGCGATGGACACTTAGGGCTAAACTTCTGTCCTGCATCAGGATCAACATGGTCATAGTTTAGACCAGGGGGAGACAGTGTTGTGATAATGACTGGGAGACTTGGACCAGTGAAACCAGTTTGGTGTCCATCAAATGACGTTGCAGGAAACAGTTCGTGTAGCATGATCTGCTGGATTCTGTTCTGTAGGGGTCACTTTGCGGCACTAGTCTGGTGAGAAGATTTATGGATCCATTGTATTCTGTTGCTGACTTAGACATAAAAAAAACACTTCAGGGTCTCTTTGTAGATTAGTCCCGGCGCGGACCACTTGCTGTGTTGCTTAGGAAGGTTATAGCATCAAGCTGAAGATCTGGCTACGCAATGAAATTAGGTCAGCTAACTCCTCTGCTAACAGTTTGAGCTGGACACACAGTGCGCAGCCTTGGTATGGTGTGCGCGCTCAGCGCCATCACTACTTCGGGATCCACTACTCTTTCCGGTGTAGCCGGATGGGTGCTGGAGATGGCGAGTCTCCTTACTTGGGCCAGCTCAGTTCCTTAGGGCCGTCTTCATGTCCTAGGTCAGTTATCCGCTTGCACAAACATGTCCTCTAGCTTCATATTCGTGCTGCCTTCCATGCACTTAGGTCAAGGCAAGTGTTTCACTCGACTTGTTGTATACCATGACATGCTTTATAGACCATGGCGGTACATCCAATTTATGCGTCTAGATTTTTAATTTTTGTGACCTATCTCTGGATCTAAGAAATTTGGCACAGAATTTAGAGAAAAATTAATTGAGATGTGAATCCATAACTCTTCAGTGCAAAAAAAAGTTGCCCACCACTAATTAATTAAGCTTATTAACAGATCTTTACACTGATGTAAAAGCTCAGTGGTATCAAAGAAAATTTTAATATTCATGACAAAGTTAATATCTCAGGAACCATTACTCTTCATTCAGAAATCTTTTTCATCAGATTCCAACTCGTTTGTTGTGCAGTCAACACACTTACATAAGTCAGCACATGGCACACCATGCTGTTGACATGAGCATCGTCCTTTTTCCTGTATTTGACTTCTCACAGCTAGTGTTCTTGCATGAATAGTAGGTTAGTTGTTCTAGCATGTTGTGCTTGGGGCTGGGCAGATCACCCCAGTCAATGTTTTGGAATGGGAGTATTCTTTCTTTGGCTTTCAGGTACATGATACATCCTGGCAACTGTACCAGCAGACGGTGATGCAGCTCGTCTGGCACATCAACTTTTTCCCAGATCACACTGCTCCGCTCTGGTGGTCCATGCCAATAACGTTGTACAGTTTCAGTTGGGTCAATCTCATCACCAATCTAATGTTGCGTTCTTCAGAGGTTGGGGGCCCATTGGATGGGTTTTGTGAGTTGACGATGCTCTTCTGCACAATCTGGGGCTGCACACGAAAAACATGTCTCTGATGTGATGGGACGATGATCTTCGGTTGTTGATTTTCACCGACAATTTTCGCTGGCTCGCACTCTCCTCCACTTGTAATTATCTTTGTACAACACCTTCAACTTTCTTACACTCCTTTAACAGTTGATGTCCTGCAGTTTTTTCTAGCAAGGCAAGCAAGGCAAAGTTATTTTATATAGCGCCATTCGTACAAGCAGCAATTCATAGTTGCTTTACCAAAGGAAAACAAAAGATAACATAGTAAAAATGACAGCAGTACAACAACTTCATACAACACAGGACAACAAAATAGCCACATTTAATCAAAAATTTACAAACCAAGCAATAAGACAAATGGTATGAATAGTGAAACAAAGTCACTAAAATTTATAATAAAACAATTTTAAAAGCACATAAGAGGGTTAAGATTAGAAGGTTAAGATTACCTGCATGTTGGGTTATGGAAAATGCTTACAAGTTTAAAAACAACAAACTGTGTTTTTAGCCTGATTTAAATGTGCTTACAGTCTGTACACACCTCATTGTTCAGGAGCTTGTTCCACAGGTGTGGAGCATAAAAAAACTGAACGCTGCTTCAGCCTTTGTTAAAAAGTTCTCTGACCCTGGGAACACAGAGTAAACCTGGTCCCTGAAGAACCTGAGAGGTCTAGGTGCCTCTTGTACAACAAGTAGGTCAGAGATGTATTTTGGACCCAGGACCAGCATTGCCTTGTAGGCCAGTAACAGAAATTTTAAATCTATCCTTTTACACACAGGGGAGCCAGTGCAAAGATTTAAGGACAGGTTGTAATGTGGGGTCCATTTTTCTGGTGTTGGTCAAAGACTCTGGCAGCGGCATTCTGGATAAGCTGCAGTGTTTAATTGATTTTTTACTGAGACCTGTAAAGATACCATTACAATAATCTAACCTACTGAAGATAAAATGCATGAACGTTTTTCAGTGTCTTCTTGGACAGAAAAATCCCTTGATTCTTGCAATGTTTAGTAATAGGCAGATTTGGTAATGGTCTTTATATGGCTGTTAAATTCAAAGTCCATATTTACTACACCATGGTTTCTGGCATTTGTTTCTCTGTGGTTTTTAGTGCGATTGAGGGGTCAAGTTGAGCACTCATCTCTAGCCTTGTATTTTTGGGACCAAAGACAATAATTTCTGTCTTATTTGCATTGAGCTGGAGAAGTTCTGGTTCATCCACTCATTGATTTGTTTTACTCACACTGACTCGGGTGTGTGTTGGGGACTATGGTCATTGCGGTGACACACTGCGATATAAAGTTGTGTGTCATCGGCATAAGTATGGTAGGCTTTGGTTAATATATTTCTCTATGATCTGAGCTAGGGAGCATGTAAATATTGAACAATAAATGGGGTCCAAGAATGGAGTCCCTGAGGAAAAACCCCGCATGTGAGTTTTGTACGGTTCTGATTCATAATTACCAAGGGAAACAAAAATTAATCCCTTTCAAGTAGATTTGAACCAGTCCAGCATAACAGAACCAGAGTCCTACCCACTTCTCCAGGATCCTGTCAAGCATTATGTTATGGTCCACTGTAACAAAAGCAGCACTGAGATCTAGAAGTACCACCAAAAAACTGAAGCTTTTGTTGCATCCACTGTTTAGATGCATGTCGTTTACTTGGACCGTTAGTAAGTGCAGTCTTATGCTGTGATGTGGCCGAAACCCCGACTGGAAAACATTGAAAATATTGTTTTGGATCATAAGCAGTAAATTTGTTGTTGGTAAACTACCCTTTCAATGATCTTTGCCAGAAATGCTTAAATTAGATATAGGGCCTGTAGCTGCTCATCGCTGAGGCATCCAGATTAGGCTTCTTCAATAGGGGCTTGATCACTGCAGTTTTTAAGGCTTCAGGAAAATGCCCCAATTGAAGGGATTGTGTTTACTATGTTTCAGCACTTCTCTGCAACACTGTTAAAAAAATATTTTTTTAAAGAAGCTTGTGGGCAGCAGATCGAGACAGGGCAGGTAGTGGACTTTAGCTGTGAACAGTTTTAAGTACAGAGACGCCACAATCTAAAATTTTCAAAATGTTGTAGATTCATTTAGCGAATCTGGAGCATAAGTGACAAAGCCATGTTCCCTGAGGTGGAAAAGCTACACATTGTTTGTCTGTTTATCTTCAAAGTATGAAGTTTTATCAGTGAAGAAATCTGCAAAGTCATTTTTGCATGGCTTGCTGGACAGGAGCTCTGGTGGAGGGACTGATGACGAGGGGTTTGTCAGTCTATCGACAACGGCAAATAAGGTGCGGGAATTATTATTTTTGTTGTTAAAAACCTCTGAGAAAAAGGACTGCCTTGCACCTTTCTATGCCTGATTATAGATACGGTGACTGTTCTATTCTTTAAAATTTGAGTTGATAATATATGTGAACACTCATACCTTGGCTATTATTGCTGCACAAGGTTCATGTCCTTCTACGCGATTATTGTTGTATTGCTTGGTTTAGCAGAT
This sequence comes from Okamejei kenojei, assembly GCA_035221665.1. Taxonomy (NCBI): domain Eukaryota; kingdom Metazoa; phylum Chordata; class Chondrichthyes; order Rajiformes; family Rajidae; genus Okamejei; species Okamejei kenojei. Next base: position 6,105,789 of record CM069160.1, on the reverse strand, counting down.
GGGGAAATGTTGTTCCTGGTCATTTTGAACATCGTCAAATTATGTGCGAAAAAAACACGTGTCTCACACACTCCACAGAATGCTAGAAAGTATTGATAATGCACCATCAAGGAAACCATCAGATGTAGATGTGTCATATGGTTTTGATGGATGAATTTTGAGGGCATGATCAACTAAAGGTGCATCAGGTCGTAGTAAAAACTTTTCTGCATGTCTAACATTTTGAGCACAGTTCATGTGAAGTGATGATCTGCGACAGATGTGACATGCGATGTAAGCCAGTGTATTCTCTTCATGGAGATCAAGTGAAATGCTGCAGACTGCATTGTTCTGTTTTTTGTGTTATTGGCAATGGAGATAGATAGAGATGGCTTCTTACTCTGTTTCTTTGTCTGTTTGTTGTAGTGTTAAGATTAAATTTGTCGAGAATCGGGGGAACTGTTTGGCACTCACACGGCTTGCTTTATCAGTTCAGCTACCTTAACCATTCGATGTTAGCACATCGGAAACACCCTTCGCTGATGGATTTGTCTCGGAATCCGCCCAGTCGCCGAATAGTAGAGAACAAAGTCTCAACAATATCCTGATAAGAACCCGAGATATGTAGAGAAAAACGAGCTTCTGTGCTTTCCTTTATGTGCTGCCTCAGTTGTGAAATACAATAAATTGCAAGCCACCATCCCTGGACACAGAAACCAAATTTTTTGATCCAAGCCACTGTTAAGCTTTGGAGTTTGCAGGCAGTATGAAATCATAGAATGTCTTACCTGGAGAATTTTCTGGAAGAGCCCCCTCCTCAATTTTTTACAAAAAACAAAAACCTGTTGTTAAATGAATCCAAACAATGAAGGCAACTTTCCAAGAGCTGAATAGTGGTGGAGACTCCTGCTGCTACCGAATGGCTGACACCTGCGCTGCCTTGTTAACTCATCATTTTAGAGAAGCTGTTTTAAAATAAAAAATGTTCGTCTTTGGTCAACATGGGCTTTTCATGTTCATAGAAGTTGCAAATATGGTAATCTCTTGGTTCATAAAAAGTTGTAAATATTGCCATCGATGTTTCTTTCTGCATCCTCTCCCTTGGACTTCAAATACATACGTTTTCCAAATTTGACCTAGTGTTTTTTTAACAAGTGCATTCAATAAAAGATCTGGGGGTCCCCTTGGACAAAGAATGGATAAGCTTCTGTCACACCCATGTTGGGCTAGAATCGAACAAAACATTGATTGGGGGTCTGTTGTGTTCACAAAAAAAACACAGCCTTAAGGGCCTGTCCCACCAGGGGCATGCGACTCCGTGCGGTGAGGCGCGGACCAAAATTAGTAGCGGGTGTGGACGCGCGGAGGTCGGGTGATCCCCGTACAGGGGCCCGGTCCCACCAGAAATGCGGCTGCATGCGCGCAGGCGCGACACAAATTTACCGGCAGTGGGGGCCGCGATGGGCGGGTCGGGTGAGTGGCGCGACGTGGCGCGAAGTTGGAGCGACGTCCGCGGTAAGTTCGCGCAGGACAGAGAGGGACACATAGAGAGAGACACGGGAGGCACACAGAGACTACGGAGGCACATAAGAGAGGGTCATGGAGGCAACACAGAGAGAGGTGGGGCCACGGAGGCCACAGGGCTCTCGCTTATACTTTTTTCCCTGTTGCCAGCCGGGCAACCTTGACAGCTTTTTTAGTTTGCCAAAATTTACAATTTAGGTGCTCATTTAAGACGTTTTTGCATGACGCTCTGTGCGATGCGTAGTGTGCTTGGACGAAGTGCTTTGTTACTAGTCGCAATTATGCTCAATGAAGCATTCACACTGTATTATTTTCAGAAGGAGATTGCAGATGCTGGAAAATTGAAGGTAGACAAAAGTGCTGGTTAAGAACTCAGCGGGTGCCAAGCATCTATGGGAAGCGAAGGAAATAAGGCAACGTTTCAGGCCGAAACCCATCGTTCTGAAAAAGGGTTTCGGCCCGAAAAACGTTGCCTTTTTTTCCCTTCTTAGTTCCCATAGATGCTGCCGCATCCGCTGAGTTTCTCCGCACTTTTGTCTACATTCACATGTTATTTCTGCTTCAAATAACTCACAAACTAAACATATTCGCCATTCTAGACTTTGATATATACCACAATGACAGGCAGCAAAATTATATTACAATACCTCAACTCTTTTCCCACGCTCCTCACTGCGCGCAATTAATGCAATTTTTTCCTTTCTTCTTTCCACTTCAAAACAAAAATGTGGTTGGATTATTTTCAGTAATATGATCAACCTGTATCAATAAATCCTGGACAGGACTTATATGCTTAACCATGCACACTACAGATTGATGCAAGTATGTTTTCTGTGATGAGGATCGGATAAAATTACCATGACATGGCCATAGCATGGGGTCGTTTATTGCTATTGGCACAAAAACACTCTCGCTCGCTCCCACATAATTTTATCCGTTACTCAAAATATACAGGTTGCAAGGAAATTTCTATAGGCACTTTTATGATAATAGCTGTTAAAAACCGGGGGGGAGACTATACCCATCTGACAGGTTAAACATACTACGAACTGACATTGAGATGGCCAAAGGACATAAACTGCAGCAAATGTTATTCGCGCGCGGTTGGTAAATATGTTTAAAGGTGTCAAAACAAATAATAACATTGAGAATTAAAACACTTTTTGATTGCATTCCGTTATCTAACATAGTCAATGTTCGCTCTGAATACCATGAAGCACTATAGGGTCAGGGGGTGTGTAATCAGTTGCGAGGTGGATAGATGGTGGGGAGGGGGGGGGGGGGGGGGTTGAGAAGGCAATCGTGTGGAATGGATGGACTGAGGCAGGTGAATTAGTACGTGTTGGTTGGAGTATGTAAAATTGTGATGGGAGAGCGGGGGGATTCAGTGGTGGTTGAATTGACTATGGGATGGTGGGGGGTTCAGTACCTGTTGAATGGGTGCATGACAGAAATGCTGGAGAAATTCAGCGGGTGTTGCAAGCATCTGATGGAGCTAGGGAATAGGCAACGTTTTCGGGTCGAGTGGACCTTCTCTTCAGACTGTGCTTCCGATTCTTCTTGTATGGGGGGGGATTCAGTACAGGGATGAATGGGGGGAGGGAGTCAGGGACCATGTGGATCGGAGGGTCTGTGCAGGATGAATGGGCGATATACTACAGGATGAATGAAGGGCTCAGTATATCAGAATGAATGGGGATCAGACGGGATGCATGAGGGGATCAGTACGGGATGCATGAGGGGATCAGTATACAGGATGAATGGGGGATCAGGGAACAAGATAATGGGAAGATCACTACAGGATGGATTGGGGGGGATTGATGCAGGGGTAAATGGAGGGTTGGTCAGTACGGGTTGAATGGGAGGTGCAGTGCAGTATGAATGGGGGGAGCATGTGCAAGATGGATGGGGGGTGGGTGGGGGTGGCAGGAGAATCAAGCGAGGTGGGTAGGGTGGAATAGATGGGGGAGGGTTGTATGTGGACCCTCGTCAACCCATTCCTACACTCTCCCCACTGAGCGTGAAGGGGGTGAGAGGTGACGAGGGCAGCAGGTGGGGAGGCTCTAGACAGAAAGGCACAGGGGAGCACTGGATGGGAAAGAGAGGGAATGCTCAGCACGGAGCACAGGGTGTCAGTGAGGACTGAGTAGAGGAGGGAATGGGGGATCAGTTTGCGGGATGGAGTGGGAGAGTGTGTCCCAGGATAAGAGGGGGTGGAGGCGAGAGACGAGAGCAGAGAGAGAGAGAGAGGAGAGAGAGAGAGAGAGAGGTCAGCGCTCCTCGGAAAATCATCGCCCCCTGCTGGCCTTGGCTGTCCCCTGTCCAACGCCAAAGTGCCACCGCCAAGGGGGAGGCGGGTTGGGATCTCCCTCCGCCATGGTTGCCAAGATCCTTTTGCCTGCTCGCTCGCGATAGGATCTTTGGTGCAGCTGCTTCAGCGGCAACAGACGGCCGCGACAACGGATCACATCCACCGCCTCATACTCCCTCCCGCACCCCGCACGGCGGAAGGAGACCTCCCTTTTCTTCCCGTCCCTCCTCCGGGCCTCGCCCGCGTGCCGAGAGGGGTTGGTTTTCAAACGCTGTTAGCGGGTTTGCAGGCAGCGGACCGTTATCAGGCGATAGTGGGCCGCTGCCTGCAAATCAAAATCCACCAAACGGGCGCTCTTCAAACAACCCCTTCTCGCACGGCCGAGGCTGGGAGGAGGGAGGGAGGGGTGAGGGAGGTTTCTAATCCTTCCGACGGGTGGCCGGGTGGGGTGCCGGGAGGAGGAGAGGCGGTGGAGCCGTGGCCGCGTGTGCCGGCTGTGCGGGCCCGTCATTTCGCTCCGACCCGCTTCGCGACACCCCCGCTCCTAATGTCTTTGCCCCGCACTACAGCTGTTGCCGCCGCCTGGCAGCACGCAGCAATCCGTCCACGTTCCTAAAAATAATATCCACTGAAGATTGCTGTCTGACCTGACCGCTGAGTTTACTCCAGTTTTTTGTGTCTTTCGGTATAAACCAGTATTTGCTTGCCAAGCCGGCAAAATGACTCGTGTGTGTTCAGGTTGCCCGGCGGCACATTGCGTGTGGGTCATTGGACACCGCGGGCAACCGCTAATTTCGAGCCTGGCAAGTTAGAGAGGGGTGCAGGGGCACATATAGAGAGGGGTCACGGAGGGCACAATATAGAGAGGGTCACGAAGGGCACGGAGGCACACAGACGGGGCATGGAGGCCACGACCGGGGCACCGGAGGCACATATAGAGAGGGTTCACGTGGGCACACGGGGCTCGAACGTCGGGGCGGTTGCGTAATGCGTCAAAGCGGCTGCGGGCCGACAGGCCATTGCCGCGCTGAATTTTTTGAACCATGGTCAGTTTTTCGGAGCTCCAACGCGATATCTGGGGACCAGCTCCTCTGCTTTAACAACAAATCTATATGCTCCGGCGATCGAAGTGGGACCGCCCCCGCGGGGGCCGGACGGCTCAAGCGGACCACGTTTAGGTCGTGCTCAACCACATGGAGTCGCATGCTGGTGGAAACAGGCCCTTAGCTGTAGTCCAATTGCCTTAACCTTTTTGTAAACATAAAGGGTAAGATTAAACGAGAATTTACCAGTTTGAAGTTTGATCTTTATTTTATGAGGAGTGACGTTGAGGGATTACGTGAAGAAGGCCCGCCATGCGCATGCGCGTCATACTTCAAAGCAGCGGCGTGAAAACACAGAAAAAACAAATAGCCCAAGTAACATAGTAAGGCTCCGTAGAAGGGGGGACTAGACTACCAGATGATCTCTTAGATTATGAGGGTGGGAGCGGAGGGCACGTAATCCCTCACGTCACTCCTCATAAAATAAAGATCAAACTTCAAAAAACTGGTAGTTCTCGTTTAATCTTTAACTATTTTACTTCGGAGGTTCACGTGAGTGACTACGTGAAGATTTCAAAGCTCGGCGCGCGCGAGTTTGCATGCCAGCAAATGCATATCACTCCATACGGGGACAAGCTGCTTCGGGTTGACACAGTTAGTTCAATAAAGAAGATATGGGTGAACATTGCATGAATAATTCAATAACGATTTTAATAATAACAAAACAGAGTAATGATCCCCTCTGTCCCAGGGGGAAATTAACAACAATAAGTGATATAACAAAGCAATAAAATTAAAGGGAACCCAAAAACAGCAGGCCCAAAACGTGGCTTGCCTGAACTGTTTATCGTAAAACCGAGAAAAAGTTGCCTCTCTAGACCACCCTGCGGCCTCCGAGGATTGTTGAATTCTAGCGGCCTCACGCGCAGCGCGCGTCGCTAGCCTTCGCCGCGGATGTAGATGCCGCCCTGGTGGAGGTGGAGTTTTGAGATTTTAAACACATCTGTGTCGATACCCCGCAGAACCTGAGCACCTGTTTTCAACCATCTAGTAAAATAGGTTTGCACGGCCACGTGCTTATATGGCCTTTTTGTGACTAATGAGAAAGTCCTGACTCAAACCTCTCACCAGGGGGGGACTAGTTACTGGTTAACTCAACATTTTGGATTAAATGTTTAATCGACGTAAACATAACAGTTGGTCTCCAGGATATGCTTTAAAACATCACCTTGATCCAGACCTGCCTGTTCTACTTTGAGTAAATCACAGGACATATAATGGTAACACTTCATCTTGAGAAAAAATGCATTATAATCTATTCTTAACAAGTGCAATGTTTGGACACACTGTTGTGCATGAAACCAACGCCATTAACATAACCACTTTTAAGGTCAATCTTTGCAAAGATAATGACGCAATTGGAGCCCACATGCCGCGAGCAGTGTGAGTAAACTATACTGACATCCCAGGATTGCTGTATATCTGGGTTCGAGGAAGCTGGTTTTTTGTTAAAAATTCCTCTCATAAACCTGAATACCAATGGATGAGGAATCCAATAGGTGTTTGTGCTGAAGACTGCCCTAAATAAGGAGGACAAAGCACTGCGAGCAGTGTAATAAGCACTATAACTAAGGTGCACAATCAAAATGCAAAGTAGCAAAGGAACTCCAACACATCACTGATACTAGCAGTATCATATGATATATTAGAACTGTACACAGAAGCATTCCCATTTCTTAATGTGCACGAGGTATTGGCTTTTTAGTGCTGGGTTCTCCACCCTGCAGTAATAACCTCCATGGTTCCTGTTCGATAATCCAAGGCCTTGAAATGGTCTGGTCAGGTAACCTGGATTGATATGGTCATGCAATGGTGACTTTCTCCTGTAACCGGATGCACCAACAAAATGACTGCTGCTGGGAATGCGCATGAATGGCTGTGCATCATTCTCAGTACCAATGGGAAACCATGATTGTGTTGGCCAATCTGGGTAACCAACCAAAACTCCTTTGGCGGAGGGTCCCGCTCTATTTTAGTAAGAATTTCGGAATCAGGCTGAATGGAGGGGAACGCATAAAAGAATGAGTTGTGCCCCAGTGTAACAAGGAAACGCATCCACAGCTACTGCACCTGGATCTGGCACCCAGGAGACCATATTTAGGGCAACTGGTTGATTCAGTCTGGATGTCAAAGAGGTCAATATTCTGGCAATCCAAATCTAGCAACAATGGTTTGAAATATGCTGAGCATTTCAACATTCCATTCTATATTGTCATTAAAACTTTCTCGACCTAAAGTCTGCTACCACATAAGAGAATTATCTATGCCTGGTAGGTAGAGGGCCGAAACCCAGATGTTGCGTGAAATGCACCAATCCCAGATAGTATTCGAGTTCTCTCCCGTAGATTGGGGAAAATTATCCATAACACCGATCGAGTTCCTCCCATATGATTGATTTATATGCCACAGCTGTGGTGTTTGTCAATCTGGAGTTGAACATGGAAAATCTGACCATGGTGGAAACATATGCTCTTTAAGCCCATAAAAAGCACCCAATAACTCCAGGTAATTAATGGCCCCCCCATGTGTGTGAAGAAGCAAGTCCCTCTTGCTCAGTCCATCTACCCCCACAGCTAGACTCCTGTGTCTGTAGCCCCCCTTCCGAGAGCGCTAACATCAGTCTGTAAAATTACTGAAGTTTCGTCCACCCAAAATTTGTAATTGGTGACTTGGCTAACATTAACAATCCAACTCCCCACTGCATATTTCTGCCAGAGCCGTGGTGGTAACTGCATAAGCCTATTCAAAATGACTGCATTCAGTTTCAATGCTTGTTCTCTTGCTCTTTGCAAATGTTGATAATGCAAAGGCCCAAACTGTACTGCAGGAAGGCTGCTACCAATTTCCCAATAACCTTTGCAACATCTCGGATGGAAGGATATTGGGTTTTGTGTAAGACGAATACAGACATTACAATATCTATTACCTTGCTGCTGGTAATGTAACTGTCATATGAACTGAATCCAGAATAAACCCAAAATACTCAATCTGCTGGGTTGGCTGTAACTTGGACTTAAGTGGGGACCAAATCCCAATCATTCAAAGAGATTCTTAGTTGCTGTAACAGAAGCTGCAGCTGACTTTTAGTGTTGCCAACAATTAAGATATCATCTAAATAGGCCATACAATGTGATTGTGGGCCCTCAAGTGCCCTAGCACAGGTTTCACCAATTTAGTAAATAACCTAGGTTGCAGAACTTAACCTTTAGGCAATGCTCTATATTGCCACAGCTGTCCCATCCAATTTAAATTTCAAGTACCTTCGATAATCAACATGAATTGGCACCCGAATAATAAGCATCTTGTAAATCAATGGTGGCCATATAACAACCCTGGGGACAGATCAGCTGCTTTGCAGTACAAATGTGTCCATTTTAAAATACCTATATAAAGAACTGAAGTATTCAAATTGAGTGAGATCCAGAATTACTCGACAACCAACACCATCTAGAAACATTTTTTTGAGTCTGGGAAAATTATTAGACACCCTCTGTGGGCAAATTGTAATGATGGACTTCTCCCAACATGATGAACAGCTTTTCACATCCACTTTTACGGAAACATGTCCTTCCTCAGAAAGTCCCTGTCTGAATCTCCACATTGAAAGGCTTTTCTTTTGCTATGATCAGTCTCCGGATACCAGAATCCCAATCAGTCTCCGAACCACTAACACTTTACTAGGCTTAGTTGGAAAGGAGATCTATCCCTGAGATAAACTCAATGGTGGGGCCCTGGGACACAGTATTTTAGTATAAAGATATCAGGGGGGACGTTATACAACACCACTCATTTTTTTTATGCGTTATAAAAGAAAATGTAACCGACGTCCGACCTCCAATTTGTAACACAAAGTCCCTGTACCTCTGTCGGTGTTTTGGAAACCTGTTGTCTGGCCGTGTTGGGGTTATACGGAACCTGACGTGGTGGTTACCCTCATTGCCACCTTGTCCTCCCCCTGCTGGGGCCCAGCACCCGGATCGGACCTGCGGTAAACGATCCCCGACTTCCGAAGAGAACGGACGAGATGCGGCCGGCTTCCATTAGCCCATAGTTTTTTCGCTCCTCATCAATATCTCTAATTTTGCTTGACCAGATCGGAGGCCAAACAGGAGTTCAGGCGCCTGGACATTGGTCGCCTTACAGAGTTGCAGCAAATTTTTGGTTTAAAGTAGGCCTGATGGCAATTTTCCGAATGCAGTTAATTTCGAAAAAGACGTTACCAAATCATAGCTTAACATATCCTTCATGTAACGGAGATAACACGGTCCCTCGGGGACCATGGTGCCAAAATGCTGTGATCGTGGCCGCCACCAGTTTTGAGGACGTGCTGATAACGAACCTCCTGCCCCCTCATGGAAGGGGGACTCTGGGTGCCCATATTGCTGGGTTACACCATTGGCACTTTTAATGAAGCACAGTTAACAGTTGTTTTATATTTGCTGCTTGTCTCCTGCATGACAGATAGTTGCAGCTGGTGAGAAACCAAGTAATTTATATTAGTTGCGAGGTATTCCTCACATGGGCCCACCTGTTTCCCTCCGGAATAGCAAAAGTCATTGCTAACTCCGGTACACCCGGAGCACGGCTCTTGTGCTCTGGTGTTTTGCACATAAGCAGGGAACACCATACATAGGTCAGTCTGCATCCTGCCCCGCATCTCCCATTTGATATTTTCTAGGGAGGCATCCCCAGTCCTAGGAACAGGCGCTGGAAGGAATTCACCACGGCGGTATTCCAGGTAATCCTCTTCACAGGATCCTGCTGCTCAATTGTCTGAGAAGTCTCTGTGGCCTTAGCCCCTTGCTGTACCAAAAAGCTGGAGCATGTTTCCATCTGTTGCATTTTCCCCCACATCTCTTTAGCCCCTGGGGGAGAATCACCACCGTCATCTGAATCATCAGATAGTACTGGCCTGTTTGTTTTACTTGTGGCCTTGCTGTGCCTCTTAGCAGCCACAGCCTGTTGAGTTTCAGGACTGGCCTGTGGAAGCACTTTCCACTGGTGGTAACGGTGAAACGGCCCCCGGTATCGGAACCGGAGGTCCGGTTACTATCTCCCGACCCGATCGAGAATGCGGCTCGTCGCTATACACGCGCTTGGAGCGCTCACTCTCTGCCCGGGACCGGTCCATGTTTGCAACTCCAACTGACTTTGTGAGCCAGTTTTACGGAGCTAAATAAACCTGCAGGAAAAGTTGTTTAACACGTACCTGCAAGTTTCTAACTTACCCGCTTGTGATGAGCTGTGCCCTCCCAGCCCTGTCGGTGCGACATGTGCGGACGTAATGACGCGCATGCGCCTGGCGGGCCTTTTTCACGTAGTCACTCACGTGACTCCGAAGTAAAATTTGTAATGATTGCAGTTTGTCAAGCCTTGTGGTGTCTCGTGACAGAATTAACCTAGGGGGGGGTGGGGGGGGGAGACTTTCCATTTTCCCATCAAGCCTCTAACTATGAAAATGAGAGCATCGTCACTAATATTGTATGAGAGCCTACACATAGACTAATTTTCATCAAATGGGACACTACACAACAAAGAGTATCCATCTCTGTCATTCCTGCTACCCTGCCTTTCAAAAGTTCAAAGACCCAGGCCACATTTGATCTTACTCAAACCACCTACACAGAGATGTCCAGATTGGGAATTGGGAATCTTGCTGTTCTGAATGCATTCAACTCTTGGGTATAGACTTCTTCCTGTCCTACTTCAATGATATTACATTTTTAGCTTGGGTTGGATTCTTCAACACATTCAAGTTCACAGTAGTGCCAGCTCTTACAAAACTGTTTTTTCCCAGAGGCAGAGCTGAAGAAACGGATGATGTGCAAAGACATGTGATGGTACGAGTTAGTGCCTTCCGGTCAAAGAACTTGGTAAAAATGACGTGAACCAAGTTGTTTGGTGAAAGCTACAGCGTTTCAAGGTGGATACACTTAAGGACCCACCTTCTGTACTTCTGATCAGCAAGGTCATAGTTAGACTCAGGGAGATAGTTTTGTGACTGCGCAGGAACTTAGACCATGTGAACAAGTTGGTGTACATCAAATGACGTGCAGGAAACAGATCGTGTAGCATGATCTGCTGGATTCGTTGTTCGTAGACCACATAGCGCACTGATCTGGTCGAGAAGATTTTTGGATCCATTGTATTCTGATGCTGACATACACATTAAAAACGCCTGGCCTCGTGTTGTAGATGTAGGCCAGGACCACTTTGCTGTCTGCGTAGAAAGTCATAGTGTGAAGCTGAAGATCTGACTCTGCTGAAATTAGGTCAGCTAACTCCTCCACCGCTAGCACAGCTGTACACGGTGTATGAACGGTGGAGCTGGAGCTTGCGAGTCTCCTATCTTGGGCCAGCTCAGTCTGCAGAGTCTTAAAAAAAAATATAAAATAAAAGATTTATTCACTGCCCCTCCATAATGATTGGGGACAAAGACCCATGATTTATTTATTTGCCTCAGTAACTCCACAATTGAGATTTTGTAATTGAAAAAAAATCACATGTGGTTAATGTGCACATTGTCAGATTTTAATAAAGGTCATCTATATACTATTAAAACTGTGTGTGTGTGTGTGTGTCTTCCGGCCGTGTGTGTGTCTTGTGGGTGTATGTCAGATTTGCCCTTTGATTTCATGGTTTGCCAAAACCACAACTTTCAAACCCCGAGAAATTTTACTCCATTTTGCTAGACATTACACTTTTACATTCACACATTCACTCCTCATTACATTTAGAACATCATTTTTATGTAAACTTTTTAAAATAAAATCCTTCACCTCCCCCCCACACCACACACTCACTCATTTTGTGGCCTCCTGCAGCCAAGACACCAAACGGGCAGGCCAGGGACACCATTACGGCAGCTGCTGCAGCCCCTCTTCTCCAAAAACGGCACATTTTCTTTCCCCGCGGCCGGCCCGATTTTCCCTGCCGATTCGGCTCCTTTTCACTTGTCCTCCACTCCCCCCCCGGCCCGGCTCGGCTCTATCAATCACGCTTTGCTCAAGACAAAGATCGCCTCTTCCCACGCTGCTTTTCGCCAGTTGTGCTCCGAAATACAGCGGGGGAATGAGCCGAACTTTGCATTGAGCCAGAGGGAAGGCAGGGACAACTTCCAATCCAACCTCAGAAGTCGCTCTGTTAATGGGGATTCATTCCACAGTGAGTTCAGTTCGCTAACAACCCCCCCTCCCCCCCTCTGGTGCATGACTTTCCGTTATTTTGCTGAGGCTGATTGTGAGACCAAAAACGCCTGTGCTGCTTCCAGAAAATTTGATCACAATGAACAGGAGGTCAGATTCCTCGTGAGCCAGAGGGCGCAGTCATCCACAATAAGGGCTTCGAGAATGAGGCATTCGTGAGCCTTGGTTTTAGCGTTCAGTTGTCGAAGGTCAAAGAGAGATCCTGTCCAGATGGTAAATTTAGGTACACGACACAGTCGAGGTTTTGGAATGCGTGACTTTCAGGACGCAGTTGAAGATGAGAATGAAGAGTTTTTTTTATTTAAAAAAATTTACACAGGAGGTAGACAAAAAATGCTGGCAATCTCATCCCTAGAAAAAATCACTTTCTCCAGCGATGAGGCAACATCTATGGAGCGAAGGAATAGGTGACTTTCGAGTCAAGACCAGTCTTCAGACTGATGTGGGGGTGGGGGGGGCGGGAAGAAGAAAAGAAGAGACGGAGACAGTTAGAGCTGGTAAGGGGAGGGAAAGGAGGGAGAAAGCAAAAAAAAAAAAGGATTTACCTGAAATTGGAGAAGGAATTCAATGTTCATACCGCTAGGGTATAAAACTGCCCAAGTGAAATAAGATGTGCTGCTTCCTCCAATTTTTGCGGTGGGAAACAACTCACTCTGGCCATGGCAGAGGTCCCAGGATCTCACAAAGGTCGGATTTGGAATGGTAGGGGAGTTGAAGTGCTGAGCACCAGTAATCAGTTGGTTAATGCGAACCGAGCTGAGGTGTTGGGCGAAGCTTGCCTCACCCATGTAGAGCAGTTGACAATCTAGAGCAGCAGATGCAATAGAAGATTGGAGGAGGTGCAGGTGAAACCTTTGCCTCACCTGGAAAGACTGCTTGGGGTCCTTGGATGGAGTTGAGGGGGGATGTCTAAAGCGACAAGTGTAGCATTTTCTGCTTTTGCAAGGGAAACTTGCCCAGGGGAGGGAGTGGTTTGGGTGGGGAAGAGTACAGGGTCAGAACTAAACCTTACTCAAACTGGAGTCTATGCTGAGATGAAAATAATCACAATGTCTGTGTTCAACAGTCCGTGGGTCACAAAAGCTAGAATCAGTTCCTGGATGAGACTCGAAGATTCCTTGTTTGATGAATCTCGGAGAGATGTCGAATTGGAGATTGACGAAAGGTGCAGAAGTTTTGCTGTTGACCAGAACTGTTTCCTGTCATTGCCATCATGGAAGATGCAGATGATCTGTATTTGAACATTCTTGGACAGCCGTGCTTGTTGAAGTATCAACCACAGAGCCTCCCAACTGACCATGTAAAAGCCTTTGTCAAGTCGATGAAGACTGCATAGAGGTCCATCTTCTGCTACAATGCATTTTTTCCTGTATCTGTATCACCGTGAAGATCATATCAGCAGTGCTGTGACCAGGTCTGAAACCACACTAAGACTCCGGCAAAAGCTTGTTTCAGCCGACCTTATTGATTAGGCGGTTGAGGATGACATTGGTCAGTATCTTTCCAGCGATGGACAACAAGGAGAATGCCTCATTAGTTGCCACAGTCAGCTTTGCTAATTTTGTGGTTTAAACAATGGAGATAACAATGGTGTACTCTGAATTCATCAGCCATACTTTCTGTCTCCCAGATGCTGGACAATATGTTGTGGAAAGCGTCTAGTGTCTCAGGACCTGCTGCCTGCAGAGTTCAATAGGGGTTTCCGTCCATGCCTGATGCCTTGCCTGTGCTGGTTTGACTGATGGCCTTCCTTGATCTCTTCCAAAGGGGTGGAGGGTCAAGGTCGTCAAGTGTTGGCATTTTGTGGGATCTTGTCGCGAGCGAAAATGGTCAACGGCAGAGGGTCTATTGAGGAGGTTATGAAAGTGTTCTTTCCATCTGTCTCAGATGCTGCTTTTTTATCCTTGACAGGGTTTTGCTGTCAGCTGCAAGGAGGGGGGAGGAGTCAGCTTGGGTGGACCATAAACAGCCTTGATCAAGCTGAAAAAAAACTGCTAAGAATCATTCATGTTTGGCGTTATGTTGAACTTCATCAGCTTACTCGTGACCCACCAGCTGTCTTGCATCTCTCGTAGCTCCTTCGTGACTTGCTCTGCAGGTGTTTGAAGCGTTTTCTTTTGGAGATGGAGGATACGTCATTCTGCACGCGATGAATACCTTGTGGTTTCTCCTCCTGGACAGTGGACAGTGGTCACTGACAAATCACACCTGACTCCTGAAGAGTGTTTTCTGATCTTGTCAGACAGGTTGTGTTTGGGGATTTTTCTTTATGAAAAAAGAGAATTCTTCTGTCCTCAGCTGTGGAGGTCTTCCTTGGCCTGCCAGTCCATTTGCAACTATAAATCTCACCAGTGCTCTCTTTCTTATTTTTTGCTGTTCAGTAGCGAGGCCAGACAGGTCAAGCAAAAATGGTTTTTATTTTCAATAAAAATGAAAGAAAACTCATGAAGTATGCATGTTTGACTGGAACTAACAATAATAGCTCCTCTTGCTGGGAGAGGGCTTGACTAATTACACACCCTGGTAAGCCCGCGAGCGAACGCCGCGGTCACGTGACCAAACCGACCAAGGATGAGGGTTCTGACCTCCCCACCCCACCACTAGGTGCGCCACATTTCAAAACAGTTGATTTGGGTAAACCTATAGATTTGGCTGATGACTCTAATAGTTTTTTATTCTTGTTTCTCAGTCTCATAATGACATCTTTGACTTTCTTGGCACAACTTTGGGCCTCACGTTTGATAAACAGCATTAAAAGTTTTCCAAAAGTGTTGGGGGGGTTAAAAAAAATAAATTTATAATAAAAAAGATATAAAGAAATCTCTCGCGCGGCGCGAGCGCGCAATAATGAGGATGGTGGAAAATGCAGGTTTTAAGATAGATCTCAGGTGCTGAGATCTTCTTTTAACCTGCATTAAGGAGGCATTTAAATTCCTGAGCAATTTAACAAACACCTGTGAAGCCATGTTGTCCCAAACATTATGGTGCCCTGAATGGGGGGGGAACTATGTATTAAACACAGCTTATATTTCTACATGGTGAAAGGTATCAAATGTAATAAAAATGGCCTTTATTAAAATCTGACAATGTGCACTTTAACCACATGTCCATTTTTAAAATTCCAAACCATCAAATTGTGGAGTACCGAGCAAATAAATAAAGGATGAGTCTTCGTCCCAAACATTATCTGTATTTAGAATACTGTTTAAAATACCAAATGATACAAAACAAAACCCACCACCACAATGCCAACAAAACAAATTTTCCTTAAAGCAACTATTTTCCCATCCTTATTAAGGATGCATTCCACTCTTCCGCAGTGCTCAGTGGTTTCCAGTAAATCCCCCCAAGAGTGGCTCCGTGGGGCAGCGCATAGTCCGCTCTAAAACCACCCGGGAACCCTGGAAAAGGGGCAGGCAGACGGCTCGGGCAGAGCCCTCTTCTGTCTGGCGCTGCCAACTTGCGGATGGCCTGATTGGCCAGGCCTAGGGAGCAACCCACTCCCAGGACGTATTCAGTCCTGTCCCCTGTCCCCTACCCACAGAGTGTCCAAAACGGATGAGGAGTGGGTGTGATGTGCAGGCCAGAGCAGCCACTTTAAATATTGGAAACAGAGGGCTGCAACCTCACACACTCAGAGAGCTTTATTTATTGGGGTGGTACTGTATGTCCACTCATGAAACAGGCTGTGGCAAGAACCACAAGGGAGAAGCCTGGGGCAGTGTGGTACATCTGCCCTTGACTGTGTCCGTAGTTAGCAACCGTTCGCATGGGGACAGCAAAAGATAAGCGTTGGGGTAATTCTGCTGGACTTCCCTAAGATACAGAGCCAAGGTGTACATCCAATTCTGCTGCTCTTACCCTCTCTCTCAATGTCAATTTGCTTTCACAACATCCTGCTCCGTAAGCTTAATGAGAAGCCAGTGGGCCGTACGTACAGTCCCACCAGCATCCCTGAGGCTGGTGCCTTGAATGAATGAATTAATGAATGAATGAATGGTTTATTTTGGGGGGGGTCATACATTAAAAAGAAACAAAACTTACAATCTGTGTGAAAAATGAACCAACACTGTATCCATTTCACACACGTTCACAGTAATGAATGACTGAAAAAGGAGTAGGGCTGAAGCCACAAACTTATTTTTAGCTATCCTATACAATCCATAAGATAAAACAGAATATCAGCATCACAGCATTGCTGCATCGCAGCAATGGCTATATCACACTTGAGCAAAGTTGCTGGTCAACTCTTGCTGGAGCCTGCTTCTGTTCAACGCTGAATCTCCAGCAAGTGCCAGATCAGCTCCTACATCATGCAGCAGTGTTGTTGTCTAACCCATATTCTCCAACTGGCTGGCGCAGCAACGACTCCATGCAGACAATGACGACACCGAACCTACTTGTGCTAAGGTGAATGGCATGAACAGGTTTATTTAGAGTGAAGGAGGATGGTGATAAAAAAGATCTGGGTCCATGTTAGGAGCACAGTACCTCTGTCATCAGTGGGCTGGTGGCGCTGGCAGTCTCAGGCTTGTTCTGCAGCTCAATCGCTTGTCATATTTTGGCAGGCACAGTTTTATGGTGCAGGTCTTCATCTCCTCCTGGCCTGTCAAGCAGAAACTGGGATCAGAGCGACATTTAGGGAGTCATCACACTTTCTCCACCATATTTCCTCGTGTTGCCTTAAGTTTTTTTGATACTCTTCCTAAAACTTCGGCTGCTTCACACAGCTTGCCTGTTTGTCCACTAATTGTGTTTTTTAACGTGACTGGCATGCTGGCAGTCAGATGGCGGTCACTAATGCCTTCTGGCTTATGAAGTGTTTCAGCTTCATATACTGGTTCATCACAGTTTATGAGGAGCTAGATAAAACCACTCCCAAAAGGCAGTGTCCTTGTGTTACGTACATGCTTTACAACTACAGTAATTCATCCATCATCTTCACCATTGTTCAATGCTTCTTTATTATCATGTGTACTAAGGTACAGTGAAAGTCCTTTTTCGCAGTGAATTATTGCCATACATGAATACAATCCGAGGTTAGATACAGAGTGTATAGAAAATAGTCCACTGAGACCAGAATACAAGATACAAGATTAACATTTATTTGTCACAGTTGGCACAGTGAAATGTGTATTCAGCATACACCCATCCAATTAAAGTACACATAAACATAAAACATCCCCACACAGCAGAATCCAAAGTTTTCCCACTGTGAGGGAAGGCACCAAAGTCAATCCTCTTCCTCTGTTTGTTCTTAATGTTCACCTGTTGGTCAGGGCCTCCCGTGCCCTCCGCAGGCGCCGCTACGGTGGGCCCGATATTCAGCCGCTCGCCGGGATGGAACTCCGACGTCGGACCGGGAGAACAACCTCCGCGGCTTGGACCTCCGAATCGGTCACCTCTTACCGAGTCCGTGGCTCCTGGGGTCCACAGGCCGCACTGGGCAGAGAAATCAAGCTGCCGGCCCTCGGCAAAGGGTCCCAGGGACTCCGCGATGTTGAGGTCAGCGCCGCCCGCGTTGGGAGCTCCTTCAAACCTCAGCTCCACGATGTTGAACAGCGCGCCCCTGCACCGCCGGAGCTTCAAACGGCGATCCAGGTAGGCATCGCTCAGCGGTGAATCCAGCGCATGCGACTCGCTGTTAAAGCCTCTGGCCCGGTCCCCGGCAGGAGAATGCCACTCCGATCCAGTTGGTAGGTCGCGAGAGGGGGCTGAGGACACGACTTGGAGAATAGTCCGTGTCCCTCGCCAGGAAGCGACTGAGAAGCGGTTTCCCCCTTACCCTACCACCCTCCCCCACATAAAAAAAAGTAAAGAAACTCCAAACACTCCAAAGACAAACTAAAAAAAAAGATAGAAAAAAGACGGACAGACTGTAGAGCAGGCTGCCGGCTGCTGCGGCGCCCCTAATGGCCCCCCCCCATGCCATTGTTGCCAGGATTTGGCACCAATTTCAAAGTCCAAGCAGCAGCTGGCCATAAAGACTGTTGCAGTTTGCTGCCTCAATCAGGATAATTCGAACAAACCGTCATCCGTTTCCTCTCCCGGCCACTATTCAGCCTTTGTGCCCTGGGACGTCTCCCACAGCCCGATGTTGAGGGCGTGGAAGGTTTAGAGACCCAGTTCTTGTTCCCGGCCCATTGTTCTTCTGTTCGCCATCATCGACTCCCTCCACCCTCCTCTCTGGTTATCCCACCCTTGGTAGTGAGCAGGGCCAGACTTGGTGGCTTACCCTCTTCAGATGGGCTTCCCGGTTCTCGCGCCGCGAGTCAGGACTGCTGTCGGGGTATGCCCCACTCCCTCTTGGTTCTTCTGCCGCGCAGCCTGACCGGTTCTGTCTGCTCCGTACATATATCGATCGGCTGCTAGAGCTGTAGGAAATATAAAACATACATCATAGGAGCAGGCCCTTCAGCTAACAATGTCTGTGCTGAAACATTATGCCAAGATAAACTGATCTCGTCTGGCTCCACATGATTCATATTCCTCCTTTCTTTGCAAATACTGTGTGCCCATCTAAAAGACCTCTTAAACGCCATTATCGTATCTGCACCAGCTCCACTTTTTGGCAAATACGTTCCAGCTTTTTTTGGGTTGCAGTTAATAGAAAGATGTTTTCACAATGACCAATAGGGCATTTGAACTGTGGTGTGCCTATTACTCTCAAAGGATTTGCCAGCCTACTAAACCCAAGGTAAGAACAATGTTTCAACTGCAGGCAAGTATCATAAAGCAAATGCTCACGGCACCAGCAGAGTTATCTGTTTTCACATAACAGGGTAATTGATGCTACAATAGACAATACCGCCCATTGAATGTGATCATGGCTAATCATCCCCAATCAGTATCCCGTTCCTGCCTTCTCCCATATCCCCTGACTCTGCTATCTTTAAGAGCCCTATCTAGCTCTCTCTTGAAAGTATCCAGAGAACTGGCCTCCACTGCCCTCTGAAGCAGAGAATTCCACAGACTCACAACTCTGTGTGAAAAAGTGTTTTACATATAAGTTCTAATTGGCTTATATTCTTAATAAGCAGTGGCCTCTGTTCTGGACTCCCCCAACATTGGGAACATGTTTCCTGCCTGTAGCGTGTCCAAACCCTTAATAATCTTATATTGTCATACAATCCCCTCTCATCCTTCTAAACCCAGAGTATACAAGCTCACCGCTCCATTCTCGCAGCAAATGACAGTCCCGCCATCCCTGGGTAATTAACCAGTAAACCTACTGCAGCACTCCCTCAATAGCAATAGTACCTTCCTCAAATTAGAGGACCAAGACTGCACACAAATACTCCAGTGTAGTCTTACTAGGGCCCTATAAACTGCAGAAGTAAGTAAGTAAATTTTATTTATATAGCACGTTTAAATTCACTTGCGTTGAAACCAAAGTGCTATACATAAAAATAAATAAATTACGTTTCCGTACATCCATAAGAAAAAAATTTAAAATAAGAAAAATGACACAACACGTTTATAGGATTCACATGAACATTCCACCACAACAGAATCAAAAATTCCACTGTGGGGAAAGGCATCAGAAAGTTTCAGTCCTCTTCCTCTGTGATCACCCGAGGTTGGGACCTATTTGTGGCCTCCGCAGCCAGTCCGATGTTTTCAGGCCCTCTTGCCGGGAAGATGGAACTCCGGCATCGGGTGAACACACCTCAGCGGCTTGGAAACTTTCGGATGCTTCACACAGCTTGCCTGTTGGTCCACTAATTGCTTTTAAACGTGACTGGCATGCTGGCAGTCAGATGGTGGTAACTAATGCCTTCTAGCTTATGAAGTGTTCAGCTTCATATACTGGTTCATCACAGTTTATGAGGAGCTAGATATACCACTCCTCCAGAAAGGCAGTGTCTTTGTTACGTTACATGCTTACAACTACAGTAATTCAATCCATTATCTTCACCATTGTTCAATGCTTCTTTATTATCATGTCTACTAAGGTACAGTGAAATTCCTTTTCGCAGTAATATATTGCCATACATGGAATACAATCCGAGGTTAGATACATGATGTATAGAAATAGTCCACTGAGACCATATACAAATACAATAAGATACAAGATACATTTATTTGTCACAGTTGGCACAGTGAAATGTGTGTTCACCATACAGCCATACAATTAAAGTACACAACACCACAATAGAGTCCACCATAAAACATCCCCACACAGCAGAATCAAAGTTTCCCACTGTGAGGGAAGGCACCAAGTCAGTCATCTTCCTCTGTTGTTCTTAATGTCACACCATGGGTCGGTGCCTCCCGTGCCCCTCTGCAGTCGCCGCTACGGGTGCCCGATATTCAGGCCCGCTCGCCGGATTGAACTCCGACGTCGGACCGGGCGAACAACCTCCGCGGCGTCTCCCATATCCCCTGACTCTGCTATCTATAAGAGCCCTATCTAGCTCTCTCTTGAAAGTATCCAGAGAACCGGCCTCCCACTGCCCTCTGAGGCAGAGAATTCCACAGACTCACAACTCTTGTGTTTTTCTCATCTAAAGGCTTAAAACAGTGGCCCTGCTGTTCTGACTCCCCCAACAATCGGGAACACGTTTCCTGCCTCTAGCGTGTTCAAACCCTTAATAATCTTATATGTTGTCCAATAAGATCCCCTCTCATCCTTCTAAACTCCATTCTCGCAGCAAATTACCGTCCCGCCATCCCGGGAATTTACCTTGTAAACCTACGCTGCACTCCTCAATAGCAATAGTACCTTCCTCAAATTAGAGGACCAAGACTGCACACCATACTCCAGGTGTACATGGTTACAACTGTCCCGTATTCGCCGGAGTTCGTCCCGAAACAACCTAAATACGGTGTTCCGGCAGGCAAACATGTCGTTACGGAGAAGGGCGGGAACAAAAAATAATCAAAACAAAAACGGGAAGGGCGGGGGCGGGAGCGGAATGAGCGGCGGTTGGACACGTGCAGCGGGAAGTGCGGGCGCGGGAAAACGAGCGGCGGTGGGACACGTCAGCGGGAATGAGCGGCGTTGGACACGTTGCAGCGGGAAGGGCGGGAACGAGCGGCGGTCGACATGCAGCGGGAAGGGCGGGAGCGGGAACGAGCGGCTGTGGGACACGTGCAGCGCGGAATTGAGCGGGAGCGGAACGAGCGGCGTCGGACACGTGCAGCGGGAAGGGCGGGACGGGAACGAGCGGCGGTCCGGACACGTGCAGCGGGAAGGGCGGGAGCGGGAACGAGCGCGGTTGGACACCGTGCAGCGGAAGGGCGGGAACGAGCGGCGGTCGGACACGTGCAGCGGGAAGAGCGAGTCGGGAACGAGCGGCGGTTGGACACGTGCAGCGGGAAGGGCGGGAACGGGAACGAGCGAGAACGGGAACGAGCGATGGTGGGTACAGGATGATGCTACAACAGAGATGGTCCCAAAATGCAGTCTGTTAAGACATTCAGTGCAAGGAAACAAGGTAACATTAGCATTGTGGGGCTAAGGGCCCATTGCCTGTGTTGTATGTTTCAGATAGACAATAGGTCAGGAGGAGGCCATTCGGCCCTTTGAGGCCAGCACTCACCATTCAACTGTGATCACGGCTGATCATCCCCAATCAGTACCCAGTTCCTGCCTTCCCCCATATCCCTACTCCGCTATCTTTTAAGAGCCCTATCTAGTTCTCTGTTGTAAGCACCCAGAGAACACGGCCTCCACCGCCCTATGGAGGCAGAGGAAATCCACAGACTCGCCACTCTCTGTGAGAAAAAGTGTTTCAATCTCCGTTCTAAATGGCTTACTCCTTATTCCTAAGACTGTGGCCCCTGGTTCTGAACTCCCCCAACACGGCATTGTCATTTAGACAATTGAGTTTATGTGTATGTGTATACTAAAGGATGTTTATGTGTGTTTAATGAGTTGTAATATAGTACTATTGAAAAAAGAAGGTTGGATTCAACGCGCGTTTGCAATTTTTGGGTCGTTGCCATACATATTTCTGGTGCCGACAACATGTTACTGAGAGAATGCATTACCCCCATTTGTTACTGACAAATGGTTGAATGTTACTGTGAACTAAATTTAGGGTTGGCATCTCTGGGTGTAGTCTCACCAGGGCCCTATTCAACTGCAGAAGTAAGTAAGTTAAATTTTATTTAAATAGCACGTTTAAATAAACTCGCTTGAAACCAAAGTGCTTTACATAAAATAAATAATTAAGTTTCCATACCTCCATAGAAAAAAACTAAAAATAAGAAAAATGACACAACACATTATAGAATTCACATGAACGTCCCCCCACAACAGAATCAAAAATTCACTGTGGGGAAAGGGATCAGAAAGTTCAGTCCTCTGTTCCTCTGTTCCTCTGTGATCACCCGAGGTTGGGACCTATTTGTGGCCTCCGCAGCCAGTCTGATGTTTTCAGGCCCTCTTGCCGGGAAGATGTAACTCCGGCGTCGGGTGAACATTCCTCAGCAGCTTGGGGACAGCGGCCCGGAGACCGCGGCCCGGAGACCGCGGCACCTGAAGTCCTCAGGCCGCATTGGCTGGAGCTCCTACTCCGGCGATCTCGGATTCCAGGCTCCGCGGTGTTCTAAATCCAGCGCCGCCCAAGGCTGGATGCCCGCAGCCACAGCTCCTCAGTTGTTGGAGTCGGCGGTCACTGCACTCCGGAGCTTACCGCACGGCGACCCGGTAAGGCATCGCCCGCTCCGTGATGGTGCTCCAGCGCTGCGCCGCCGCCGAAGCTGTAGTCCCGTCGGCTCCCGACGGGAGACGCCGCTCCAGTCCGATGGTAGGCCGCGACGAAGAAACAGCTTGGAGGGAAGCCGCCTCTCCGACCAGGTAGGGAACTAAGAAATAAAGTTTCCCCCTTCCCCTCCCCCGCCCACCACATAAAAGACCGCCAACTAACATTTTGTTTTTTAAACAGGACAAAAAACAAAAATGAAAAAGGTGAAAGGACTGCAGGCAGAGACCTCTTTGGTGTTCTACTCAACTCCACTTGTTATGAAGGCCAACATGCCATTCGCTCTCTTGACTGCCTGCTGTACCTGCGTGCTTACTTTCATTGCCTGATGAGCAATGACCCCCTGATCCTGTTGTACTTCCCCTTTTCCCAACTTGACACCATTTAGATAATAATCTGCCTTCCTGTTTTTGCTACCAAAGTGGATAACCTCACATTTATCCACACTAAACTGCATCTGCCATGCATCTGCCCACTCACCCAACCAGTCCAAGTCACCCTGCATTCTCATAGGATCCTCCTCACAATTCACACTGCCAGATAGCTTTATGTCATCTGCAAATTTGCTAATGTAACTTTGAATCCCTTCATCGAAATGATTGAATTATATCAGAAACAGAATCAAATCACACTTTATTTTGCCAAGTATGTTTTGCAACATACGAAGAATTTCATTGACAAGTCAGTCCATACAATTAAAAGTAACATCACTCAAAACATATTTTGACATGAACCATCCACCACAGTGAGTCCAACACATTCTCACTGTGATGCAAGGCGAAATAAAGTTCACGTCCTTCCTTTTGTTTCTTCCTCGTCAGGGGCCTCGAGCCCTCCGTTGACGGGATGATCTTGACTTCCGTAGCTGGCGGTGTTCGGGCGGCCTCCGCGTCGAAGCTATCAAGCTCCCGCTATTCGTGGGGATCTCCACGTCGAGGCGATCAGCTCAGCTCCTCCCCCGCATCGGGGGATTCTTCATAACTGGATTCTTCAGTAACTGTCTACTTTTCGTGTCCCGCCACTTCGATGCTGTATGTAAGGGAAAATCCATAATTCTATCCCCATTTTCTTATTTTTCTATATTGTTTCTATATTTATTCTATATCCTCATAAATAAAAGATTAAACCCTAAAGTGTTTACTAAAAAATTTGTTTCCCGATTTTCGATGACCATCTGCCCCCCACGGAAAACCGCATGTCACCGGATGGTTACTTGTGAAATTTCAAGTCGGAATATTTTATTTAATCGGGATCTATCTGAAAATGAAAATACTTTTAAACGGTAGGTATTAATAATTCAAATATTTATCACCCTTAAAAAAATTCCTCTACTCTTGATTAAATATAAATCTTAACAACCATTTTTTTACCATCATTTACACATGCACCTTTGTTCAGCCATCCCCATGGTGATAAATAGAATAAGAGGCGAACTGCCGCCCTCAATTGACCACGGAATTCAAAGCTACCTACCTTGCCCCCCCCCCCGACCCCCCCCCCCCCCCCACCGGTGAAACAAGAGCGAAGAGGGCCGGGCATGGAAGGGACATCACAATCGGGTCACGGGAAGAGGCGACAGCTACAACAGGCGTTTGTGTCCGGCTGGAGCAGGGTTGCAAAGGCCTGTTTGCTACCGTTGCCTCTTTCCCGTGACCTGAATGTCCCACCCACACCCGGCCCTTTTCAGCCCTTGTTCCCCGGTTGGGGGCGACAAGGCTGAAGAGGGCCGAGCGTGGAGAGGGTCATCGGCTCACGGGAAGAGGCGATTGGCTGCAACGGCATTTTGTGTTCCGGCCCGTAGTCGGAGTCATATGTCACATTGCAATGGAACCGCACTCCCATCCTGGGCTATTAGAAAATAATTTTCAGTATCTTCTCAATCCTCAGAAGCCTATCATCAGATTACTTTGCTCAACTTTCTCTCAACTGTTGCCGTTATTATATCAATGGTGTCAGTAATATTGTTGGTGTTGTCACACATCAGCTGGTGGTAAGCTAAAATTGACGAAAACAATACTGAGCCCAGTTTGGGCTTACTACAGATAACAAAAGTCAAGAGAAATTGGTGGCCACCTGTCTGGTGTGCCTATGAATCATGTAGGACATCCTTTTGGTGGTGATAGGCAGCAGCACAGTGCGGGAAGCCTTCCGCCATCAGATAGTTTGGCAGATAGTTGATCCCAATTGCTGCTAGTCTTACTGGCAGGCTTGAGGTACCGAAACTGCAAGAGAAAGATAATTAATTTCTAATGTAATGAATTCTTAGATCTAGAAAAGGCCACACTTACACAGTTTTAATGTTTAATAGTAAGATTAAATGAGAACTTACCAGGTATTGAAAGTTTGATCTTTATTTATGTGGAGTTATTGTTACGTCAATCTTCAAAGCAACGGTATGGAATCACAAATTACAGTTACCGAAGTAACATAGTAAGATGAGCAACTTGAGAACTACCAGATGACCTTTGTGGGAGAGGGTTGGGCGTGGAGGGCACGTAATCACAAATGTAGCTTAAAATAAAGATCAAACTTGAAACTGGTAAGTTCTCGATTAATATTACTATCTTACATCGGAGTCACGTGAGTGATTCCATGAAAGGTTCAAAGCTTTGTGATTTCATCTGCAGATTTCAAATCCCGGCTTCTCACTGCATTAATTGACTAGGAATGAGAAATAATCATAATGCATTAATGTTGACATTGCATTAAATGCAGTAACAAATTTTATTTGAATAACATAAAGAACAGTAACCCCTATAACCCAGGGGAAACATAAACAGAACATAATACGGTATTAGCAAACAGCCCTGTCGATCGATAATCGGCTGATGGTAGAAATGTTGAAAACCAACTCATTTAACAAACCCGCGGCTGTGAGAATGTGGTCGATGGGAACGTTCATCGCCCTTTGCCCCGACGTTGCCTGGCAGCCCTAGTGGAATGAGATGTAAAAGCATCAGTGTATAATACACTGCCTTCACAACCAATACTGTTGTTTTTTCCAACCTACCTGAGATAGTCTGTACTTGACACTCTCTTGTGTGGCTTCTTGTAACTGAATAAACAACCGTGTTTCCATATTTGATATGGCCAAAAACAACAATCTTGAACCCTGTCACACGTGGCCTGCCTCTGTTAGGGTATGTTTTTTTTTTTTCCATAAATGTAGAACGTAACATTATCTGCACGAGGCCAACTTCCATCCTGCCTAGCTGCAACTTTTTGCAATGTGTGCACTCGTTCCTGCTATAACCCGGTG
This sequence comes from Okamejei kenojei, assembly GCA_035221665.1. Lineage (NCBI taxonomy): Eukaryota > Metazoa > Chordata > Chondrichthyes > Rajiformes > Rajidae > Okamejei > Okamejei kenojei. Next base: position 6,079,696 of record CM069160.1, on the reverse strand, counting down.
CCGTGGAGCATGACCATCTTCATGGTGACTTTGGCCAAAGTCAGAGATGTGACGGTCCACTGACGAAGTAGCTTGAGGGACCAAGCTACATACCAGTCTGCCACATACCTGGGTTTAGGAGGTATGGAGTTAAAAATTCCTTTTCATTAATCGAGAACCGAGAGGATGAGACCCAATAGGATGTTCTTCTGACCCCATCAATAATGTACGTAGAAACAATGCACTTCTAGCTGAATTGATTGCACTATATCTCAACTCCTCATCGTTGTAAAGTGTTGACTAGAAACTCTAGAACATGCAAAATACCTGACGTACCATATTCAAATTATTTTTGTACTCAAAAATTTTTTTTTTTACATAAGAATTATACTGCTTTTGCGTACCTCGACTCCAGGCCTCAGTGAGCCAGACAGTCTCCTCGCCCCAGATATGGCCTTAAAACCTGCAAATTAACAAATCAATATGGTCATAAACGGATTTCCAGTTTCGCCAGTTACCGGGTGCACCAGTAAATCCCTTTGTTTGCGAACAACCATCAGGGGTTGTGTCATCAACTTCAATATCAAAGGGAACCATGCTCATTGAACAGATGTAATCTACCCCCAAAGTTCAGATGTGAGTTGCTGTCCCCAGTTCCAGGTGGGAAGCCCCACGTTTGTCCGTGTTCCCGCTGCAGATCGCCAACTGAGCATCTGCGTCGATGGCCGGCTTGTTCCTGGTGTAGACCCGGAATCTGCACCTCTTCTGTAGGGATACCTTCTCCTCACAGATTTGCCGACCATCAGTGTCTTAATCAAGCCCACCGTTTTTGCTTCATCTTCCTACTCCTTCACTTGTTTCGCGCGGTCCCTCTCCAAAGAGTAAGTTGGTGGTTGCACGTTGGTGGGCTTGCAGAGCACTGCAAACATAGGGTTGATGTGGGCCGAGTGACACTCTTCCTGAGACAATTGATCTCAAAATGGGCGCTGCACAGCAGCCCTAGTGCCCTCTTGATGCGTCCTCGACATCATGCCCTCTATCGAGTTTGTTCAAGCGATCGCGTCGTGATTCCTGAAACCCAGCAGCTTCAAGATTCTCTGCAGCTTTATTTCCTGGGCACGCATGCCCACACCCATCTACCCCATATCACCTATTAACTGCCGTACCTTTAGCAACACGCAGTTTCCTCAGGGTCTCATGCTTTCCTGGCGGTCTCCGTCCATCGTGAGCTCCTGGAGCTGATGGGATACCATATAATTTATCGTCGAGGGCAGCTCTTCTCCCATGGCCCTCCTGACAGGACAGTGAATCATGCTGCCAGAGATGGGACATCTGGCAGCTGCCCGTTCTTCTCGCTTGGCTCGACCTCACCGTCAGAGTCAGGGTCAGAACTCAGCTGAACCCATGCAGCACGCGCCTAATCAATGAGGGTGCTATTGATCATCCCTCCTACCGGGTGCTGCTGGGCGCGGCCTCTTCTCCAGCCTGGCGCCGACACCACTCTTCCTCCGGAGTGTGCCCTGCTGGAGCACCCTGTGCAACAGGTGTTTTTCCATTTGGTATAACCGTATCAAAAACGGTATCCAGCCCCTGGAGGGGAATCTTCCCGGCCCGACACCCCTGATTCCATGGGCCTGCCAGACCTGTGCGTTGCCTTTAAAACGCCCGAATGACACTTGGCTCCATGCTTTGCAGCACCAAGTCTGCAGTCGCTCCGCTCCCAGCCGGCGACTGTGCAGGGGTCTGAGGCAGCCGTTCACAGACCGTACTCCCCGCGGCTGTCTACGGATTTTGCTCCGGCTCGCCTCTATCCCCCTTTGCCAGTCCTTGTCCATGGTGCTAGCTGAAGAGAAACAACACAACACCACACCACGCCACTCACGTGACTCCGAAGTAAAATGAATATTTGTCGTGTATGGAATTGCATAGTGAAATTTTGCATATAATTTTCATATTGTATCATTTTGCATACAATATACATCTTTGTATCTTGGGGCACCACCTCCTGCAGATTACCTTGAAGGCGCTGGAGGCATTACCCTGTTTCACTTCTTCAAACGGTCCTTCTTCTTCATGCACTAAGAATTCCATCTAACTCTTTTGAATGCATCCAGTGTATCGGCCTCCAAAGCCTTCTGAGGCAGAGAATTCCACGCATTCACAACTCTCTGTGTGAAATTAATTTTCCTCGTCTTAGCTCTAAATGGCCTACCCCCTTATTCTTAAACTGTTTCTGGACTCCCCCATCAATCAGAAAAATGTTTCCTGCATCTAGTGTTCCAATCCCTTAATAATTTTATATCTATCATATATAACTATTAAAACTGGATCTTGGATGTGTGCGTGTGCGTTTGTAACAGTAACAGTAAAATTTTTTACATATTCTGGAAAAGATTTTTCGCATGGAGTCCAAAATCTACTTATCTGAAAATGTTCAAAGATCTGACAAAAAAACTGGATTTAAAATCATTTCTCAGAGCTTCCCATCGCACTTCGATACAAAGTTGCAGGACAGGAACTCTCTGAACTTTTCAGCTCAATGGCATCTCACAGCAAGTACACATTTGCAAACATTTTGGCCATCATAGCTACTGGCAAGGACAGGAGGGGGATGTATTGCAATTGGGATTTCTTTCTCAACTCCAGTGCTGGGGAGGCTGACGAGCTATGGTCTTTGCTGAGGAGTGCTGGAATCCTGACCTTCGGCAGCGGCTTGAGATGGAGTACCACGCCTCCTATGGGGGCCATGGGTGAAGGGCGGTGCGTTGGGGGAGCAGACCCAACTGCTCCCCCAACGCACTTTGGACTAGTATACCTTAAATAAAAGTCTCATATTGCGCGTGTGTGTGTGTCCGTGTATGTTTTATATCTTCCTCAAGACGCTAATGCGCTAGTGCTTATATTTTATATATTCTGAAGCATTTGTAACCGTCCACGACGTACTCAGGTTTCACAGCAACATTTCATCCTATATTTCACGTTTGTTCGCAATTAAAGTTGTAAAAAAAGCTGTAAATGAAAACTTTACAAGCTCTTAAGTGTGCAACATCTTTTAATGATAGCACTGGGTATTACATACACCTTCAAGCACCGGCTACATTTTCCTACTGAGGGGAAGCGTTATGATTGATGTTAACTGGGCGGGGTTAATGGAGTGAGGTAACTATATTATTGGTTGCATATAAACCATCTACCATCCTCCCCTTAGAAATCAAAAAAACAGATTGTTGTCACGACAACCGAATTAAACAGCAGAATTAAACGAAATCGCCGTAGCGAACAGGCGGCTTACTGATCCTGCCCGAGCGCATACGGATGTCTCCCCCCCTCCCCCGAAAGAGCAGAAGAAGCAGGAGGACGCAAGGCAGCCGGGGACCAGGGAAGGGCATTGGGGTGGGAGAAACAGAGAGGGAGAACCGCGACTGGCAACAGGGGACCCGCGCAGAGGGGAACGAGGCGCCCGCGACGGGGACCGAGGCATGCAGGGAACACCAGCCGGGGCGGCAGCCGGCTGCTGATAGGAGAGTGGAGGGGCATAGGGCCCAGGGGCTGCGGCTGTGGCTCATTAAACCGCAAGCAGGTGTTGTCGGCTTCTTCGGTAGATGGAACCCTCACAGTCGACCAGATACGAACGAGGTGAGTTCGGCCACCCCAACCACGGTGGCCAGACGGTAGTGACCACTGCGGTCCTGCCAATCGAACAACCTGTCCGGGCAACAGAGGATCGAGTGGTCCTGCAACGACCGATCGTGGGAACGCCGCTGGCTGTCATGTTTCTCTTGAATTCGCCTCTGCACGGAGGCGGGGCTCCAGCACCCGAGGTTTCAGCTGGCGCTGGGCAATCGGGACGGTGGATCTGGTAGTTCTGGACATCAGACGCTGAGCAGGTGACCCCAATGGCCCGATCCCTGGAAACATTCCTTGAGGTTCAGGAGATCCAAATACAAATCAGAATTTGGATAGTCCGCGCCTGTTCCATCAGAAGCTTGCGCTGCGGACGGCCCGTTCTGCTAGGCCGTTGCTCTGTGGGTACTCTGGGCTGCTGGTGAAATGCACGAAGTTCCACTTGTCGGCAAAGCTTTTGAATTCTCGGCTTGTAAACTGCCTGCCGTTGTCAGTCTGCAGCCTGACCGGGGTCCCCAAAAGTGGAGAAGTGTTTCCGCAGCTTGCGGATCACCATCTCCGACGTGAGGGATGTCAGCAAATCCACTTCGAACCAGTTGGAGTACGAGTCGAACCAGGACAAGGTAGTGGTTACCACGACACTCGAATATGTCGGCAGCCAGCGAGGACCAGGCCAAAGCAGGGGCGGGCTGTTGCAGCAGGGGCTGTCGCTGCTGGTGTGGCGCAAGACTGTTGCACGTGGAGCAGGCAGAAACTCGGTCCTCGGATATATTTGGCCATTCCAGGCCAATAGAAATTGGCACTGAGAGCGTGGGGGCGAGTGTTGCATCGACCCCAGGGTGTCCGCAGTGTGGCTGCACAAAAGTAAAAGTCAAACAGGGAGGACGGGACCACAACTTTATGTCCCTTGACGATAACGCCATCCTGGAGCACCAGTTCGTCGCGGACCAGGAAGAAAGGCTGTGATTCAGATGGCGCGGCGGAGCGCTTTGGTTGGCCACCCTGCTTTTAATCACCGAGGCAAGCTGCTGCAAAACCGGATCGGCAGCGGTGTGCTCGGCCAAAACCTGTAGCTGCTTGGTGGGAATAAAGTTAACGCCCAGTACGAGCAAGTCCTCTGTTTTCGTAGGGGTGGCGAGCGCAGGAGGTACGCGGGGCTCGCGACAGGGTGTCCGCAATGTGCATCTCGGTGCCCTTCTTGTAGATTATGTCAAAGTCGAAACGCTGGAGCTGCAGCATCATACGCTGCAGCCTGGCAGGGGCAGCGTGAATCGGCTTGTTCAGGATTGTCCACCAGTGGCTGGTGGTCGGTTTCGACCGTAAATCTGCTGCCGAACAGGAAGTCTCTGAACTTGGAGCAGGCGAACACCACCGCGAGCAGCTCTTTCTCTCGATCTGAGCGTACCGCTGCTCGGTGTCCGTCATGGTGCGGGAGGCATAGGAGACAGGATGCAGCGATCCATCGACAGACTGAAGGCAGGCCGCACCCAGGCCGAACTTGGAAGCGTCACAGGTGACGGTGATGGGGCGACCCACGTCGAAGAACCACAACGTCGGAGTGCTTAATCAGTTTCGACTTGAGGCGGTCAAAGGCCTGCTGGTGATATGGGAGCCCAGGCCCAGGCGATATCCTTTTTTGTCAGCTGCCGCAGGGGAGCACTCAGCTCACTGAGGTTTGGTAATAAACTTGCCAAGGTAGTTCACCATGCCCAAGAATCGTTGCAGACCTGGCTCGTCGGTGGGGCTGCCATTTCGGAGATGGGCAGCTGCCTTCAAGGGGTCGGGCTTTAGTCCGTTAGGGGTGAAAACATGTCCAACATACGTGAACCTCTGAGACACGAAACCGGCACTTTCTTGGGATTCAGCTTCAGGTGCGACCGTCCGCGCGCGATCCAGGACGCGGCGAGGTTCAGGTCGTGCTCGGCAATGTCCTTCCCATAAACCAGGATATCATCCACGATGATGGCACATGGCAGGTCCGCGAATAATTTGCTCCATCGTCCGCTGGAACACCTCGCTAGCAGAATTGATGCCGAATGGCATTCGCAGGAACTTGAATCTGCCGAACGGTGTGGCGAAGGTCGTCAGGTCAGAAGACGCTTTGTCCAACGGGATCTGCCAAAACGAGTTCTTAGCGTCTAGGACCGAAAAGAATGGTGGCTTGCCCCGACCTTTGGCCGCCACATCCTCAACAGACCGCATGGGTAATGTGGTCGCCTGATGGCAAGGTTTAAGTCCTTCGGTTGATACGGGGGGGGGGGGGAACACGCGTATCTCGTTCCGTTGTCTTTCTTAATCGTTGGCAACCATGGTGGAGACCCAATCGGTGGGCTCGCTAACTCTACTAGCACCCCCTTTTCCTCGACCATCTCGTTGAGCATCGCCTCGACCTTGTCCTTCATGGGCGTGAGACACCCTGTGAGGTGCGCGGACCACGGGTTGTATATTTGGGTCAAATGGAAATATGGTATGACACTGGTAACTTTCCCCATGTCATCGTCGAACAGGTCCTGGTATTCAGCAACCGGGTCAAACGACAGTTTGCACTTTAGTGGACCGTGCGGTCAAAGGAGACCAGGCCAAGATCCTGGCACGCACGGTTGCCCAACAGGGTTACACAGTCAAGTTCAAAACATAGAAAAACCAGGTTTCTTGTTGGCCTTTTGCAGCACGCAAGTTAAAGTGGTGGCCCTCCCCGCAGGCCTTAGAATCTCTCCACCATAGGCGTGCAGGGTAGCATCGTCAACAACCAGAGGCTCATTATTCGTTATCTTGTTGAAGAAAGATTCATGGACAAAACATTGACTTTCGCGCCAGTATCTAATTTGGCAGAGAAGGTTACGGCCATTGACAGTCACAGGTACGGAGGTTTTCAATTGCGGTGGTCGGGTGTCTGTAAGGAGGGTAAACACATGAGAGTCCTCGGCAGAATTAATAATTGGCTCTGCAAAACCATTGCATTCAACTAAATTGGGGCTGTGAGTCGAAAACAGAGATCAGATTGCACCAGCATGTTTTTAGACTGGGACTGGAAGCTTGTGCCTGGCTCCCACGGGAAATCTGGAGTAAGCGACAGGAGGCTGAGAAATGGTTTCAGCTTTTTACAAAAGTTACAGGTTTTAAACCAAAGGCGGGACACGTCGACAGTCTATGGTGCATGTATTTACAGTTCGGGCACCTTTTTCGGGGCACATCGCCAGGTCCCAGGTGGGCACAGCGGCAGAAAAACATTGTTTCCCCACCCGAGGCTGTGGGCTCCTAAAAACCCTGCCAGGTTGACAGATTTATTGCCCGAGTCCCGGTGGGTCCTCTTGCAAAACAACGACCTCAGACAATCTGCAGGCATGCATAGCTTTGTTCCAACGTTAGATCCCGGATCCCTCAAAAGCTCACATCGCAGCTTCTGGTCAACTTTTGTAAAATGTCTCTAGTGAGCTGGTCTGTCATGTCGCCAAACTGCACCGCTGGGCGAGTATGACGCAAATCAGCAATAAAACATTCAACAGGTTCATCAGGCAACTGTCTCCTTGTAAAAAAACCGTGGCCCTCTCTAGAATGCGGTTCGAGGGCAGGTCACAAAATCTCCCCTGAACTTACGTAGCAGGCAAGCGGGGTCGTCAGCAGACTCTGCATGGAGTAATCACCTCATCATCGACGCCCAGGACCCGCTGGAGCGTAGGTGAAAGTTCTGGCTCTCTTCATGGCATCAGGTCCGACAAGGTTGAGTAGGAGGGAAGCTTTAAAGGGAGTCAGGATCAGCGCGGTGTGCGACGTTGACAAAGTGTGTGAAATCAAATTCAAACGTGGCCCAGCGCTCAGAGATGTCAGCATCAAAGACAAGCTGCTCGGGCTTTCTGCAAGAGGACGCCATGGCCAGAGAGATCAAAAGCACACAAAAAACACAAATCAAAAAAAAAATAAATAAAAACCGATAAACAGGAGACGCAAGTATCATCCCACTTCTGACACAATTAAATGAAAACTTTACAAGCTCTTTAAGTGTGCAACATCTTTTAATGATAGCACTGGGTATTACATACACCTTCAAGCACCGGCTACATTTTTCCTACTGAGGGGAAGGCGTTATGATTGATGTTAACTGGGGCGGGGTTAATGGGAGTGAGGTAACTATATTATTGGTTGCATATAAACCATCTACAAAAGTCAAAAAAAAAAAAAAACGCTTCTCACAGAGAGCCTTTTTCCCAGCGACTTCAAATGATGATGTTACAATGCCACTCACAGTGCACCAATAACAATTGGCTCTCAAGCTGCCGAGTGCCACAATGACATCACAACGGGACGTTGCCAATGGTAAGTTGTGAATTTATGGAATTCCCTGCCACAGAGGGTAGTGGAGGCCAAATCACTTGATGTATTTAAGAGAGAGTTGGATAGAGCTCTAGGGGCTAGTGGAGTCAAGGTAATATGGGGAGAAGGCAGGCACGGTTATTGATAGCGGATGATCATATTGAATGGCGGTGCTGGCTCAAAGGGCCGAATAGCCTCCCCTGCACCTATTTTCTATGTTTCTATGTAATTGCAGCTGAAGGAGAGGTTGCTCGGGCAGAGCCCACTTCCCAAGATTCAAGAATGTTATTTGTCCACATGCACATACAGGATGTACAGTGAAATTAAGGTGGCAATGCTTATGAGATTGTGCAAAACAATGGAACCCAGTATTTACAATAAAAAAAGAAACACCAATGTTTACAATATCTCTATATAATTAAAAGTCTTTGTCTTGTTTGTGTGTGTAGTGCCCAAGATGTGTCCAATCTGCTTTTCCTACCTTCTTCCAAACAGAAGGCCACAGCCTTCCCTTTTTTCACATATCCTACTCACGTTATTCCGTCATGGCGATAAACATCTTCCTACATAGAAAATAGGTGCAGGAGGAGGCCATTCGACCCTTTGAGCCAGCACTGCCATTCATTGTGATCATGACTTCCTATCGCATTTCCACCTATATTTCCGCAGTTATTAATCCTTAAAAATTTAAAAACGGCACCAAAAACTCACCCATTTTGGAAAAATCCCCGAGAGACATCACAATGCACTCCCAAGGTAGGATGGGACACTCCGGGAGTGAGGGGCACTCCCTCTCCCTCTATAAAAACCCTCCCTCACCCCCACTCTACCCCGTCCCTCTCCCTCTACCCCCTCTCTCTGGAGCCAACCTCCCTCTCTGCCCCCTCTTCCCTCTACCCCTTCCCTCTACCCCCCTCCCTGTCTACTCCCCTCCCTCTTGCTTTCTACCCCCCTTTCCTCCACCACCTCCTCCCTCTCCCTCTCTACCCCATCCCCCTCCCTCTCTAAGCCCCCTCCCTCTCTGCAACCCCCTCCCCTCTCTAACCGCATATCCCTCCTCTACCCCCCTCTCTCTCTCTACCACCCCTCCTCTCTACCACCTTTAATTGCAAAGTGGAAGAGGAGTGGAGTGCTGGGGGATGAGAAGAAATGAGGGGCTATGCTTGAATTGTCCAATATTGCTTTGGGGAACCGGCTTGCATTGGGGAACACGTGAGTATAAGTATGTGTATGCATTATAAATATCTATGTGTGTGTGTGTGCGCATGAGATGGGCAGTATGTGGGAGATGGTGGGGGCCCTGGTGAGATCAGTGTTTACAGTCCTGATGACCTGTGGGAAGAAAACTCCATCTCAGTCTCAGTCTCTGTTTTAGCTGCGTGACTGTGGAGGCACTTGCCGTACCTGGAACAGTCTGTCCTTGGGGTGGTGGGAGGTACTTCATGATGCTACAAACTCCCGCTCCTGCACCACCTGGTGTATAGGTCCTGCTGGGAGGGGGGAGTGTAGTTCCCGGTGGTGCGTTGGCTGAATGCACACTACTCTCTGCAGAGACATCTTGTCCTGGGCAGAGCTGTTCCCAAACCAGGGAGTGATGTTTCCTGTCAGGATGCGCTCCAGAGTAGCAGGATTGAAGGATCCTCAGGGAGACTCTGAATTTCCTCAGCTGCTTGAGGTAAAGGCGATGCCTTGTCTTTCTGACCAGCGTGTCAATGTGTGTTGTCCATGTCAGATCTTCTGTGATGTGGATTCCCAGTATTTAAAGCTGCTCACCCTATCCACAGTCCCATTAATCCACAGTGGCGTATACGTCCTTGCCTGATGTGCCCTTCTAAAGTGCACAATCAGCCCCTTAGTTTTTGTGACATTCATGAAGAGGCTGTTCTCCTGACACCAGAGTGCCAGTTCAGCCACTTCTTCCAGGTAGGCTTTCTCATTGTTGTCGGAGATCAGGCCCACCAACCACTTTGTCACTGCAAACTTAATGATGGAGTTGGAGCAGAACCTGGCCACGCAGTCATGTGCGTACAGGGAGTACAGTAGGGGCCTGGGGGGGATGCTGTGTTCAGGGTGAGGGGTTTGGAGGTGTGTCTACCCACCTTAACCACCTGGGGCCTGGCGGTCAGAAAGTCCAGGAGTCAGGCACACAGGGGAGTGTTCAGTCCGAGTCCAGCAGCTTCTCAGCAAGTCTGGTGGGGACTATGGTGTTGAAAGCTGAACTGCAATCAATGAACAGCAGCCTCGCAGAGCCCCTTTCTGGCTGTCAAGGTGAGAGAGAGTGGCAAAACTTTGGGGGACCGCATCATCCGTGGATCTGTTTGGTCGATATGCAAACTGCAGCGGGCTCATGCTACGAGGGAGGAAGGTGCAGATGTAGTCCTTTATCAGTCCTCTCGAAGCATTTCATGACGACTGAGATGAGGGCCATCGGTCGGTAGGTATTCAAGCAGGCTGGAGAGGCATGTCCTGCACTGGTCAATAGTGGATCTCTTGAAGCAGGTAGGGACCACGGATTTGGCCAGGGAGAGGTTGAATATTGTGAACAACTGGAGATAGCTGATTAGCACAAGTCTTTAGTACTCGCCCAGATATACATCTTGGGGCCTGCAGCTTTTCCTGTGTTCACACGCGCCAGAGCTCTCCTCACAATTGTGCTCAGTCCACCGAGAAATGTTTGCTCATCCCCCAGCGGTGGAACTCACTCCAGCCGCGCTTATGATGATGTTGTTGGCCGGCGATATAGTGGTGTTTGTTGCCCGCCTCAAACCGTACATAAAAAATTGTTCAGGTCAATCAGCTAAGGAGGCGCCGGCACTCGGGTTGAACGGGGGGCTATAATTTCTTATAGTCCCATTGCCCCTGCCATAGGCGTAGGTGTCGCGCTGCTCCACCTGCGACTCCATCCTGTCCCTGTACTTCCTTTTTGCGTCCCTCACCACCCTTCGCAGTCTATAGGACTCCGCCTTCTGATAAAGCACAATCTGCCACAGGTAATGATGGTCCAATTCTACACGGCCATCGTAGAATCTGTTCTCACCTTCTCCATAATGGTCTTGTTTGGCTCAGCCACCAAGCACGACACCTGGAGGTTGCAGCGAATCGTCCGATCAGCAGAGAAGGTTATTGGCTGCAACCTTCCATCCATTGATGAACTGTACACTGCAAGGACCAGGAAAGCGAGTGGGCAAAATCATCTCTGACCCCCTCATCACCCTGGCCACAAACTCTTTGAATCACTTCCCTCTGGAAGGCGACTCCGGACTGTCAAAGCTGCCACAGCCAGACATAAAAACAGCTTTTATCCACGAGTAGTTGCTCTGCTCAACAGCCAAAAATCTGTAGCCTCCCTTTGATCTGATATTTTGTTGGTTCACATGCTTGATCAATGGTGTTTTATCATTAATGTCTTATTATTATTAATGTTTAGTGTTTTCTGAGTAATTCGTAACTGTCACTGTATGTCATGTTGTTACTTGTGGGCGGAGCACCAAGGCAAATTCCTTGTATGTGAATACTTGGCCAATAAACCTACTTACTTACTTACTTACTTACTTACTTGTATTCACCCATGTTATTCGGATACCAGGCAGCAGTTGTAAGCAGCAGTGCGAGCATTCAAAGCGACGCGCATGGATCTATCAACCCAGGGTTTTTGGCAAGGAAAGAAACTAACCCTTACCGTGGGGACAATGTTGTCGGCTAGTGTTGCTATAAAGTCCGTGACAACCACCACAAACTCGCTGACATCTCTGGAACTTCATTGGAACATATTCCACTCGTTGTCACTCAGTGCGTCCTGTAGCGTGGCCTCTGAATGGTCAGACGACCGCTTTCAGCCACTGGGGAGAAGCCTCATCTATAGTGGAAGAGAGGAATCCCCGTTTCCTAAAGAATCAGGGCATCCCTCGTATGGAAACACCATCCTGAGCACAGATGCGGCTAGACTGAAGAATTAGGATTAGGGGATAGAGACTTTACAGGAAGCAGGTTGGGAAGGAGTGTAGTCAAGATAGCTGTGGGAGTCACAAGGTTTGAAGTAGATGTCGGTCAATAGTCTGTTTCCTGTGATGGAGACGGTTGAGTCCTGGAAACGGTTCTTCTTCTTTCGTGTCCATCATCAATGTTTCAAAATGTTCGGTGAGGCTCTTGTTCAATGGACAACCTTCACGTTTGCCACTGCTAGATGTTCCAGGCCAGCATTGTTTCACCAAGACGTGGGCACCTTTTGAGGAAAATTCCCAGGTCGTTCCACTCACACCTTTACACGGTGGTGGTTTTCAACTGCGTTTCTTTTTCCCACAAGCTAGTCTGGTTGCTTGAGGAGACTGTGACAGTGGCTGGACTGTGTGAAGGAAGCTCTTCCTTGACTTTAGCCGTTTTGGGGCTGGTTTATGACAGGGAGTGACAGGAATGGCGGGTGTCCCTAAGGTTGCCTTTTTTCAGTTCTACCCGCAACTGATCTGGCGGATTCCTTGTGGAGCAAATACTAGGCCAAGACATGCAAGCTATCCACATCCGTTGCTATTAGGCAGCCAGTAATCAACATCTGCAGCAGTCATTAAGGGCGGCATCAACTTTTTTTCGCATGAGAACGATTTCTCTCAAACAGGACAAGCATACTCTGCAGCAGTGTCGCACCACCATCATCTATTGTATCTATCTAGAAACGGTAGGGAGATGTCGGTGATGGTCCAAGTGAATTTGAGTGCAGGATGGAAATTAGTGTCGAAGTTGATAAAGTCAGTGAGTTCTGCATGGGTTCAGTCGTCAATGTAGGGAGGACCAGTGCACGCCTGGAACAAGGATTGTTCGACGTACCCTACAAAGAGGCAGGCATAGCTAGGGGCCATGCGAGTGCCCATAGCTACTACTCCTTGGATTCGGTGGAAGTGGGAAACAGTTGAAGGAGAAATTGTTGAGGGTAAGGACCAGGTCTGCTAGGCGGTGGAGAGTATTGTAGAAGGAAATTGAATGGTTCTGTGGTCGAGGAAGAAATGGAGGGCTTTAAGACCCTCCTGGTGGAGGATGGATGGTGTAGAGTGACTGGACATCCATAGTAAAGATGAGGGCATGGGGGTCTGGAAAAAGGAAAGTAATTGAGGAGATGAAGAGCATGTGAGGTGTGTCTTTGACATAGGTAGGGAGGATTGGGACCAGGGAGGATAGGATGCAGTCGAGGTGTGTGGTAAACTAATTTGGTTGGGACATGAACAAGCAGAAACAAAGGGTCTGCCAGGACAGTTTCTGTTTGTGGAATTTTGGGGAGAAGATAAAATCGGGCCGTGTGGGGCTGGTGAACGATAAATGTTTGAGCTTTAGAGGGCAGAGAGCTGGAAGTGATGAAATCAGTAATGGTGCTTAAGATTAAGGCCTGGTGCTCGTCTGAACCGCCGCCCCTCCAGGTTTCTGACCGTTCCGTAATCAGAAAGGGGGGAGGTCAAGGGGCGGATGGTCAAAAGACAATTGGTGCAGGACTAGGCCATTCGGGCCTTTCGAGCCAGCACTGCTATTCAATGTGACCTTGGCTGATGATCCCCCAGTCAGTAATACTGCTCCTGCCCTTCTCCCCTTATCCACTGACTCCGCTATCATTTAGAGCCGTATCTAGCTCTCACTTGAAAGTATCCAGAGAACCGTCCTCCATCGCTCTCTGGGGCAGGGGCAAAAGAGAATTCCATAGGCCTCACAACTCTGTGTGAAAAAGGTGTTTTCTCATATCCGTTCTAAATGGCTTAACTCCTTATTCTTAAACTGTGGCCCCTGGTTCTTGACTCCCCCAACAATCGGGAACAAGTTTCCTGCCACTAGCGTTCAAAGCCCTTTATAATCTTAAATGTTTCAATAAGATCCCATTTTGGCAGTGGCAAGAACGACAACTAAGTTATGTAACTTATTTTATCTCAAATAAGCTTCTTAGCTCACAGTTTCTTACCACACATCTGACCACAACGGTGGTCAGCACTCAACTGCCGCGCAAAAGCGAAACCGCGCAAAAAAACTAGCAGTCCTCCGGAGTCACATGACCCGGTGGCTTTCGAAAGCCGCGTTCGATACCTGCGTGCGCCTGCAGGCGCTGCTACATGGCCTCCCCAGAATCCGCGGTACGGAAATGCATGGATAAAAACGGATGGGTTCGACAGGAAACATGTAGTCCTTGGTCGCACAGTGAGCATAAACGTAGGGGCCGGCAAAAACAGAAACTGGAGGGGCGCGACAAACGCGAAATGAGGGACGGGCGTAACAGAGGGGACCGGTGATAACATAACCGGTGGGTAACAGGTGCAGAGGGCGGCAAAACGACCGGCGGACGTCCTCTACGCCGCCGGAGTGGCCACCGCCAACCGGGCTATCCTCGTCGACGTGTGCTGGCTTAAGGCGGCTGACGGAGGCGAACTCCTCCTTGCCACCCATGTCCTACGTGAACTTCGAGGTACCAGTCCTCAGCACCCTGTACAGACCTTCGTACACCCGCTGTAACAGCGAGCGGTGAGCATCCCTACGAAGGAAAAACATAAGCACAATCCCTGGGTAACATAGTAGGCACATGCAACCGCAGACGACCCGTGTCGGGAAGTGGGAACTGGGACCAAAGCTTGCGCCCACTTGCGAAGGTCAGCTAACATCGCCGAAGCCGGGGACCTCTTGATCCCGGGTGACAGGCAGAAAATCCCAAGTACCCGCAAAACCGTGCCGTAAACCAGCTCGGCTGAGGAGGCGTTGAGGTCCTCCTTACGCGTTGGTTTTCTGATGCTTAGGAGAACGCAAGGCAACTGGTCAACCCAATTGGGGCGGTTGCGCCGAGCTTTCAACACTGACTTGAGGTGTTTCAACACTGACTTGAAAACGCTCAACCAAACTGTTTGACTCTGGATGATACCGGTGGTTTGGTGCAAGCTTCCGCACCATTCAGCTGCACCATACCACTCCACAGGGACGACGTGAATTGGCCCCTCGATCGGTAGTAATATCTGAAGGGGACCCTGAAACGAGTGATCCAATGTGAGACAATACCCCGCGCACAAGCCTCAGCGGAGGTATCAGTTAACGGTAAATTGCCTACGCCCCACCTGGTGAACCTGTCCAGAATAGTGAGACCAATTGAGTGGCCCCGCACGAAACGGCAAGGGACCTACCAGGTCGACATGACATGTGCAGAAACCTGCCGTCTGGAACAGCAAAATCCTGCACGGGCGGGCGCACATGCCTCTGCACCTTGTACAGTAAGTCTGACAGGGGATACGAATAACTGGCCCATGCTGCGACCTGCTTTTGTAACCCATGCCAGACGAACTTGGCCGCAACCAGGGCAGAAGTGGTGCGAATGGACATGTGAGCTAGGCTGTGGATGGTGGTCGAAAAATCCAACGCCTCCAGGCAATCGGGACAATGGGGCGGGCTTTGCCCCGTTGAGAACATCGCGAAGACCCGCACGCCGGTGGCGCCACAGGGCACCTCAGCCAATTTAAGGGCCGACTCAGCATATGCGGTAAACCTCCATGCAGGCATCAGCCTGTTGAGCAGTAGCCAGGTTCGCAAAATCCACCCTAGGCTTGACACAAGCGGAAACCTCTGGGGCTGCCTGACGGGACAACGGGTCAGCCGCAACTTTCAGCTTCCCCGCCACATGCCGAATATCAGATGTGAATTTGGATATGTAGGCGAGGAGTCTATGTATTTGCCTGGCGGACCTGGGATCTGACACCTTGGTCAAAGCGAACGTGAGTGGCTTGTGGTCTGTGAATGCGTTGAACGCAACGCCCCTCCAGGAAATAACGGAAATGGCAGATCGCTAGGTAAAGCGCGAGGAGCTCTCGATCGAAAGCGCTGTACTTGATCTCGGGGGCCCGCAGCTGCCTGCTGAAAAACCCCCAGCAGCACCCAGCAGTGGCCTCGGGAAGCGACAGACAGCGTTGACCTTCTTGGGGCAGCAGCTGTGCGCCGTGGCAGGTAATGCTGTGACCCAAAAGGGAAATGGAACGCAATCAATCCGAACTGGCACTTCCGCAAGGGTTGATCACCAACCCGTGTTTGCGCAGCTGTTCGAAGAGTAGGCGGAGGTGCTTGAGTGCTCTGCCCTGCGAGCTGCTGGCCACCAGAATGATCGAGTTGATGAATATGAACGGCAAAAAACCCCAACCGACCTGATCCATTAGCCTTTGGAACAGACTGAACGACGTTTTTTTTTCAGGCCAAAAGGGCATTCTCAGCCATTCAAAAAGGCCAAAAGGGGTGAATGGTGGCCGTCCTTAGGGACATCATCGGGATGGACCGGAATTTGAATACAGCCACGAATCTGGTCGATCTTCGAGAAGAAAGTTGCGCCCTCCAGATGAGCCGAGAAATCCTGCAGGTTCTGGATTGGGTACACGATCAGCTGCCGTGGTTATGGCCTTAAGCCGCCTGTAATCACCGCAAGGTCTTCTCCAACATCCTGGACGCTTTGGGTACCATGTGCAGCGGGGAAACCCAAGAGCTATCCCGACCCGCCGGAAAATCCCCATGTCCTCCAAAGCCGGACGCATCTTTGTGCGATGCGCAGTTTCATTTTATTCGGCCGCGGAGGCGGCGAGTGCGGGCGTGAACCGGCAGGCCCCTCGGCGGGCCCACCCGGGTCGAACCGGGGCATGAGCAACCCTGGGAATTTCGGTGAGAAGGGTGCGAAAGGCTGCTGGATCTCAGCTACCTCGTCGAGTTGCTGTAGGGGCATGGACGGATTACGCGACTTGGCAGGGCACAGGTACGGCACTGGAACCATGCGCCCGCCTCACACATCGATTAACAGGGAAACGCGCACAAGAAATCGGCCCCCAATATCGGTTGGGGGATGTCAGCAACGGTGCAACACTTTCACCTATACGAGTTGGGAGTCGAAAGTTAAGACCCAGTGTCACGTACTATAAGTGCGAATGTAGCTCCCGTTAACGGCCGAGGAGGACGGGTCCTACCCTACCGACCGCGGATATCTCGGGCGGTCGGCAGCAGGATGCTGGCTGTGGCGCCAGGGAGTCCACCAGGAAAAGTAGAGGCGCTCGTTTGGGCCGATCGCGTTCGCCTCTATGGACGATCGGACGAGGCTTTCCCTGAAACGAACATGGCTTTTCTTTCGGCATCTTCTTCGCCCCGGGCTTCGGTGCCATAGCGCTGTTGGTAGTAGCACAACCAGCAACGTTGGCTGTAGGACCATGGATACGGCGATGCTCTCTTCGGCGGCTGGGCCTGGGCTTTCCCGACTTTCCTCCCAAAGTCATCATGGTTGCACCAAAACCCGCGCCATGACTGGGGAGCGGGTGAATGCATAAACGTCGTCCCGCTGTCTGTGGCCGACAATTCGCCAGCTCTCTCTACGACGTGCTAGGGATCGCTGGAATCAGCTCCGGCGAGCATCAATCGAACTTCGTCGGGCATCTGCTCTAAGAACGCCTGTTTTGATAGAGCAGACATGGGCGATGCCCGTCCATCAGGACTTAAATCTTTGCCATGATGGTGGACGGCCCGTTGATCTCCGATGCTGACCATACGTAGAATCTTCGCTGGCGACTGAGACCGAAGGTGTGGAGCAGGAGGGCCCTACCCAGACCTTCATACTTGGCGATCATCGGCGGGGTCCCTGATGTGCAAACAGCTGCTTCGAGGCACAGTCCTGTGGCAGAGTTCCTACCACATGGAAATACAAAACAGGTGTCATCCGCAATAAGCGGGTGCAGATGAAAAAAAAAACGGTACCTCAACGTGGGCGAACCACACCTGGGGTTGATGGCCGGGCAAAAACGAGAGTAGTTTGAAGCCCGGTGAGCTCTGCCTCGTGCTGGCCGATTCTGCTAGAACGTAGTCTGCATGAAAACTTTTGCTTGTCTAACGACGGCTAGACAGGTCGGGGTCACCAATTTGGAGGTCGCAAAGAACGACAACTAAGTTTTGTAACTTATTTTAGTCGCAAAATAGCTTCTTAGCTCACCGGTTCTTACAACACGTCTGACCCAATGGTGGTCAGCACTCAACTTCCCGCCAAAGCGAAACCAGCGTGAAAAAATTAGCAGCCCCTCCCGATCACGTGACCACGGCTTCAGAACGCCGGGTTTCGATACTCTGTATGTCGGCTAGCAGGGCGGCCCGCTCAAACAAAAAAAAAAAACCCTCTCATCCTCAATTCCAGATATATAAGCCCAGCCACTTCCATTCTCTCCAGCATATGACAGTCCCGCCATCCCCCATTAATCCTTCGTGTAAACCTTTACTCTTGGCACTCTCAATAGCAAAATGTCCTTCCTCAAATTAGTGGACGTAAAACTGCACACAATCCTCCAGTGTGTGTCTCACTAGCCCTTGCAACTCAGAAGGACCTCCTTTGCCCTCTACCTCAACTCCTCTTTGTTTATGAAGGCCAACATGGATCCATTTCGCTTTCCCTTCCACTTAACTGGCCTGCGTACCTGATGAACAGGAACCGCCCCTGATCCCCGTTGAACTTCCCCTTTTTTCTTCTTCCAACATGAACACTATTTAGATAATTAATCTGCCTTCCTTTCCTTTGCTAACAAAGTGGATAACCTCACATTTATCCTGCATTTAGCCCAATCCACCCACCTGTCCAAGTCACCCAGCATACTCATAGCATCCCCTCCACCTCCTTCACAGTTCACACTGCCACCCAGCTTGAGTCAGCTCCTGCAAATTTGCTAATGTTACTTTGATTCCCTTCATCTAAATCAATTGATGCATATAGTGAAATTAGCTGCGGTCTCCCCAGCACCGTTCCTTTCGGTCCCCCATCTAGTCACAGCCTGCCTTCTGAAAGGGACCACCGTTAATTTTCCCTATTCCTTTGTTTCCTGTCTGCCACACAATTCACTATCCATGTGAGGCCCTCGACCCCTCAAATACAATGTTCCCTAATTTTGTCCACTAATCTCCTATAGTGGGATCTTATCATATGCTTTC
Source organism: Okamejei kenojei (assembly GCA_035221665.1). Taxonomy (NCBI): domain Eukaryota; kingdom Metazoa; phylum Chordata; class Chondrichthyes; order Rajiformes; family Rajidae; genus Okamejei; species Okamejei kenojei. The sequence continues at coordinate 6,060,844 of CM069160.1, read as the reverse complement.
TGAAAGCCCAGTACACACCACATCCACGCTGGCTCTCCTCCCTTGTCCATTATAATTAGCTGCAGCCCAGCCTCAAAAAATTTCCCAAGACGATTAATCAAAACATGATTTCTCTTATCAATTATATCCTGCTGACATCGGCACCCGACCTGTTAACCCCCACCCCAATTGCTATCCAAATGTGCCGCTATATTTCACATCTTTAAAGATTGACGTCCACCATCTTCCCCGCCACCGATGTCATGCTAAACTGTTCCTTGTATTCTCTCACTCCCGCAATTCTTCAAAAAGGCGAACAACACGGCAGGGTGTGGTTCTTGGGTCTGATGAGGGCAGTAGAGATAATGAGGCCGAGGTGATGTCTGGTGGGTACGGATAGTGGGTGATTCAGAGAGGATAGGGGCATGAGGACTAGTGTATGGGTGGGGAGTTAGCTGTGGTCACCCCCTGCTAAAAGGGGATAGGGGAAAGACGCAGCTTGGAACCCCCACTGAGGTTCCCTGTGGAGGGGGGAGCATAAGAAGACCCTGCACAGTCAGGCCCGATGGTGAGAGAGCCTGCATCATGGAGACTGGGGCTTTTGAGAGAGTCAGATCGAGGGCCTATTTGTGTCGGCGCATCGCACCGGTGTGGAACGCATGGGCACGTTCTGTTTGTGTATTATGGACAATAAAGTTTCTCCAGGCTCAGGCTAAAGAGAAACATGCCCAATTTAAAATGTGTAAATTGGACAGTATTTAAAGATGGGACATAAGGTAGTCAAAAATTACACTATGAAATGGGATTTTAAGAATTTTTCTTTTTAGCAGAGAGGGAAGGTGTAGGTCAGAATAGTAATTTGAACTGCCACTTTTTGGAGAAAGATAGTAGCTAGTATGTAGGTAGAAGAGGAGCGAGAGATAGAAAGGAAGGGAGAGATATACAGAGAAAGATAGAAATAAATTATTAATGTTGCCATTTCCGTCCCCCCCAGCACAAGTCCCCTATTGTTCTCGGGGGGCCCCACCTCCCTGGGTCCCCTTCCTTCCCCTTCCCTCCTTCGTGACCTTAGTGCCAAGTACTCCGACCTTGATGTTCCGTCCCTCCTCCCCATTCTTGGTCAATATGCCGGTGGCTTGGGCCCAGTTTTCGGACATCCGTGGTGCACGAGGGCCTACCAGTCCTACCTGTAGGTCTTCCCATTTACGGTCCTTAGCAAGTGATTCTCCGTCCTGCGGCCAGACGGTCATCCTGTCATAATCGGAACCCACGGGCGAGCGATCTGCGAGGGGCATCCCCCGTGACCGCGTCCACCTCGGCTGCCCTGGAGGCTGCAAGCGTCCTGTGGGGGAGTGTGGTCGAGTTCTTGTTATTAAGAACTTACAATGAGGCAGACCAACCCCTTTCCAGGATCAAGATGGGGGAAGATTAAATAGTAAAAGTTCCCTTCAAGCACTCCACGATTCTGTTGATAAAGTTAGATGAAAATCCAATCCGGATGTTGCACATGGGTATTATATCAGCGTACCAGTTGTGTACATGTGTGGAAAAGTATATGCTCAATCACCCCCAGGATATGCAGAAATCCAAGTCCAAATTTGCACTGAAGAGCAGATTCTCTGACCCACATTTTTCATGAGTTTGCAAGTCACTAGAAGGACACAAAAAAGAAGGAGTAAACTCAGTGGGACAGGCAGCCACAAGCAACTACATATTCTTTCACAGAGGGGCAATCAAAAGTAATGAATCACGAGCGGAAGTGTTACAACAATCTGCCTAATTTTATAGGGCTTGAAGTTGAGAGCTCTGGTGGTCAGGTCGTTTGAAAACCTGGAGTAACTTTGGTCCACAATTACTTAATAATATATACCAACTTAACTCTTTTTGTACAATAATGTATCTCCTCTCTGTATGATAATAAGTACAAAATGCAACCCAGATTTACTTTTGTTGTTGGGTAAAATAAATTAATTGACAGTGAACTTCAAAAATGATCTAAAATAAAATCAGGAAGATGCATGTCAGTTTTTCACTCGAAAATAAAATGTTTTTAAATATTTAAGAAATGCAAAGCAAACCCTAGCCATTTTTTATATCAATCTTTTTAGTGGCATATGAATTTGGGAATAAAGGGAAAATCTTTAAGCTAATCCCCCGTGTGTGGAGACAACAGCTCAGATTAAAAATGAAAGAGCAAAGAATTGATATATCCAGGTCAAGGATTTCATAACCATAATATAAGAGACTTTCCACAAGCACAATTTGGAGTTTAAATTTTTAATCCTGTACATTAACTAAACGAAAAAATTTTGTGCTGAATCTGTAATGATAAGTGATGGGTAATTACAATTAGGGCCATTCGGGGCCCCATTAAAGTCTACTCCTCCCGCCATTCGAAAACATGGCTAACTCAAATCTCTGTCCCTCCTAGCCCCCCATTCGCCTGCCTTCCTCCTCCCCATACCCCTGGCACCGTGTATTAAACAAGAATCTATACATCTCTTCGCCTTAGAAAAATATCCAGCTGATTTGCCTCCATAGCCTTCTGTAGCAATATAATACCATTAAGAATCAACCACCCTCTGGACAAAATTAATTTCATCTTCCTCATCCTCCCTAAAAGACGTACGTCCTTATAATTCTGGAGGCTATGGCCTCTAGTCAGACTCTCCCACTATGGAAACTAAATCCTCCAAATCTCCAAGCCTTTATTTCAGCTATGTTTCACTGAGGCCCCCCTACAGGCCACACAGGCCCCCACCGAGTCCTATGCCAATTGCCGATCACCCCATTCATTACATATCTATGTGTTATCGACACTACTCCTCATCCCGCCTACACACGAGAGCAACTTCTAGCGGTCAATTAAACCTACAACCGGCATATCCTTGAGATGTTGATGAAACAAGAACATGGAAGAGGTCGACAGTGAGAAAACATGGCAAACTCCAACACAGGCAGCCAGCGATCAAGATCGAACACCGGTCGGGGCGCCTGTGAAAGTACTACAGGCTGCTGCTCTACAGCTACCACTAATCCTGCCAGCCATTCTAATAAGATATGCTTTTATGTCTCCAGATAAGATTCATGATCCTGGATTGCCATTTAACATCATGATCCTGGGATCTCTATAGAACATAGAATGGTGCAGCACAGGAACAAGCCTTTTGACCTCAATGTCTGTGCCCAACATGCTGCATCGATAAACTATCCTGCACTTCCTGCACATGAAGACCAATCTATACACCATTCCCCTTCATAAAGCCCCACGTCCCCTATCTAAAAAGCTCTTCAAAACGCCACTATCCATAAATCTGCCTCCCACACCACCCACCCTTGGCAGTGAATTCCAGCACCCACCGTCTCCGTGTAAAAAGCTTTTGCCCCACTCTCAAAACAAAATGTGCCCATATTCACCTTAAAAGAAAGCTGTGCTTTGACATTTCCACCTGAAGAAAGGGCTCTCTTCTGACTTATCAATCTCCTATCTATTCCTCTTCAATAATATACTCTGCAAGCTGTTAATGCTCCCTTACTACTTTTAGTTAATTTAGTCTAGAGATACAGTGTGGAAACAGTCCCTTTGGCCCACCAAGTCCACGCCAACCATGATCCCCGTGCACCTAGATTGATCCCTACAACACCAGGGACAATTTCAACAAATTCCAATGAATCTGCAAACCTGTCCGTCTTTTTGACTGTGAAAGGAGAACCCGAGTACCCGGAGACCAAAGTCACAATGAGAACATACAAACCTCCATTTGACAACACTTGTAAGGCAGGATTGAACCCGGTTTTCTAATGCTGTAAAGGCAGCACCCTCTACCGCCAACGCCACTGTAATTGGCCCACTTTGTATGGCTCTTGGACAAGTGACCTCTGCATTACATCAATTAATTTTGCAAGTTCCCAGGCTGCAAAATCCGCCTGTGTGCAGGTGTGGCATATGTCACATTCTGTGCCAACTTTGTTCTCCATTAAAGATGGAGTAAATGACCTAACACTTTCATTCTCCTTCCCACGTCCCACACAGTCCTTTCTGTCCTTTCAGAGTGAGGCCTGAATGCAAATTGGAGGAACAGTATCTCGTATTTGTCACTTGGCTGCTTATTCTAGTGTAGAATGAATTTTGATTCTTCTCCTCTAATCGTCAATTAACCCTAGGCATTCCGTCTCTCACTATCCATCCCCCCACCCAAGTCGCACAGCTTCTTAGTTTCACAACATTCAATCATTTACACCCAAACAAACACCAACAATGGCCTGTTTACTTGTATCATTGTTCGTTTTGTACATATGTTAATTCGATTGTTCGTTATCTCTCTACATCATTCGTTTATAACACTCGTTCCATTGGACCCTGACCAATCCTGAAGAAGGTCCTGGACCCGAAACCGTCACCCATGCTCCTTCGCTCCAGAGATGCTGCCTGCCCCACTTGATTACTTCAGCGTTTTGTGTCTAACCTTTAAAATTACTTGTTGCTTCTTGGAAACATGCTCAACCTGTATCGCAGAATGAAGCCACTAGGGGTCTCTGCAAAACTTCCATATTAAACCCATGGCCATATGGTGGAGTCCTGCATCCTTTGGCTTGAAAACATTTAATTTTCTCAATTCTGTTAAACAACCCCTTGCTGTCTGCTCCCCCCTTCCTCCCCACCTCTCCCCTCAGCGCCCTCGGGTCCGGCATTCCCCTCTATATCTCTATCCTTCCCTCTCCCCACCCTAGTCGCACTAAGCTTCTCTCAATTCCACACACCACAAAACACTTACAATGCTTGTTCCTTCCCTTTATCATCGATACTTTTTTTTGCATATCTTTCATTCATTGTTCCTATCTCTCCTACATCCACAACGTCTATATCTCTTCGTTTCCCTGATCCCTACCACTCTGAAAGAAGGGGTGTCGCCCGAAACTTCGCCTATCCTCCTTCCTCCTTTAGATGCTTGCTGCACCCGCTAGTTTTCTCCAGCTTATTGTGTAACCTGCAAATTAACCCTTGCCAAACTTTTCAAATATCTGCTAGGGAAATTGGGCCTGGAAATGACTTTTTCCCAAAGCTGGGGAAATCATGCACATTTCCAGCCCACATTTTCCCCCGTGATTCTGATTACTAATACCCGGGGCAAGTCTCCAGCGATATGTACAACAGAACCATTTACCCACAAATTGGGAGAAATCAACTTGTCTCAGAAAAGGTAAGAACAACTATTTTCTTTAGATTAATTGAATATATGTTTTCAAATTAATTTTTGTGTGCGCGTTCAGGAGCCGTCTAAAATACAGTAATAACCTACCAATAATATACGGAAACCTTAGAACTTTATTTTTGGGTGCTAACAAACCTTAGCGGACTTTCAGAAAAATTCCATATTATCAGCAGAATGATAGGGATAACATCTTGATGAGCGTTAGACCCGGCACTGGGCCTGGACTTCGCTGTAACTTAATAAGGATGAAGGGGAACCTTAATTTGAAATTTAACCAAATAGAGCGGATTGTGGAGAGGAATGTTTTCCCACAAAGGCCCTTCTTTAGACGGATAGGGAGAGACCAGCGAAAAAGATATGTGGGGAAGAGAAAAAGTCGGGCAAGTGATTGGTGAATGTAATAGGTCATGTAATCGAGCAGAAATAGAGGTCCATTCGGCCATCAAGTCTATCCCTCTATTCAATCATAGGCTAATCTATCTCTCCCTCCTAACCCCATTCCTCCTACTTTCTTCCCAATAACCACTGACCCCTTGTTACAGGTCTTCTTTATCGAGTCTACATCACACGATTATATTATTGTTCAGCAGCCAAGCCCTGAACACCACTTATCAAACGGCAATCTTTCTTCAAGTGTAGGTCAGTTAGATCGCAGCTGTTCATTGGTTTTCAATTTGTGGGCATTTTCAGCCAGGTGTTCCATTGGTTTGTGATTCCAATACCATATCGCAGGTGACAACTCGTTGGAGAGTTGTGCCAGTACAGGGTAGGTGGGTAGAGTGGGGTGACGTTAGTAACAAAAGGCCAGAGGTGAAAAAGGGACAAACTGAATAAGGAGAACAGAAGAGGAGTGCACGTATAGCTGAGGGAAGGATGTAGATGGATGGGGCATGGAAAGGAAACAGAGGAGAGATAAGGGGAAATAGGGAACGTGGTTGGGAGATTTAACCTATGAAAGGTAATGGAAAGGAGCGGGGTTATGGGGAATGGGATGTTGGTTGGGAGAAATGCCTGTCAAATTGGGGATGGGGGGAAGCACATGAAAGGAGTACGTTTGGGGAAGCATTACTTGAAATAGAGAATTTCAGCATGCATGTCATTTTTTTGTTAACTACCCAAGCGGAATACGAGGAGCTGTTTTTTTTTTATTTTTTTTTTTTTTTTTTATTATTTGGCTCCCGATTTGGCGTGTGGCCTTCAACTCTGGCAATGGATGAGGCCCAAGACACAAGAACGTCCTGGAAATGGAAGGGAGTTAAAATGGGCTGGCAACCGGGTGATCCAGCAGAACCTTGGCAGAACAGACACAAGTGTTCAGATCAAATCAATTACTTAGCCTTCATTGGGTATAACTGATGTAAAGGAGATATGTGGCCCACACCCTTGCTCCCCCATTGCCCCTGCCACGAAAGAAGGTATTAGAGTCTGAAAAACCGTGACCTCAAGGTTCAGATAGCTCTCATCCCAACAACCTATCAACCACTTGAACTCGACAAACACCAAATAAACTATGAACAGCAAACTCTCAGTGATACTAAAGATTCCGGATATTCGCAATACTAATGGGGGTATTTCAAATTTTTATGATTATATTTTTTGTGTTTATTTAAGTTAATCTTTGATTACTGTTTACTGGCGCTGGGCCTGTTTACGCTGCGCTAAGTAAAGGAATTTAATTTGTTCCATTGTATGTATATAATACTATTAAACACTTTTGACTTCTTGATTATAGAGACAGGGACCCCTCCACTCTACATTTCTCGACACCCCAGCTCACATCTATCCAGGTACAGATCTGCAATTCCTAATAATTTGGATGCCACATAATTGGGTTTTAATCATATTTAACTTTTAATCAGTGGTGAAATGATTTCCAATGTACACGAGTTTTGAAAAAGAAAGCACATGTGTTCGGAAGGAAACTGTGATGCTTGGTTTACACTGAAAGATAAAACCCCCTCAAATGCTGGAGTAACTCACCGTGTCAGGCAGCAATTGGAGAAAGGAAATAAATAATATTTATCAGGTTGAGACCCTTTCTTCGGACTGAGAGCTCAGGATAGAGGCAAACCTAGTCATCTATTCTCTCTCTCCCTGGCTCATATCCTGAAGAAGGGTATGGACCCCCGAAATGTCACCTATTCCTTCCTTTTTTCCAGAGATGCCACCTGATCCGTTGAGTTTAATGTTTAGAGATACAATGTGGAAACAGGCCCTTACAAATCACACAAACTCTGTAACAGACAGCCCCTATATCCAGATCAAACCCTGGGTCTCCGCCCGCTGCAATCGCTGTAAATCAGCAACTCTTCCGCTGGCCCGCCAACCAAAAGTTACGCCAACATTTTGTGTCTAATTTTCCATGAAAAACTTATGTAAATGATGAAAAACTCAGCCATCAAGCAGGGCGGGGCCTGTCTCCCCTGCTGCCCAAGTTGGGAGTCAAGCCTCCTTTCGCAAACTGCTGCTGCAGGAATCACCAGGTTTGCGTGCAAATGGACTCACTCATCAACGCACAGTAGATTCTCAAAACGATAACTGGTTTACATGGCACACTTTGGAACACGTGAAAACCCCTTCAGAGACAAACCGGGGAGCCAACAATTCAAAAGCTTTGTCAAACTTGGCGGAGGTGTAATAAATGTGT
>CM069160.1:5954752-6052505 GCA_035221665.1 Okamejei kenojei | reverse complement strand
TTTTATAATCCTAATTTTTTCCATGTTTCACACCATCTCCTATAAACGCCCTGGTGTGAGATGAGTATATAAGGGATATTTGTGGATCGTCCCCCCCCCCCCCCCCCAATATTTAAGGCTTCAGAAATCCCCATTGAAGGGGAAGTGTTTACTTGTTCAGCACTCTGGTGCACACTGAGTAAATATTTTAAAGAAGCTTGGGGCAGCAGATCGAGACAGCGGTAGAGGACTTTAGCTGTTGAAAACGTTTAAGTCAGAGAACGCACAATCTAAAGTTCAAATGGTGTAGATTCATTAGGAATCTAGAGGCATAAGTGACCAAAGCCATGTTCCTGAGCGGAGCTACACATTGTTTGTCTTATCTTCAGAAGTTTATCAGTGAAGAAAACTCTGCAAAAGTCATTGCATGGCTTTGCTGGACAGGAGCTCAGGAGGGACTGATGACGAGGGGGTTTGTCAGTCTCTTATCGACAACGGCAATAAGGTGCGGGAATTTTTTTTGTGTTGATAACTCTGAGAAAAAGGACTGCTTGCCCCTTTCAATTCCTGATTATAGATACGAGACTGTTCTATTCTTAAATTTGAGTTGATAATATATTGTGAAACACTCATACTTGGCTCTAATGCTTCACAAGTTCATGTCCTTCTATTATTGTGTATTGCTTGGTTTCCCCCACCCCCCCTGTTAAGCCGATGGGAAGGAATGTTGTTCCTGGTCATTTTGACATCGTCAAATTTCTGTGCGAAACACTTTCTCACACACTTCACAGAAAACGCTAGAAAGTGTTGAGAATGCACCATCAAGGAACCCATGATGTGGAATGTGTCTTATGGTTTTTGATGGAATGAATTTTAGGGCATGATCAATAAAGGTGTCATCAGGTCGTAGTAAACCTTTTCTGCATGTCTATACCTTTGAGCACAGTTCATGTGAGTGATGGATTCTGCGACAGATGTGAACATGCGATGTTAAGCCGTGTATTTCTCTTCATGGAGATCAAAGTGAAATGTGCTGCCTTGCATTGTTCTGTTTGTGTTGCTTGGCATGGGAGAATAGTAGAGATGGCTTCTGTACTCTGTTCTTGTCTGTGTTTTGTAGTGTTAAGATAAATTTGGGGGAAACTGTAGGCACTTCACGGCTTTGCTTTCAGTTCAGCTACCATACCCTTCGAAAAGCAAATATCGCAAACTCCTTCGCTGTGGATCGTCTCGGAATCCGCCCTTTCGCCGATGTAGGAACATATTTCAACAACTATCCTTAATTAACCGAGATATGAAGAGAAACGAGCTTCTGGCTTTCCTTTATGTGCGCCACAGTTGTGAAATTACAATAAATTGCAAGCCACCATCCCTGGACAGAAACCAATTTTTTTTATCCAAGCACTGTTAAGCTATTGGAGTAAGGCAGTATGAATCAAAGAATGACTTACTGGAGAATTTTCTGGGAATAGCCCTCCTCAACTTTAACAACAAAAACCTGTTGTTAAATGAATCCAACAATGAAGACTACTTTCCCAGAGCTGAATAGTGGAGACTCCTGCTGCTACCGAATGACTGAGCACTGCGCTGCCTTGTTAATCATTTTAGAGAAGCAGGTTTAAAAAAATGTCTTTGGTCACATGGTCTTTTCATGTTCATAGAAGTTGCACATATGGTAATCATGTTATAAAAAGTTGTAAAATTTGGCCCCATCGGATATATTTTTTCTGCCGTCCTCTCCCTTGACTTCAAATACATACTTTTCCACATTTGACCTAGTGGTTTTTTAACGTGCATTCATAGATCTGGGGTCCCCTTGGACAAAGAATGGATATAAAGCTTTCAGTCACACCCATGTTGGGCTGGAGTTCGTACATTGGCTTAGGCCTTGGTACCAAACGATGGGAGAGCAGGCTATGAGGAAACCAACGAAAAAAGAGAGCAGGCTATTTTTAGACAGGGGTTTGGTAATGAGGAATGGGGGTAATTAGCCGTCTTGTTTGTACGTGCCCTTGGGCAAGAGTGGACCATAATATGGTTGCGTTCTTCATTAGGATGGAGGTGGACATGTTAATTCAGTAAAACAATGGTTCTGAACTAAAAGAAGGAACCTTGTGCGTGCGGAAATGAGACGTGAATTGGCCAAGGATTGGACTGGCAATTAATTCTAAAATAAAAGGGTTGACTGTGGATATTACAATGGGAAGACATTTAAAGACTGCATGGTATGAACTACAAATTGTTCATCCCAGTTTGGCAAAAAGAATAAATCGGGGAAGGTAGTGCATCCGAGGATAACAAGGGAATCAGGTATAGTATCAAAGCAAAGGATGATGGCGTACAAAGTAGCCAGAAAAAGCAGCCATACCAGAGGACTGGGAGAAAATTTCTGAGACAGCAGAGGAGGCAAAGGGCTTAATTAGGAAAGGAAAAATAGATTATGAAAGAAACTGGCAGGGGAACATATCAACTGACGCAAAAGTTTTTATAGATATGTGGAAGGAAAGAGGTTAGTTTAAAACAAATTAGGTCCTTGCAGTAGAAACAGGTGAGTTGATCATGGCGAACAAGGATTATGGCGGACCAATTGAATAACTACTTTTGGTTCCGTCTTCAATAAGGTAAGACATAAATAATCTGCTGAAATAGCAGGTGGACTGTGGTTCAAAGGAGGAGGAAATTGAGTGAAATCCAGGTCAGTCGGGAGAAATGGTGTTGGGGTAAATTGAATAGATTAAATGGCGGATAAATCCCCTGGGCCAGATAGGGCTGCTCCCAGAGTTACTTAAGAAGTAGCTCAGCATAGTGGAGCATAGTGATTAATCTTTCAAAACTCTTTAGATTCTGGAGTGGTGGTATCCGAGAATTGGCGGGGTAGCAATGTAACCCCTCTTTTTACGAAGGGGAGGGAAGAGAGGAACACGGGGAATTACAGACCAGTTTGTCTAACTACGGTAGTGGGGAAACTGCTCTAGAGTCAGTGATTAAAAGATGGAATGAGAGCAGCACATTTGGAAAGTGGTGAAAGCATTGGACAAAGTCAGCATGGGATTTACAAAAGGTTAAATCATGTCTGAAAGAATCTTGTGGAATTTTTTCGAGGATGTAACTAGTAGCGGGATAAGGGAGAACAGTGGATGTGGTATTATCTGGACTTCCAGAAGGCTTTCGGACAAGGTTCCCACATAAGAGATTAGTATACAACTTAAAGCATACGGTATTAGGGGTTCTGTATTGATGCGAGATAGAGAATGGGCTGGCAAACAGGAAGCAAAAGAGTAGGAGTATACGGGTCTTTTCACAATGGCAGGCAGTAACTAGTGGGGGTACGCAGGGCTCAGTGCGGGGGACCCCAGCTATTTTACAATATATATTAATGATCTGATGGGATTGAGGCAATATCCCAAGTTTGCGGGATGATGACACTAATTGGGGGCGTGTTCGCTGTGGAGGAGGATGTAGGAGACTGCCAAGGTGACTTGGAGAGGCTGGGTGAGTGGGCAACTGTTTGAGATGCAGTATAATGTGGATAAATTGTGAGGTTATCCACTTTGGTGGCAAACAAAAAACAGGGGAACGCAGGGACTTTATTTCAGATGGTGGCGATTAGGAAAAGGGCGATGCAGCGAGACCTGGGTTGGTCATGGTACACCAGTCCTTGAAAGTAGGCATGCAGGTGCAGCAGGCAGAGGAAAAAAGCGAATGTTATGTTAGCTTCATAGCAAAGGATTTGAGTACAGGAGCAGGGATGTTCTTACTTCAGTTGTACAGGTCTTGGTGAGACCCACACCTGGAGTATTGCGTGCAGTTTGGTCTCAAATCTGAGATGGGAATATGCCCATAGAGGGCTGTGCGAGGAAGGTTCACCAGACTGATTCTGGGATGTCAGGATTGTTTCTTATGAGAAAGGACTGGATAGGGAACTCGGTTTTTAACCTCTCTGAATTTAGGGAGATTAAAATTCTTAGAGGGGTCTTGTAGAAACTTACAAATTCTTAAGGGGTTGGACAGGCTAGATGAGGAAGATTTGTCCGGATGTTGGGGAAATCCAGGACAAGGGGTCACAGCGTAAGGATAAGTGGGGAAATCCTTTAAGACCAGAAGAGAAAGATTTTTTCACACAGAGAGTGGTGAGTCTCTGGAACTCTCTGCCACAGAGGGTAGTTGAGGCCAGTTCATTGGCTATATTTAAGAGTGAGTTGGATGTGGCCCTTGTGGCTAAGGGGATCAGAGGGTATGGAGAGAAGGCAGGTACGGGATACTGAGTTGGATGATCAGCCATGATCATATTGAATGGCGGTGCAGGCTTGAAGGGCTGAATGGCCTACTCCTGCACCTAATTTCTATGTTTCTATGGTCACAAAACACAGCCTTAAGGGCCTGTCCCACCAGCATGCGACTCCGTGCGGTGAGCGCGACCAAACTGGCAGTGGGGGCCGCATGGCGGTCGGGTGAGTGGCGCGACTTGGCGCGAAGTTGGAGCGACGTCCGCGGTAAGTTGCAAGGACAGTGAGGGACACCATAGAGAGAGACACGGAAGGCACACAGAGAGGGGCACGAGGCCATAATAAAAAAATATGGGGGAGGAGGGTCATGGAAGGCACACAGAGAGAGGGCCACGGAGGCACACAGGGCTCTCGCTTAACTTTTTTTCACTGTTGCCAGCCGGGCAACCTTGACAACTTTTTAGGTTGCCAAATTAAATTTAGGTGGTCATTTAGACGGTTTGCTTGACATGTGCGATAATGTTGCTTGGACGAAGGTGCGTTGTTACCAGTCGCAATTATGCTCAATGAAAGCATTCACTATTATTTTCAAGAAGGAATTGAGATGCTGGAAAATTTAAAGGTAGACAAATGTGCTGGAGAACTCAGCGGGTGCAGCTTCATCATTGGAGCGAAGGAAAATAGCAACGTTGCAGGCTGAAAACCCATCAGTCTGAAAAAAGGGTTTCGGCCCGAAACGTTGCCTTTTTGTATTTCCTCGTTCCATAGATGCTTGCCGCATCCGCTGAGTTTTCTCAGCACTTTTGTCTACATTCCACTGTTTATGTCTCCTTCCATAAATAACTCACAAAATAAACATATTTCGCAATCAGAATTGATATATACCACAATGAAAGCAGCAAAATTATATACATACCTCAAATCTTTTATACACATTGCAATTAATGCACAATTTCCATTAGTTCTTCCACTTCCAAACAAAAAAGTGGGTTGGATTATTTCAAGCATATGATCAACCTGTGTCAATAAATCCTGGTCCATCGGTAACCATACAGGATGCTTAACCTGCACACTTATAGATTGATGCAAGCATGTTTTCTGTGAAGGATCGAAAATTAACATGACTGGACATAGCATGGGTCGTAATTGCTATTGGCACAAAAACACTCTCGCTTCCCACATAATATAATCCATTACAAAATATTACAGGTTGCAAGGAATATTTCTTAGCATTTTAGGATAATAGATGTTAAAAACCGACTATACCATCTGAAAGGTTAAAACATTACCTTAAACTAATGACTGAGATGGCCAAAGGAATAACGCAGTAATGCTATTTGCTCGGTATCTGTTTTAGGTGTCAAAACAAAATAACATTGAGAATTTAAAACACATTTTTATTGCATTCGTTATCAACACATAGGCCAATGTTCGCTCTGAATAACATGATGCACAATAGGGTCGGGGTGTGTGTATCGTGCGAGGTGGGCTAGATGGTGGGGATGGGGGGGGGGGGGGGGTTGAGAGGCAAACGGTGTGGATATGGATGGACTGGGCAGGTATTAGTACGGGTTGGTTGGAGTATGTAAAAATTGTGATGGGACAGCACGGGGGATGCAGTGGTGTTGAATACTTTTTAGTTTTAATGGGATGGATGGGGGGATCAGTAAAGGATGAATGGGTGCAGACAGAAAATGCTGGAGAAAATTCAGCGGGTGATGCAGCATCTATGGAGTAACGGAATATAGGCGTTTCGGGGTCGAGACCACTCAGACTGTGCATCGATTCTTCTTGAATGGGGGAGGGGGGGGGGGGATCAGTACCAGGATGAATGGGGGGAGGGGTCAGGACCATAGTTGATCGGAGGGTTGTGGCAGGCATGAATGGGGGAATATACAACAGGATAATGAGGGGTCAGTATAGGATGAATGGGAGATCCAGTACGGGATTGCAAGAGGGGATTTTTTCCAGTTATTTTTTTTTTTACAGATGCATGAGGGGTCAGAACGGGATGCATGAGGGGATCAGTACAGGATGAATGGAAGGGATTCAGTAAAAGTGAATGGGGAGATCACTACAGGATGGATGGCGGGAATTGATGCCGGGGTAAATGGAGGGGTTGGTCAGTACGGGATGAATGGGCGGGGCGTGCAGTATGAATGGGGGGAGCAGTGCAAGATGGAATGAGGGGTGGGTGGGGTGGCAGGAGAATCAAGCAAGGTGGGTAGGGTGATGAATAGATGGGGGAAGGTTGATTGGGAGGGGAGCACAGGGGATGTCAGTGAGGACTGAGTAGAGGAGGGAATGGGGTCAGTGCGGGATGAGAGGAGAGGTCGCAGGATAAGAGGGGGGAGGGCGAGAGCGATGAGATGAGGAGTGAGAGAGAGGTCAGCGCCTCGTAAATCATCGCCCCCGCTGGCCTTGGCTTGTCCTGTCCAACACAAAGTTGCACGCCAAGGGGGAGGTGGTTGGGGTCTCCTCGCCACGGTGCGCTTCAAAGATTCCTATAGTATAGGATCTTTGGTGCTGCTGCTTTTGCGGCAACAGGAGGCCGCGACAACGGATCCCACCGCCTCCCCTCCGCACCGCAGGCGGAAAGGAGACTCCCTCTCCCTCCCTCTCCCAGCTCGGCGTGCGAGAGGGGGTTGTTTTCAAACGCTGTTAGCGGGGTTTGCAGGCAGCGGCCGTTATCAGGGCGATGAGCGGCCGCTGCCTGCAAATCAAAATCCAACCAACGGCGCTTTCAAATACAACTCTCTCGCACGGCCGAGGCTGGGAGGAGGAGGGAGGGTGAGGGAGGTCTCCTTCTGCCGGGTGGGGCTGGGGAGGGAGAAGAGGCGGTGGAGCCGTGGCGATGTTGCCGGCTGTGCGGGGCCCGTCATTCGCTCCGGACCCTTCGTCACCCTGCTCCTAATATCTTTGCCCCGCCACTTCAGCTGTTGCCGCCGCTCCGACACGGAAAAACGTACGTTCCACGTAAAATATCCAGAGATGCCTCTTCCTTCTTGCGTTTGGAGGGCAGCAGAAGTCCGCAGCAGGTGATTGCCATCCGGTCGGAACACCGTCGGTGCCCCGCCCTAAAAGGGCGCATTGCTTCGGCGTTGGCAGGCAATGATGCTGCGCTGCTGCTGTCTCCGTTTGTTGTCGTTCGCCTGACTGAAGTCAGTTGACAGGGCTCACCACGGGGAGGTCGACAACATGAGCCCCTCCAGAGATGCTATCTGACCAGCTGAGTTACTCCAGTTTTTTGTGTCTTTCGGTATAAACCAGTATTTGCTTGCCAAGCCGGGCAAAATGACTCGGTGTTCAGGTTGCCCGGCGGCACATTGAGTAGTCATTGGCACCCGGGCAACCGCTAATTTCGAGCCCAGGGCACATATAGAGAGGGTCACGGAGGCACATATAGAGAGGGTCACGGAGGCGCACAGAGAGGGGCACGGAGGCACACAGACGGGGCATGGAGGCACACAGACAGGGGCACGGAAGGCACATATTGCGAGGGTTACAGAAGGCACAACGTTCGGGGCGGTGCGTATTAATGCGTCAAAATCGCTTGCGGCCGAAGGGCCATTGCCGCGCTGAATTTGTGAACATGGTCAGTTTTTCGGACAGCTACCGCGCGATTATCGGGACCAGCTCCGCACACTCTATCTGGCTCCGGCGAATCGAAGTGGGGACCGGCCCCGGGGGCCGGACGGTCAAGCGACCCGTTAGTGTGCTCACATGAGTCGCATGCTGTGGGACAGGCCTTAGGCTGTTATTAAGTCCAATTGCCTTAAACTTTTGTAAAATTAATAGTAAGATTAAACGAGAACTTACCGTTTGAAGTATGTTCTTTAATTTTATGAGGGGAGTAACGTTGAGGGATTAGTGAAGATGGGACCGCCATGGCGCATGCGCGTCATACTTAAAGCAGCGGCGTGATGAAAAACAGAAAAAATAGCGAGTAACATAGTAAGGCTTCGTAGAAGATAGAACTACAAGGGTGATCTCTTAGATTATGAGGGTCGGGGGGAGCGGAACGGCACGTAATCCTCAACGTCACTCCTCATAAAATAAAGATCAAACTACTAATGGTAAGTTTCTCGTTTAATCTTACTTTTTACTTCGGAAGTCACGTGGGAGCTGACTACGTTGATGATTTCAACGCTCTGTGTTTGCATGCCGCAGATGCACTCCATACGACAAGCTGCTTCGGTTGACACAGTAATACAATAAAGAAGATATTGAACATTGCATGAATAATTCAATAACAATTTTAATAATAACAAACAGAGTAATGACCCCTCTGTCCCAGGGGGAAACATAGAAACATAGAACATAGAAATTAGGTGCAGGAGTAGGCCATTCAGCCCTTCGAGCCTGCACCGCCATTCAATATGATCATGGCTGATCATCCAACTCAGTATCCCGTACCTGCCTTCTCTCCATACCCTCTGATCCCCTTAGCCACAAGGGCCACATCCAACTCACTCTTAAATATAGCCAATGAACTGGCCTCACTACCCTCTGTGGCAGAGAGTTCCAGAGACTCACCACTCTCTGTGTGAAGAAAGTCTTTCTCATCTCGGTCTTAAAGGATTTCCCCCTTATCCTTAAGCTGTGACCCCTTGTCCTGGACTTCCCCAACATCGGGAACAATCTTCCTGCATCTAGCCTGTCCAACCCCTTAAGAATTTTGTAAGTTTCTATAAGATCCCCTCTTAATCTCCTAAATTCCAGAGAGTATAAACCGAGTCTATCCAGTCTTTCTTCATAAGACAGTCCTGACATCCCAGGAATCAGTCTGGTGAACCTTCTCTGCACTCCCTCTATGGCAATAATGTCCTTCCTCAACAATTACAAACAATAAGTGATATAACAAAGTAATAAAATTAAAGGGAACCCAAAACAGCAGGCCCAAAACGTGGCTCTGCCTGAACTGGTTTATCGTAAAACCGAGAAAAAGTTGCCTCTCTAGACCACCCTGCGGCCGCGAGGATTTGATCTAGTGGCACGTCCTGAGCCTTCGTCGCGGATGTAGATGCCGCCCTGGTGGAGTGAGATTTAAACACATCGGTGTCGATACCCACAGAACTGAGCACCTGTTTCAACCATCTAGAAATAGTTTGCACGGACTCGTGCTTATATGGCTTTTTGTGACAATGAGAAGTCCTAAACTCAGAAACCTTCAGACACGCTGGTTAACTCAACATATTGGGTTAAATGTTAAACGACACATAAACAGTTGGTCAACAGGATATGCTTTAAACATCACCTTGATTCCCAGACCTGATGGTCTACTTTGTTTGAGTAAATCACAGACAATAAAATGTAACATCATCTTGAGAAAAATGCATATAATCTATTCTTAACAAGTGCAATGTTTGGACACATTGTGCTGAAACCAACGCCATTAACATAACCACTTTAAGAGTCAATTTTTGCAAAGATAATGACACAATTGGAGCCCATTGCCGCAGCAGTGTGAGAACTATACTGACA
Source organism: Okamejei kenojei (assembly GCA_035221665.1). NCBI lineage: Eukaryota > Metazoa > Chordata > Chondrichthyes > Rajiformes > Rajidae > Okamejei > Okamejei kenojei. The sequence goes on along the minus strand of CM069160.1, from coordinate 6,042,816 downwards.
TCCCAGATTGCTGTATATCTAGGTTGAAGAGGGTTTTTGTTAAAAATTCCTCTCATAAACCTGAATACCAATGGATGAGAGAGATCCAATAGGTTGTCGTGCTGAAGACTGCCCTAAATAAGAGGACAAAGCACTGCGAGCAGTGTTAATAGCACTATAATTAAGGTGCTTATAAAAATGCAAGTATGCAAGGAACTCTAACACATCACTTATATACTAGCAGTTATATGATATTATTAGACGTACACAGAAGCATTCCCATTTCTTAATGTGCACGAGGTATTGCTTTTTAGTGCTAGTTCTCCACCCTGCAGTTGTAACCTCCATGGTCCTATTCGATAATCCAAGGCCTTGAAATGGTCTGGTCAGAACCCGATTGATATGGTCATGCAGCGGTTGACTTTCTCCTGTAACCGGATGCACCAACAAATGACTGCTGCTGGGGAATGCGCATTGAATGGCTGTGCCATCCAATTCTCAGTACCAATGGGAACCATGATTGTGTTGGCCAATCTGGGACCACCAAAACTCCTTTTGGCGGATAAGTCCCGCTCTATTTTAGTAAGACATTTCGGAATCAGGCAGAATGGAGGAAATGCATTAAAAGAATGAGTGTCCCAGTGTAACGAGAACGCATCCACAGCTACTGCACCTGGATCTGGCTCCCAGTGACATATTTAGGCAAATGGTGTGATTCAGTCTGGATGCTAAGAGGTCAATATCTGGCAATCCAAATCTAGCACCTATGGTTTTGAAATATGCTGACATTTAACATCCATTCTATATTGTCATTAAACTTCTCAACCTAAAGTCTGCTACCACATTATCTATGCCTGGTAGATAGATGGCCGAAACCCAGATGTTGCATGAAATGCACCAATCCCAGATAGTATTAGCCAAATTATCACATAACACGATCGAGTTCCTCCCAATGATTGATATATGCCACAGCTGTCATTCTGCTACCCTGCCTTTCAAAAGTCAAAGACCCAGGCCTCACTTTGATATTACTCAACCACCTACACAGAGATATCCAGATTCGAATTGGGAATCTTGCTGTTTCTGAATGCATTCAAACTCTTGGGTATAGACTTCTTCCTGTCCTACTTCAATGATTACATTTTTAGTTTGGTTGGATTCTTCAACACATTCAAGTTCACAGTAGTGCCAGCTCTTACAAAACTGTTTTTCCCAAAGGCAGAGCTGAAGAAACGGATTATGTGCAGAAGACATGTGATAATAATAATAATAATAACTTTATTTATAAAGCGCTTTAAACAACTACAGTTGCCACAAAGTGCTGTACATGAGAACTCATGGACAAGGCATTACAAACCATTAAAATCCGTAAGACGAAGGACTATAAAAAACACACTCTAAAAGTTAAAAGACATTAAAAGCACTAAGAACAGGAGCAAAGCCTCAGCCAGTGTCGAAAGCCAAGGAATAAAAATGAGTCTTGAGGGAGGATTTGAAGATGGACAGTGAGGGGGCCTGTCTGAGATGTGCAGCGGCAAGGTGTTCCAGAGTGCCGGAGCAGCAACAGAAAAGGCTCTAACCCTCTGAGCCTCCGCTTAGACCTTGGTACCTCAAGGGGCAGCTGATCAGCTGACCTGAGGCACCGGGCAGGAGCATATAGGTGGAAAAGCCCCCCCCAGCTCAGAGAGATAAGACGGGGCGAGCCCATTCAGCGATTTTTTAAAAACAAACAAAGAATTTTGAAGTGAACTCGAAAATGCACTGGGAGCCAGTGAAGGGAGGCCAAAATTGGCGTAATGTGCTCCCTCTTTCGAGCTCCGGTCAAAAGGCGAGCGGGCGGCATTTTGGACAAGCTGGAGACGAGCCAATGAGCAGCTCTTGCGACTCCAGAGTAGAGTGCGTTACAATAATCCAGCCTAGATGTAATAAAGGCATGGATTACTGTTTCAAAATGCTGCCGCTCGAGAATGGGCTTCACCTTGCCAGCTTCCTTAGGTGAAAGAAGCTGGACTTAACCACCGCGCCTATTTGTTTATTCTAGTTAAAAAATAAAATCACCGTCCATCCTAAAACCCAGGTTCAAACGGTTTTGGCCTACGGACAATGCCAATGGGCCAAAACAACAAAGGGAGGATCACGGCAGCCATTGGGTCCAAACAAAAATCACCTCTGTCTTCCCTTCATTAAGTCCCAGAAAGTTTAAGGCCATCCAGGACTTAATGTCCTCAAGGCAAGACAGAAGTGGATTTTAGAGAATAGTGTCTCTTCTTTCCTGAGTGGCATATATAACTGGCTATCATCTGAGTTAAAGTGAAAGGAGATGCCAATGCCTTCTTAAAATTGAGCCCAGAGGAAGTAGGTATAAAGAGAAGAGCAGGGGCCCGAGAATTAGCCCTGTGGAACCCCATTATACCCATGGAGTGGAGGAGGATTCAAAGCCAGCAAGGCTTACCACGCATGGTTCTGTCAGCCAGATAGACCTGAACCATCCCAGGGCACTGCCTACAAATGCCCACTTGGTGCTGTAATCGGAAATTAAAATTCCATGTGTCCACTGTATCGAAGGCAGCAGATAGGTCAGCAAGACAAGGACCACATAATTACCAGAGTCGTTTGTCAGGAGGATGTCGTTAAAGACCCTTAGCAGAGCCGACTCTTGTGGCTATGCATAGCCTTGAATCCAGACTGGAAAACTTCCCGAATATTGTGCTCATCCAGAAGAGTTTCAGCTGAGACATAAACTACTTTCTCCATGATCTTTGAGATAAAAGGCAACTTGGAGATCGGCCTCCTAAAGTTGGCCAGAACAGTTTGATCCAGGCCTGGTTTCTTAAGTAGTGGTTGTTACTACAGCATGATTTAAAATTTATGGGACAACCCCAGAACACAAGCTACTGTTTATGATGGCGAGAACCGACTGCCCTATACTGGGGAAAACCTTCTTTAAAAAAAGAAGAGGAGGAACAGCATCACAAGGGGAACCCGACGGCTTCCATATGCCTAACCACATCCTCTAGACCCGGACAATGTCAGAGGCTCAAACTTATTCGAATGCCACCAGGCGAATTGGGGCCGAAACAGAGGGGTCAGAGGCAGGAGCTGAGATGAGAGCCCTTATAGAAACATACCTTATTGATAAAGAAGTGCAGAAGTCATTGCACAATTGGACGATGCTTCCAGGCAGACAGGCTGTGGGGCATCCCCCCCCCATAAAACAGAATCAATGGTTTTAAATAACACAGTGGGTCGTGGCGCTTAGACACTATTATATTAGACAGGTAACATCTTTGGCCTCTTTAACAGTGTTTTGGTAAATTTCGCCAGCTGTCCTTTAGGATTTGCGACGAAACCTGCAGGCCTGCCTGTCCTTCTTCCACCTTCGTTCAGCTCTGGCGACACTCCCGTCGAGCTCTACGAGATGCGTCACTGAACCAGGCTCGGATTTAGCTCTGGGCAGTAAAGTTTTTAAAGGAGCCACAGAGTCCAGAATAATTGTGCCGGAGGAGTGGAACCAAGAGCTAATCTCCTCCGTACCAAGGGGAGTGGACGCAGGGGGGGCACAGAGCTGATCAAAAGCAGCAGAGAATTGGCCAGCAGCAGAAGGGTTAAAGGACCGACAGCGCCGAGCAGACACAACAGGTCTAACTACAGCACTGGAAAAACCAACGTCAAATAGTACAGGCATGTGATCAGAAAACACACTATCACAGACCTCCAAGTTCAACACAGGCAAGCCATAGGAGAGAACAAGGTCCAATGTATGTCCATGTTCGTGTGTGGGACCAGACACACACTGCACAAAATTAAAAGAATCAATATGGTTGATGGTACGAGTTAGTGCCTTCCAGGTCGAGAACTTGGTAAAATGACGTGAACCAAGTTGTTTGGTGAAAGCTACAGCGTTCAAGGTGGACACTTAAGGACGACCTTCTGTACTTCTGATCAGCAAGGTCATAGTTAGACTCAGGGAGATAGTGTTGTGAACTGCGCAGGAACTTGGGACCAGTGAACCAGTTGGTGTCCATCAAATGACGTGCAGGAAGAGATCGTGTAGCATGATCTGCTGGATTCTGTTCTGTAGACACATAGCGCCACTGATCTGGTCGAGAAGATTTTTGGATCCATTGTATTCTGATGCTGACATATACAATAAACGCCTGGCTCGTTGTAGATGTAGGCCAGGACCACTTTGCTGTCTGCGTAGAAAGTCATAGTGTGAAGCTGAAGATCTGACTCTGCTGAAATTAGGTCAGCTAACTCCACCGCTAGCGCAGCTGTACACGGTGTATGACGGTGGAGCTGGAGCTTGCGAGTCTCCTATCTTGGGCCAGCTCAGTCTGCAGAGTCTTAAAAACAATAAAAATAAAATATTTATTCACTGCCCTCCATAATAATTGGGACAAAGACCCATGATTTATTTATTTGCCTCAGTACTCCACAATTTGAGATTTGTAATTGAAAAAAAAATCACATGTGGTTAATGTGCTATACATTGTCAGATTTTAATAAAGGTCATCTATATACTATTAAAACTGTGTGTGTGTTTGTGTGTGTGTGTGTCTTCCGGCCTTGTGTGTGTGTCTTGTGGGTGTATGTCAGATTTGCCCTCTGATTTCATGGTTCGCCAAAACCACACTTTCAAACCCCGAGAAATGTTCCATTTTGCTAGACATTACACTTTTACATTCACACATTCACTCCTCATTACATTTAGAACATTTTTTTAAGTACACTTTTAAAATAAAATCCTTCACCTCCCCCCCACACACACACACTCACTCATTTTGTGGCCTCCTGCAGGCCAGACACCATACGGCAGCTGCTGCAGCCCGCCCTTCTCCAAAAACGGCACCATTTTCTTTCCCCGCGGCCGATTTTCCCTGCCGATTCCGCTCCCGTTTTCACTTCCTCTTCTCCCCCCCCGGCCCGGCTCTGCTCTATCACGCTTGCTCAAGACAAAGATCGCCTCTTCCACCGCTGCTTTTCGCCGTGCTCCGAAATACAGCGGGGGAACAGCTGAACTTTGCATTGAGCCAGAGGGAAGGCAGGGACAACTTCCAATCCACCAGCAGAGTCGCTCTGTTAATGGATTCATTCCACAGTGAGTTCAGTTCGCTAACAACCCCCCCTCACCCCCCCCCCCCCCTCTGGTGCATGACTTCCGTTTTGCTGAGGCTGATTGTGAGACCAAACACCTGTGCTGCTTCCAGAAAATTTGATCACAATGAACAGGAGGTCAGATTCCTCGTGAGCCATGAGGGCGCAGTCATCCACAATAAGGGCTTCGAGAATGAGGCATTCGTGAGCCTTGGTTTTAGCGTTCAGTTGTCGAAGGTCAAAGAGAGATTCGTCCAGAAGGTATTTTAGGTACACGACACAGTCGAGGTTCTGGAATGCGTGACTCAGGACGCAGTTGAAGATGAGAATGAAGAGTACAGGAGGTAGACAAAAATGCTGGAGAAACTCAGCGGATGAGGCAAACATCTATGGAGCGAGGAATAGGTGACTTTTCGAGTCAAGACCATTCTTCAGACTGATGTGGGGGTGGGGGGGCGGGAAGAAGAAAGGAAGAGAAGGAGACAGTAGAGCTGGTAAGGGGAGGGGAAGGAGGGAGAAAGCAAGGACTACCTGAAATTGGAGAAGTCAATGTTCATAACCGCTAGGGTATAACTGCCCAAGTGAAATAAGATGTGCTGCTCCTCAATTTGCGGTGGAACTCACTCTGGCCATGGCAGAGGCCCAGGACTGAAAGGTTGGATTTGGAATGGTAGGGGGATATGAAGTGCTGAGCCACCAGTAGATCAGGTTGGTAATGCGAACCGAGCAAGAGGTGTTGGGGCGAAGCTTGGCCTCACCCATGTAGAGCAGTATGCATCTAGAGCAGCGGATGCAATAGATGAGGTTGGAGGAGGTGCAGGTGAACCTATTGCCTCACCTGGAAGACTGCTTGGGTCCTTGGTTGGAGTTGAGGGGGGATGTAAAGCGACAAGTGTAGCATTTTCTGCTTTTTGCAAGGGAAAGTGCCAGGGGAGGGAGTGGTTTGGGTGGGGAAGAGTACAGGGGTCAGAACTAAACCTTACTCAAAACTGGAGTCTTGCTGAGATGAAAAATAATCACAATGTCTGTGTCAACAGTCCGTGGTCCACAAAGCTAGAAGGCAGCTCCTGGGATGAGACTCGAAGATTCCTTGTTTGATGAATCTCGGAGATGTCGAATTGGAGATGACGAAAGGTGCAGAAGTTTTGCTGTTGACCAGAACTGTTCCTGTCATGCCATCATGGAAGAGGCAGATGATCTGTATGAAATTTCTTGGACAGCCGTGCTTGTGAAAGTATCAACCACAGAGCCTCCCAACTGACCATGTAAAAGGCCTTTGTCAAGTCGATGAAGACTGCATTGAGGTCCATCTTCTGCTCAATGCATTTTTCCTGTATCTGTCTCACCATGAAGATCATATCAGCATTGCTGTGACCAGGTCTGAAAACCACACTAGACTCGGCAAGCTTGCTTCACGACCTTATTGATTAGCGGTTGAGGATGACATTGGTCAGTATCTTTCAGCGATGGACAACAAGGAGATGCCTCATTGTTGCCACAGTCAGCTTTGCTACCTTTGTGTTTAACAAGGAGATAACAATGGTGTCTCTGAATTCATCAGGCCTACTTTCTGTCTCCCAGATGCTGGACAATATGTTGTGGAAAGCGTCCTAGTGTCTCAGGACCTGCCTGCCTTGCAGAGTTCAATAGGGGTTCCGTCCATGCCTGATGCCTTGCCTGTGCTGGTTTGACTGATGGCCTTCTTGATCTCTTCCAAAGATGGTGGAGGTCAAGGTCGTCAAGTGTTGGCTTTTGTGGGATCTGGTCGCGAGCGACATGGGTCAACGGCAGTGGGTCTATTGAGGAGGGTTATGAAAGTGTTCATTCCATCTGTCTCAGATGCTGCTTTATCCTTGAGCAGGGTTTTGCTGTCAGCTGCAAGGAGGGGGGAGGAGGTCAGCTTGGGTGGACCATAAACAGCCCTTGATCAAGCTGAAAAAACTGCTAAGAATTAATTCATGTTTGGCGTAATGTTGAACTTCATCAGCATGTACTCGCCCACCAGCTGTCTTGCATCTCTCGTAGCTCCTTCTGTGACTTGCTCTGCAGGTGTTTGAAGCGGTTCATTTTGGAGATGGAGGATACGTCATTCTGCCACGCGATGAATACCTTGTGTTCTCCTCCAGGACAGTGGACAGTGGGTCACTGATAAATCACACCTGACTCCTGAAGAGTGTTTCTGATCTGTCCAGACATGTGTTTGGGGATTTTTCTTTATGAAAAAGAGAATTCTTCTGTCCTCAGCTGTGGAGGTCTTCCTTGGCCTGCCAGTCCATTTGCAACTAGTAAACTCACCAGTGCTCTCTTTCTTCTTAATGCTGTTCCTGTAGCGAGGCCAGACAGGTCAAGCAAAATGGTTATTATTTTCAATAAAAATGAAAGAAAACTCATGAAGTATGCATGTTTGACTGAACTAACAATAATAGCTCCTCTTGCTGGGAGGAGGGCTGACTAATTAACACACCCTGAAAGCCTGCGAGCGAACGCCGCGGTCACGTGACCAAACCGACCAATGATGAGGGTTCTGACCTCCCCACCCCACCACTAGGTGCCGCTACATTCTAAACAGTTGATTTGGGTAAACCTAAGATTTGGCTGATGACTCTAACAGTTTTTTATTCTTGTTTCTCAGTCTCATAATGACATCTTTTACTTTCCTTGGCACAACTTTGGGCCTCACGTTGATAAACAGCATTAAAAGTTTCCAAAAGTGATGGAAAGACTGGAGGAAAGACTAGGTGCTGAGATCTATCTTATACCTGCATTAAGGAGGCATTTAAATCTGAGCAATTACAACACCTGTGAAGCCATGTGCCCAAACATTATGGTGCCCTGAAATGGGGGAACTATGTATTAACACAGCTTATATTTCTACATGGTGAAATCAAAATGTATAAAAATGGCCTTTATTAAAATCCTGACAATGTGCACTTTTAACCACATGTCATTTTTTAAATTCCCAAACCTCAAATTGTGGAGTACCGAGGCAAATAAATAAAGGATGATTCTTCGTCCCCAAACATTATCATGCATTTAGAATATTTAAAATACTATATAATACAAAACAAAACCCACCACCACAATGCCAACAAAACAAATTTTCCTTAAACAACTATTTTCCCATCCTTATTAAGGATGCATTCCACTCTCCGCAGTGCTCAGTGGTTCCAGAAATCCCCCAGAGTGCTCCATGGGCAGCGCATAGTCACGCTCTAAAACCACCCGGGAACCCTGGAAAGGGGGCCGGCAGACGGCTCGGGCAGAGCCCTCTTCTGTCTGGCGCTGCAACTTGCGGATGGCCTGATTGGCCAGGCCTAGGAGCAACCCACCCAGGACGTCTTCAGTCCTGCCCTCTCCCCTACCCACAGAGTGTCCAAAGGATGAGGATGGTGGGTGTGATGTGCAGCCAGAGCAGCCACTTTAAATATTGGAACAGAGGCTGCAACCTCACACACTCAGAGAGGCTTATTGGGGTGGTACTGTATGTCCACTCATGAACAGGCTGTGCATCAACCACAAGGGAGAAGCCGGGGCAGTGTGGTACGTCTGCCTTGACTGTGTCGTAGTTAGCAACCGTCGCATGGGACAGCAAAAGATAAGCCTGCTGGACTTCCCTTATAAGATACAGAGCCAAGGTGTACATGCAATTCTGCTGCTCTTACCCTCTCTCTCAATGGTCAATTTGCTTTCACAACATCCTGCTCCGTAAGCTTAATGAGAAGCCAGTGGGCCGTACGTACAGTCCCACCAGCATCCCTGAGGCTGGTGCCTTGAATGAATGAATGAATGAATGAATGGTTTATTTTGGTCATACATTAAAAAGAACAAAACTTTACAATCTGTGTGAAAATGAACCAACACTGTATCCATTTCACACAACGTTCACATAATGAATGACTGAAAAAGGAGTAGGCTGAAGCCACAAACTTATTTTAGCCTATCCTATACAATCCATAAGATAAAACAGAATATCAGCATCACAGCATTGCTGCAACGCAGCAATGGCTATATCACTTGAGCAAAGTTGCTGGTCAACTCTTGCTCAGCCTGCTGCTGTTCAACGCTGATCTCCAGCAAGTGCCAGATCAGCTCCTTCATCGTGCGAATAGTGTGTGTTGTCTAACCCATATTCTCCAACTGCGTGGCGCAGCAACGACTCCATGCGGACAATGACGACACCGACCTACTTGTGCTAAGGTGAATGGCATGAACAGGTTTATTTAGAGTGAAGGAGGATGGTGAGAAAAAGATCTGGGTCCATGTAGGAGCACAGTCCTCCGTCATCAGTGGGCTGGTGGCGCTGGCAGTCTCAGGCTTGTCCTGGCAGCTCAGCCGCTTGTCATATGTTGACAGGCACAGTTTATGGTGCAGGTCTTCAGCTCCTCCTGGCCTGTCAAGCAGAAACTAGGATCAGAGCGACATTTAGGGAGTCATCACACTTTCTCCACCATATTTCCTCGTGTTGCTTAAGTTTTTTGGTACTCTTCCTAAAACTTCGGCTGCTTCACACAGCTTGCCTGTTGTCCACTAATTGCTTTTAACGTGACTGGCATGCTGGCAGTCAGATGGCGGTCACGAATGCCTTCTGGCTTATGAAGTGTTTAGCTTCATATACTGGTTCATCACAGTTTATGAGGAGCTAGATATACCACTCCCAGAAAGGCAGTGTCTTTGTTACGTTACATGCTTTACAACTACAGCAATTCATCCATCATCTTCACCATTGTTCAATGCTTCTTTATTATCATGTGTACTAAGGTACAGTGAAAGTCCTTTTTCGCAGTAAATTATTGCCATACATGAATACAATCCGAGGTTAGATACAGAGTGTATAGAAATAGTCCATTGAGGCCATATACAAGACACAAGATACATTTATTTGTCACAGTTGGCACAGTGAAATGTGTATTCAGCATACAGCCATCCAATTAAAGTACACATAAACATAAAACATCCCCACACAGCAGAATCAAAGTTTCCCACTGTGAGGGAAGGCACCAAAGTCAATCCTCTTCCTCTGTTGTTCTTAATGTTCACCTGTGGTCAGGGCCTCCCGTGCCCTCCGCAGGCGCCGCTACGGGTGGCCCGATATTCAGGCCGCTCTCCGGGATGGAACTCCGACGTCGGACCGGGAGAACAACCTCCGCGGCTTGGACCTCAGAATCGGTCACCTCTTACCGGAGTCCGCGGCTCCCGGTGTCCACAGGCCGCGCTGGGCAGAGAATCAAGCTGGCGGCCCTCGGCAAAGGGTCCCAGGGACTCCGCGATGTTGAGGTCAGCGGTCCCGCGTTGGGAGCTCTTCAAACCTCAGCTCCACGATGTTGGAACAGCGCGCCCTGCACCCCGGAGCTTCAAACGGCGATCCAGGTAGGCATCGCTCAGCGGTGAATCCAGCGCTGCGACTCGGCTGTTAAAGCTCTGGCCCGGGTCCCCGGCAGGAAATGCCACTCTGATCCAGTTGGTAGGCCGCGAAGAGGGGGCTGAGGACACGACTTGGAGAATAGTCGTTTCCCCCTTACCCTACCACCCTCCCCCACATAAAAAAAGTAAAGAAACTCCAAACACAGACTTTTAAGACAAACTAAAAAAAAGATAGAAAAAAACGGACAGACTGTAGGCAGAGGCTGCCTTCAATGCGGCGCCCCTAATGGCCCACATGCAAGAGTTGCCAGGATTTGGCACCATTTTCAAAGTCCAAGCTGCAGCTGGCCATAAAGGCCTGTTGCAGTTGTCGCCTCAATCAGGATATTCCAACAAACCGTCATCCCTTTCCTCTCCCGGCCACCATTCAGCCTTTGTGCCCTGGGACGTCTCCCACAGCCGATGTTGAGGGCGTGGAAGGTTTAGACCCAGTTCTTGTTCCCGGCCCATTGTTCTTCTGTTCGCCATCATCGACTCCCTCCACCCTCCTCTCTGGTTCTCCAGCCCTTGGTAGTGAGCAGGGGCCAGACTTGGTGGCTTCCCTCTCCAGATGGGCTTCCCGGTTTCTGCGGCCGGCGAGTCAGGACTGCTGTCGGGGTACACCCACTCCCTCTTGGTTCTTCTGCCGCAGCCTGACGGTTCTGTCTGCTCCATACATATATCTGATCGGCTGCCAGAGCTATAGGAAATATAAAACATACATCATAGGAGCAGGCCCTTCAGCTAACAATGTCTATGCTGAAACATGATGCCAAGATAAACTGATCTCGTCTGGCTCCACATGATTCATATTCCTCCTTTCTTTGCAAATACTTGTGCACATCTAAAAGTCTCTTAAACGCCATTATCGTATCTGCACCAGCTCCACTTTTGGCAAATACGTTCCAGGCTTTTTTTGGGTTGCAGTTAATAGAAAGATGTTTTCACAATGACCAATAGGCATTTGAACTGTGGTGTGCCTATTACTCTCAGAAGGATTTGCCAGCCTACTAAACCCAAGGTAAGAACAATGTTTCAACTGCAGGCAAGGTATCATAAGCAAATGCTCCGGCACCAGCAGAGTTATCTGTTTCACATAAGCAGGGTAATTGATGCTACAATAGACAATACCGCCATTGAATGTGATCATGGCTAATCATCCCCAATCAGTATCCCGTTCCTGCCTTCTCCCATATCCCCTGACTCTGCTATCTTTAAGAGCCCTATCTAGCTCTCTCTTGAAAGTATCCAGAGAACTGGCCTCCACTGCCCTCTGAAGCAGAGAATTCCACAGACTCACAACTCTGTGTGAAAAAGTGTTTTACATATACGTTCTAATTGGCTTATATTCTTAAGCAGTGGCCTCTGGTTCTGGACTCCCCCAACATCGGGAACATGTTTCCTGCCTGTAGCGTGTCCAAACCCTTAATAATCTTATATGTGTCAATAAGATCCCCTCTCATCCTTCTAAACTCCAGAGTATACAAGCTCAGCCGCTCCATTCTCGCAGCAAATGACAGTCCCGCCATCCCGGGAATTAACCATGTAAACCTACGCTGCACTCCCTCAATAGCAATAGTACCTTCCTCAAATTAGAGGACCAAGACTGCACACAATACTCCAGGTGTAGTCTTACTAGGGCCCTATTCAACTGCAGAAGTAAGTAAGTAAATTTTATTTATATAGCACGTTTAAATTAACTTGCGTTGAAACCAAAGTGCTATACATAAAATAAATAATTACGTTTCCGTACATCCATAGAAAAAAATTAAAATAAGAAAAATGACACAACACGTTATAGGATTCACATGAACATTCCACCACAACAGAATCAAAAATTCCACTGTGGGGAAAGGCATCAGAAAGTTTCAGTCCTCTTCCTCTGTGATCACCCGAGGTTGGGACCTATTTGTGGCCTCCGCAGCCAGTCCGATGTTTTCAGGCCCTCTTGCCGGGAAGATGGAACTCCGGCATCGGGTGAACACACCTCAGCGGCTTGGAAACTTCGGATGCTTCACACAGCTTGCCTGTTGTCCACTAATTGCTTTTAACGTGACTGGCATGCTGGCAGTCAGATGGTGGTAACTAATGCCTTCTAGCTTATGAAGTGTTCAGCTTCATATACTGGTTCATCACAGTTTATGAGGAGCTAGATATACCTCTCCCAGAAAGGCAGTGTCTTTGTTACGTTACATGCCTTACAACTACAGTAATTCATCCATTATCTTCACCATTGTTCAATGCTTCTTTATTATCATGTCTACTAAGGTACAGTGAAATTCCTTTTTCGCAGTAAATTATTGCCATACATGAATACAATCCGAGGTTAGATACAGAGTGTATAGAAATAGTCCACTGAGACCATATACAAGATACTAAATAAGATACAAGATACATTTATTTGTCACAGTTGGCACAGTGAAATGTGTGTTCACCATACAGCCATACAATTAAAGTACACAACACACAATAGAGTCCACCATAAAACATCCCCACACAGCAGAATCAAAGTTTCCCACTGTGAGGGAAGGCACCAAAGTCAGTCATCTTCCTCTGTTGTTCTTAATGTTCACCCGTGGTCGGTGCCTCCCGAGCCCTCTGCAGTCGCCGCTACGGGTGGCCCGATATTCAGGCCCGCTCGCCGGGATTGAACTCCGACGTCGGACCGGGCGAACAACCTCCGCGGCGTCTCCCATATCCCCTGACTCTGCTATCTATAAGAGCCCTATCTAGCTCTCTCTTGAAAGTATCCAGAGAACCGGCCTCCACTGCCCTCTGAGGCAGAGAATTCCACAGACTCACAACTCTGTGTTTTCTCATCTAAATGGCTTAAACAGTGGCCGCTGGTTCTGGACTCCCCCAATATCGGGAACACGTTTCCTGCCTCTAGCGTGTTCAAACCCTTAATAATCTTATATGTGTCAATAAGATCCCCTCTCATCCTTCTAAACTCCATTCTCGCAGCAAATGACCGTCCCGCCATCCCGGGAATTTACCTTGTAAACCTACGCTGCACTCCCTCAATAGCAATAGTACCTTCCTCAAATTAGAGGACCAAGACTGCACACAATACTCCAGGTGTAGCAGGGTTACCAACTGTCCCGGATTCGCCGTATTTCGTCCCGGCGAAACAACCTAAATACGGTGTTCCGGCAGGCAAACATGTCGTTACGGAGAAGGGCGGGAACGAAAAATAATCAAAACAATAAACGGGAAGGGCGGGGGCGGGAGCGGGAATGAGCGGCGGTTGGACACGTGCAGCGGGAAGGGCGGGAGCGGGAACGAGCGGCGGTGGGACACGTGCAGCGGGAATGAGCGGCGGTTGGACACTGCAGCGGGAGGCGGGAACGAGCGGCGGTCGGACACGTGCAGCGGGAAGGGCGGGAGCAGGGGGAACGAGCGGCGGGTGGGACACGTGCAGCGGGAATGAGCGGAGCGGGAACGAGCGGCGGTCGGACACGTGCAGCGGGAAGGGGGAAGCGGGAACGAGCGGCGGTCGGACACGTGCAGCGGGAAGGGCGGGAGCGGGAACGAGCGGCGGTTGGACACGTGCAGCGGGAAGGGCGGAACGAGCGGCGGTCGGACACGTGCAGCGGAAGAGCGGGAGCGGGAACGAGCGGCGGTTGGACACGTGCAGCGGGAAGGGCGGAACGGGAACGAGCGAGAACGGGAACGAGCGATGGTGGTACAGGATGATGCTACAGACAGAGATGGTCAAAAGGCTGTTAAGACATTCATGTGCAAGGAACAGAGGTAACATTAGCATGTGGGGCTAAGGGCCCATTGCCTGTGTTGTATGTTTCAATAGACAATAGGTGCAGGAGGAGGCCATTCGGCCCTTTGAGCCAGCACCACCATTCACTGTGATCACGGCTGATCTCCCCAATCAGTACCCAGTTCTGCCTTCTCCCCAATCCCTGACTCCGCTATCTTTAAGAGCCCTATCTAGTTCTCTGTTGAAAGCACCCAGAGAACCGGCCTCCACCGCCCTATGAGGCAGAGAATTCACAGACTCGCCACTCTCTGTGAGAAAAAGTGTTTCCTCATCTCCGTTCTAAATGGCTTACTCCTTATTCTAAGACTGTGGCCCTGGTTCTGAACTCCCCCAACATCGGCATGTCATTTAGACAATTGAGTTTATGTGTATGTGTATACTAAAGGATGTTTATGTGTGTTTAATGAGTTTGTATATAGTACTAGTTGAAAAAAGGAAGGTTGGATTCAAAGCGCGTCGCAGATTTTGGGTCGTTGCCATACATATTTCTGGTGCCGCAACATGTTACTGAGAGAAATGCATTTACCCCCATTTGTTACTGACAAATGGGTTGAATGTTACTGTGAACTAAATTTAGGGTTGGCATCTCTGGGTGTAGTCTCACCAGGGCCCTATTCAACTGCAGAAGTAAGTAAGTAAATTTTATTTAAATAGCATGTTTAAATAAACTCGCGTTGAAACCAAAGTGCTTTACATAAAATAAATAATTAAGTTTCCATACCTCCATAGAAAAAAACTAAAAATAAGAAAAATGACACAACACATTATAGAATTCACATGAACGTCCCCCCACAACAGAATCAAAAATTCCACTGTGGGGAAAGGCATCAGAAAGTTTCAGTCCTCTGTTCCTCTGTTCCTCTGTGATCACCCGAGGTTGGGACCTATTTGTGGCCTCCGCAGCCAGTCTGATGTTTTCAGGCCCTCTTGCCGGGAAGATGTAACTCCGGCGTCGGGTGAACATTCCTCAGCAGCTTGGGGACAGCGGCCCGGAGACCGCGGCCCGGAGACCGCGGCACCTGAAGTCCTCAGGCCGCATTGGCTGGAGCTCCTACTCCGGCGATCTCGGATTCCAGGCTCCGCGGTGTTCTAAATCCAGCGCCGCCCAAGGCTGGATGCCCGCAGCCACAGCTCCTCAGTTGTTGGAGTCGGCGGTCACTGCACTCCGGAGCTTACCGCACGGCGACCCGGTAAGGCATCGCCCGCTCCGTGATGGTGCTCCAGCGCTGCGCCGCCGCCGAAGCTGTAGTCCCGGTCGGTCCCGACGGGAGACGCCGCTCCAGTCCGATGGTAGGCCGCGACGAAGAAACAGCTTGGAGGGAAGCCGCCTCTCCGACCAGGTAGGGAACTAAGAAATAAAGTTTCCCCCTTCCCCTCCCCCGCCCACCACATAAAAGACCGCCAACTAACATTTTGTTTTTTAACAGGACAAAAAACAAAAATAAAAAAGGGTGAAAGGACTGCAGGCAGAGACCTCTTTGGTGTTCTACTCAACTCCACTTGTTATGAAGGCCAACATGCCATTCGCTCTCTTGACTGCCTGCTGTACCTGCGTGCTTACTTTCATTGCCTGATGAGCAATGACCCCCTGATCCTGTTGTACTTCCCCTTTTCCCAACTTGACACCATTTAGATAATAATCTGCCTTCCTGTTTTTGCTACCAAAGTGGATAACCTCACATTTATCCACACTAAACTGCATCTGCCATGCATCTGCCCACTCACCCAACCAGTCCAAGTCACCCTGCATTCTCATAGGATCCTCCTCACAATTCACACTGCCAGATAGCTTTATGTCATCTGCAAATTTGCTAATGTAACTTTGAATCCCTTCATCGAAATGATTGAATTATATCAGAAACAGAATCAGAATCACACTTTATTTGCCAAGTATGTTTTGCAACATACGAAGAATTTCATTGGACAAGTCAGTCATACAATTAAAAGTAACATCACACAAAACATATTTTGACATGAACATCCACCACAGTGAGTCCAACACATTGCTCACTGTGATGGAAGGCGAAATAAAGTTCACGTCCTTCCTTTTGTTCTTCCTCGGTCAGGGGCCTCGAGCCCTCCGTTGACGGGATGATCTTGACTTCCGTAGCTGGCGGCGTTCGGGCCCTCCGCGTCGAAGCTATCAAGCTCCCGCTTCGTGGGGATTCTCCACGTCGAGGCGATCAAGCTCCCGCATCGGGGGGATTCTTCAGTAACTGGATTCTTCAGTAACTGTCTACTTTCGTGTCCCGCCACTTCGATGCTGTATGTAAGGAAAATCCATAATTCTATCCCATTTCTTATTTTTCTATATTGTTTCTATATTTATTCTATATCCTCATAAATAAAGATTAAACCCTAAAGTGTTACTAAAAAATTTGTTTCCCGATTTTCGATGACCATCGCCCCCCACCGGAAAACCGCATGTCACCTATGGTTACTTGTGAAATTTCAAGTCGGAATATTTACTTAATCGGGGATCTATCTGAAATGAAAATACTTTTAAACGGTAGGTATTAATAATTCAAATATTTATCACCCTTAAAAAAATTCCTCTACTCTTGATTAAATTATAAATCTTACCATTTTTTTACCATCATTTACACATGCACCTTTGTTCAGCCATCCCACATGGGTATAAATAGAATAGAGGCGAACTGCCGCCCTCAATTGACCACGGAATTCAAAGCTACCTACCTTGCCCCCCCCCCCCCCCCCACCGGTGAACAAGAGCTGAAGAGGGCCGGGCATGGAGAGGGACATCGGGTCACGGGAAGAGGCGACAGCTACAACAGGCGTTTGTGTCCGGCTGGAGCTGGTTGCAAAGGCCTGTTGCAACCGTTGCCTCTTCCCGTGACCTGATGTCCCTCTCCACACCCGGCCCTCTTCAGCCCTTGTTCCCCGGTTGGGGGCGACAAGGGCTGAAGAGGGCCGAGCGTGGAGAGGGTCATCGGCTCACGGGAAGAGGCGATGGCTGCAACGGGCATTTGTGTCCGGCCGTAGTCGGAGTCATATGTCACTTTGCAATGGAACCGCACTCCCAACCTGGGCTATTAGAAAATAATTTCAGTATCTTCTCAATCCTCATGAAGCCTATCATCAGATTACTTTGCTCAACTTTCTCTCAACTGTTGCCGTTATTATATCAGTGGTGTCAGTAATATTGTTGGTGTTGTCACACATCAGCTGGTGGTAGCTAAATTGACGAAACAATACTGAGCCCAGTTTGGGCTTATACAGATACAAAGTCAAGAGAAATTGGTGGCCACCTGTCTGGTGTGCCTATGAATCATGTAGGACATCCTTTTGGTGGTGATAGGCAGCAGCACAGTGGGAAGCCTTCCGCCATCAGATAGTTGGTCAGATAGTTGATCCCATTGCTGCTAGTCTTACTGGCAGGCTTTGAGGTACCGAAACTGCAAGAGAAAGATAATTAATTTCTAATGTAATGAATTCTTAGATCTAGAAAAGGCCACACTTACACAGTTTATGTTTAATAGTAAGATTAAATGAGAACTTACCAGTTTGAAGTTTGATCTTTATTTTATGTGGAGTTATGTTACGTCAATCTTCAAAGCAACGGTATGGAATCACAAATTACAGTTACCGAAGTAACATAGTAAGATGAGCAACTGAGAACTACCAGATGACCTTTGTGGGAGAGGGTTGGGCGTGGAGGGCACGTAATCACAAATGTAGCTTAAAATAAAGATCAAACTTGAAACTGGTAAGTTCTCGATTAATATTACTATCTTACATCGGAGTCACGTGAGTGATTCCATGAAAGGTTCAAAGCTTTGTGATTTCATGCTGCAGATTCAAATCCCGGCTTCTCACTGCATTAATTGACTAGGAATGAGAAATAATCAATAATGCATTAATGTTGACATTGCATTAAATGCAGTAACAAATTTATTTGAATAACAAAAGAACAGTAACCCCTATAACCCAGGGGAAACTTAAACAGAACATAATACGGTATTAGCAAACAGCCCTGGATCGATAATCGGCTGATGGTAGAAATGTTGAAAAACCAACTCATTTAACAACCGGCGGCTGTGAGAATGTGGTCGATGGGAACGTTCATCGCCCTTGCCGCCGACGTTGCTGCTGCCCTAGTGGAATGAGATGTAAAAGCATCAGTGTTAATACCTGCTTCAACCAATACTTGTTCCAACCACCTTGAGATAGTCTGTACTGACACTCTCTTGTGTGGCTTCTTGTAACTGATAAACAACCGTGTTTCCATATTTGATATGCCAAAAAAACAATCTTGAACCCTGTCACACGTGGCCTGCTCTGTTAGGGTATGTCATAAATGTAGAACGTAACATTATCTGCAGCCACTTCCATCCTGTCTAGCTGCAACTTTTGCAATGTGTGCACTCGTTCTGCTGATACCGGTGCCGTGAGCATGACCATCTTCATGGTGACTTTGGCCAAAGTCAGAGATGTGACGGGTCCACTGACGAAGTAGCTTGAGGACCAAGCTTACATCCCAGTCTGCCACATACCTGGGTTTAGGAGGTATGGAGTTAAAAATTCCTTTCATTAATCGAGAAACGAGAGGATGAGACCCAATAGGATGTTCTTCTGACCCCATCAATAAGTACGAAGACAATGCACTTCTAGCTGAATTGATTGCACTATATCTCAACTCCTCATCGTTGTAAAGTGTTGACAGAAACTCTAGAACATGCAAAATACCTGACGTACCATATTCAATATTATTTTGTACTCAGAAATTTTTTTTTTTACATAAGAAATATACTGCTTTTGCGTACTCGTCCTCCAGGCCTCAGTGAGCCAGACAGTCCTCGCCCCAGATATGGCCTTAAAACCTGCAAATTAACAAATCAATATGGTCATATAACGGATTCCGTTCGCCAGTTACCGGGTGCACCAGTAAATCCCTTTGTTTGCGAACAACCATCAGGGGTTGTGTCATCAACTCCAATGTCAAAGAACAGATGTAATCTACCCCCAAAGTTCAGATGTGAGTTGCTGTCCCCAGTTCCTGGCGGGAAGCCCCACGTTTGTCCGTGTTCCCGCTGCAGAGCGCCAACAGCGCATCTGCGTCGATGGCCGGCTTGTTCCTGGTGTAGACCCGGAATCTGCACCTCTACTGTAGGGATACCATCTCCTCACAGATTTGCCGACCATCAGTGTCTTAATCAAGCCACCGTTTTTGCTTCATCTTCCTACTCCTTCACTTGTTTCGCGCGGTCCTCTCCAAAGAGTAAGTTGGGTGGTTGCACGTTGGTGGGCTTGCAGAGCACTGCAAACATAGGGTTGATGGTGGGCCGAGTGACACTCTTCCTGAGACAATTGATCTCAAAATGGGCGCTGCACAGCAGCCCTAGTGCCTCTTGATGCGTCCTCGACACATGCCCTCTATCGATTGTTCAAGCGATCGCCGTGATTCCTGAAACCCAGCAGCTTCAAGATTCTCTGCAGCTTTATTTCCTGGGCACGCATGCCCACACCCATCTGACCCCATATCACCTAGTTAACTGCCGGTACCTTTAGCAACACGCAGTTCCGTGCTTTCTGGCGGTCTCGTCCATCGTGAGCTCCTGGAGCTGATGGGATACCATATAATTTATCGTCGAGGGCAGCTCTTCTCCCAGTGGCCCTCCTGACAGGACAGTGAATCATGCTGCCAGAGATGGGACATCTGGCAGCTGCCGTTCTTCGCTTGGCTCGACCTCACCGTCAGAGTCAGGGTCAGAACTCAGCTGACCCATTGCACGCGCCTCATCAATGAGGGTGCTATCGAGCAGCCCTCTACCGGGTGCTGCTGGCGCGGCCTCTTCTCCAGCCCTGGCGCTGACACCACTCTTCCTCCTGGAGTGTGCCCTGCTGGAGCACCCTGTGCAACAGGTGTTCCATTTGGTATAACCGTTCAAAAACGGTATCCAGCCCTGGAGGGGAATCTTCCCGGCCCGACTCCCCTGATTCCATGGGCCTGCCAGACCTGTGCGTTGCCTTACGCCCGAATGACACTGGCTCCATGCTTTGCAGCACCAAGTCTGCAGTCGCTCCGCTCCCAGCCGGCGACTGTGCAGGGGTCTGAGGCAGCCGTTCACAGACCGTACTCCCGCGGCTGTCTACGGATTTTGCTCCGGCTCGCCTCTTCCCTTTGCCCGTCTTGTCCATGGTGCTAGCTGAAGAGAAACAACACAACACCACACCACGCCACTCACGTGACTCCGAAGTAAAATGAATATTTGTCGTGTATGGAATTGCATAGTGAAATTTTGCATATAATTTTTCATATTGTATCATTTTGCATACAATATACATCTTTGTATCTTGGGGGCAACCTCCTGCAGATTACCTTGAAGGCGCTGGAGGCATTACCCAGTTCACTCTTCAAACGGTCCTTCTTCTTCATGCACTAAGAATTCCATCTAACTCTTTTGAATGCATCCAGTGTATCGGCCTCAAAGCCTTCTGAGGCAGAGAATTCCACGCATTCACAACTCTCTGTGTGAAATTATTTTCCTCGTCTTAGCTCTAAATGGCCTACCCCTTATTCTTAAACTGTTTCTGGACTCCCCCATCATCAGAAAAATGTTTCCTGCATCTAGTGTGTCCAATCCCTTAATAATTTTATATCTATCTATCATATATAACTATTAAAACTGATCTTGGATGTGTGCGTGTGCGTTTGTAACAGTAACAGTAAAATTTTTACATATTCTGGTAGAGATTTTTCGCATGGAGTCCAAAATCTACTTATCTGAAAATGTTCAAAGATCTGACAAAACTGGATTTAAAATCATTTCTCAGAGCTTCCATCGCACTTCGATACAAAGTTGCAGGACAGGAACTCTCTGAACTTTTCAGCTCAATGGCATCTCACAGCAAGTACACATTTGCAAACATTTTGCCATCATAGCTACTGGCAGGACAGGAGGGGGAGGTATTGCAATTGGGATTTCTTTCTCAACTCCAGTGCTGGGGGAGGCTGACGAGCTATGGTCTTTGCTGAGGAGTGCTGGAATCTGACCTTCGGCAGCGGCTTGAGTTGGAGTACCACGCCTCCTATGGGGGCCATGGGTGAAGGGCGGGTGCGTTGGGGAGCAGACCCAACTGCTCCCCCAACGCACTTGGACTAGTATACCTAAAAAGTCTCATATTGCGCGTGTGTGTGTGTCCGTGTATGTTTTATATCTTCCTCAAGACGCTATGCGCTAGTGCTTATATTTTTATATATTCTGAAGCATTTGTACCGTCCACGACGTACTCAGGTTCACAACATTTCATCCTATATTTCACGTTGTTCGCAATTAAAGTTGTAAAAAAAGCTGTAAATGAAAACTTTACAAGCTCTTAAGTGTGCAACATCTTTTAATGATAGCACTGGGTATTACATACACCTTCAAGCACCGGCTACATTTTCCTACTGAGGGGAAGGCGTTATGATTGATGTTAACTGGGCGGGGTTAATGGGAGTGAGGTAACTATATTATTGGTTGCATATAAACCATCTACATCCTTCCCCTTAGAAATCAAAAAACAGATTGTTGTCACGACAACCGAATTAAACAGCAGAATTAAACGAAATCGCCGTAGCGAACAGGCGGCTTACTGATCCTGCCCGAGCGCATACGGATGTCTCCCCCTCCCCCCGAAAGAGCAGAAGAAGCAGGAGGACGCAAGGCAGCCGGGGAACCAGGAAGGGCATTGGGGTGGGAGAAAACAGGAGAGGGAGAACCGCGACCGGCAACAGGGGACCCGCGCAGAGGGGAACGAGGCGCCCGCGACGGGGACCGAGGCATGCAGGGAACACCAGCCGGGGCGGCAGCGGCTGCTGATAGGAGAGTGGAGGGGCATAGGGCCCAGGGGGCTGCGGCTGTGCTCATTAACCGCAAGCAGGTGTTGTCGGCTTCTTCGGTAGATGGAACCCTCACAGTCGACCAGATACGAACGAGGTGAGTCGGCCACCCCAACCACGGTGGCCAGACTGTAGTGACCACTGGCGGTCTGCAATCGAACAACCTGTCCGGGCAACAGAGGATCGAGTGGTCTGCACGACCGATCGTGGGAACGCCGCTGGCTGTCATGTTTCTCTTGAATTCGCCTCTGCACGGAGGCGGGCTCCAGCACCCGAGGTTTCAGCTGGCGCTGGGCAATCGGGACGGTGGATCTGGTAGTTCTGGACATCAGACGCTGAGCAGGTGACCCCATGGCCGGATCCCTGGAAACATTCTTGAGGTTCAGGAGATCCAAATACAAATCAGAATTGGATAGTCGCGCCTGTTCCATCAGAAGCTTGGCGCTGCGGACGGCCCGTTCTGCTAGGCCGTTGCTCTGTGGGTACTCTGGGCTGCTGGTGAAATGCACGAAGTTCACTTGTCGGCAAAGCTTTTGAATTCTCGGCTTGTAAACTGCCTGCCGTTGTCAGTCTGCAGCCTGACCGGGGTCCCAAAAGTGGAGAAGTGTTTCCGCAGCTTGCGGATCACCATCTCCGACGTGAGGGATGTCAGCAAATCCACTTCGAACCAGTTGGAGTACGAGTCGACCAGGACAAGGTAGTGGTTACCACGACACTCGAATATGTCGGCAGCCAGCGAGGACCAGGCCAAAGCAGGGGCGGGCTGTTGCAGCAGGGGCTGTCGCTGCTGGTGTGGCGCAAGACTGTTGCACGTGGAGCAGGCAGAAACTCGGTCTCGGATATATTTGGCCATTCCAGGCCAATAGAATTGGCACTGAGCGTGGGCGAGTGTTGCATCGACCCCAGGGTGTCCGCTGTGGGCTGCACAAAAGTAAAAGTCAAACAGGGAGGACGGGACCACAACTTTATGTCCCTTGACGATAACGCCATCCTGGAGCACCAGTTCGTCGCGGACCAGGAAGAAAGGCTGTGATTCAGATGGCGCGGCGGAGCGCTTTGTTGGCCACCCTGCTTTAATCACCGAGGCAAGCTGCTGCAAAAAACCGGATCGGCAGCGGTGTGCTCGGCCAAAACCTGTAGCTGCTTGGTGGAATAAAGTTAACGCCCAGTACGAGCAAGTCCTCTGTTTCGTAGGGGTGGCGAGCGCAGGAGGTACGCGGGGCTCGCGACAGGGTGTCCGCAATGTGCATCTCGGTGCCCTTCTTGTAGATTATGTCAAAGTCGAAACGCTGGAGCTGCCAGCATCATACGCTGCAGCCTGGCAGGGGCAGCGTGAATCGGCTTGTTCAGGATTGTCACCAGTGGCTGGTGGTCGGTTTCGACCGTAAATCTGCTGCCGAACAGGAAGTCTCTGAACTTGGAGCAGGCGAACACCACCGCGAGCAGCTCTTTCTCGATCTTGAGCGTACCACTGCTCGGTGTCCGTCATGGTGCGGGAGGCATAGGAGACAGGATGCAGCGATCCATCGACAGACTGAAGGCAGGCCGCACCCAGGCCGAACTTGGAAGCGTCACAGGTGACGGTGATGGGGCGACCCACGTCGAAGAACCACAACGAATCACCTAGTTAACTGCCGGTACCTTTTAGCAACACGCAGTTCCGTGCTTTCTGGCGGTCTCGTCCATCGTGAGCTCCTGGAGCTGATGGGATACCATATAATTTATCGTCGAGGGCAGCTCTTCTCCCAGTGGCCCTCCTGACAGGACAGTGAATCATGCTGCCAGAGATGGGACATCTGGCAGCTGCCGTTCTTCGCTTGGCTCGTCCTCACCGTCAGAGTCAGGGTCAGAACTCAGCTGACCCATTGCACGCGCCTCATCAATGAGGGTGCTATCGAGCAGCCCTCTACCGGGTGCTGCTGGCGCGGCCTCTTCTCCAGCCTGGCGCTGACACCACTCTTCCTCCTGGAGTGTGCCCTGCTGGAGCACCCTGTGCAACAGGTGTTCCATTTGGTATAACCGTTCAAAAACGGTATCCAGCCCTGGAGGGGAATCTTCCCGGCCCGACTCCCCTGATTCCATGGGCCTGCCAGACCTGTGCGTTGCCTTACGCCCGAATGACACTGGCTCCATGCTTTGCAGCACCAAGTCTGCAGTCGCTCCGCTCCCAGCCGGCGACTGTGCAGGGGTCTGAGGCAGCCGTTCACAGACCGTACTCCGCGGCTGTCTACGGATTTTGCTCCGGCTCGCCTCTTCCCTTTGCCCGTCTTGTCCATGGTGCTAGCTGAAGAGAAACAACACAACACCACACCACGCCACTCACGTGACTCCGAAGTAAAATGAATATTTGTCGTGTATGGAATTGCATAGTGAAATTTTGCATATAATTTTTCATATTGTATCATTTTGCATACAATATACATCTTTGTATCTTGGGGGCAACCTCCTGCAGATTACCTTGAAGGCGCTGGAGGCATTACCCAGTTCACTCTTCAAACGGTCCTTCTTCTTCATGCACTAAGAATTCCATCTAACTCTTTTGAATGCATCCAGTGTATCGGCCTCCAAAGCCTTCTGAGGCAGAGAATTCCACGCATTCACAACTCTCTGTGTGAAATTATTTTCCTCGTCTTAGCTCTAAATGGCCTACCCCTTATTCTTAAAACTGGTTTTGCTGGACTCCCCCATCATCAGAAAAATGTTTCCTGCATCTAGTGTGTCCAATCCCTTAATAATTTTATATCTATCTATCATATATAACTATTAAAACTGATCTTGGATGTGTGCGTGTGCGTTTGTAACGGTAACAGTAAAATTTTTACATATTCCGGTAGAGATTTTTCGCATGGAGTCCAAAATCTACTTATCTGAAAATGTTCAAAGATCTGACAAAACTGGATTTAAAATCATTTCTCAGAGCTTCCATCGCACTTCGATACAAAGTTGCAGGACAGGAACTCTGAACTTTTCAGCTCAATGGCATCTCACAGCAAGTACACATTTGCAAACATTTTGCCATCATAGCTACTGGCAGGACAGGAGGGGGAGGTATTGCAATTGGGATTTCTTTCTCAACTCCAGTGCTGGGGGAGGCTGACGAGCTATGGTCTTTGCTGAGGAGTGCTGGAATCTGACCTTCGGCAGCGGCTTGAGTTGGAGTACCACGCCTCCTATGGGGGCCATGGGTGAAGGGCGGGTGCGTTGGGGGAGCAGACCCAACTGCTCCCCCAACGCACTTGGACTAGTATACCTATAAAAGTCTCATATTGCGCGTGTGTGTGTGTCCGTGTATGTTTTATATCTTCCTCAAGACGCTATGCGCTAGTGCTTATATTTTTATATATTCTGAAGCATTTGTACCGTCCACGACGTACTCAGGTTCACAACATTTCATCCTATATTTCACGTTGTTCGCAATTAAAGTTGTAAAAAAAGCTGTAAATGAAAACTTTACAAGCTCTTAAGTGTGCAACATCTTTTAATGATAGCACTGGGTATTACATACACCTTCAAGCACCGGCTACATTTTCCTACTGAGGGGAAGGCGTTATGATTGATGTTAACTGGGCGGGGTTAATGGGAGTGAGGTAACTATATTATTGGTTGCATATAAACCATCTACATCCTTCCCCTTAGAAATCAAAAAACAGATTGTTGTCACGACAACCGAATTAAACAGCAGAATTAAACGAAATCGCCGTAGCGAACAGGCGGCTTACTGATCCTGCCGAGCGCATACGGATGTCTCCCCCTCCCCCCGAAAGAGCAGAAGAAGCAGGAGGACGCAAGGCAGCCGGGGAACCAGGAAGGGCATTGGGGGTGGGAGAAACAGGAGAGGGAGAACCGCGACCGGCAACAGGGGACCCGCGCAGAGGGGAACGAGGCGCCCGCGACGGGGACCGAGGCATGCAGGGAACACCAGCCGGGGCGGCAGCCGGCTGCTGATAGGAGAGTGGAGGGGCATAGGGCCCAGGGGGCTGCGGCTGTGGCTCATTAACCGCAAGCAGGTGTTGTCGGCTTCTTCGGTAGATGGAACCCTCACAGTCGACCAGATACGAACGAGGTGAGTCGGCCACCCCAACCACGGTGGCCAGACGGTAGTGACCACTGGCGGTCTGCAATCGAACAACCTGTCCGGGCAACAGAGGATCGAGTGGTCTGCACGACCGATCGTGGGAACGCCGCTGGCTGTCATGTTTCTCTTGAATTCGCCTCTGCACGGAGGCGGGCTCCAGCACCCGAGGTTTCAGCTGGCGCTGGGCAATCGGGACGGTGGATCTGGTAGTTCTGGACATCAGACGCTGAGCAGGTGACCCCATGGCCGGATCCCTGGAAACATTCTTGAGGTTCAGGAGATCCAAATACAAATCAGAATTGGATAGTCGCGCCTGTTCCATCAGAAGCTTGGCGCTGCGGACGGCCCGTTCTGCTAGGCCGTTGCTCTGTGGGTACTCTGGGCTGCTGGTGAAATGCACGAAGTTCCACTTGTCGGCAAAGCTTTTGAATTCTCGGCTTGTAAACTGCCTGCCGTTGTCAGTCTGCAGCCTGACCGGGGTCCCAAAAGTGGAGAAGTGTTTCCGCAGCTTGCGGATCACCATCTCCGACGTGAGGGATGTCAGCAAATCCACTTCGAACCAGTTGGAGTACGAGTCGACCAGGACAAGGTAGTGGTTACCACGACACTCGAATATGTCGGCAGCCAGCGAGGACCAGGCCAAAGCAGGGGCGGGCTGTTGCAGCAGGGGGCTGTCGCTGCTGGTGTGCGCAAGACTGTTGCACGTGGAGCAGGCAGAAACTCGGTCTCGGATATATTTGGCCATTCCAGGCCAATAGAATTGGCACTGAGCGTGGGCGAGTGTTGCATCGACCCCAGGGTGTCCGCTGTGGGCTGCACAAAAGTAAAAGTCAAACAGGGAGACGGGACCACAACTTTATGTCCCTTGACGATAACGCCATCCTGGAGCACCAGTTCGTTGCGGACCAGGAAGAAAGGCTGTGATTCAGATGGCGCGGCGGAGCGCTTTGTTGGCCACCCTGCTTTAATCACCGAGGCAAGCTGCTGCAAAACCGGATCGGCAGCGGTGTGCTCGGCCAAAACCTGTAGCTGCTTGGTGGGAATAAAGTTAACGCCCAGTACGAGCAAGTCCTCTGTTTCCGTAGGGGTGGCGAGCGCAGGAGGTACGCGGGGCTCGCGACAGGGTGTCCGCAATGTGCATCTCGGTGCCCTTCTTGTAGATTATGTCAAAGTCGAAACGCTGGAGCTGCAGCATCATACGCTGCAGCCTGGCAGGGCAGCGTGAATCGGCTTGTTCAGGATTGTCACCAGTGGCTGGTGGTCGGTTTCGACCGTAAATCTGCTGCCGAACAGGAAGTCTCTGAACTTGGAGCAGGCGAAACACCACCGCGAGCAGCTCTTTCTCGATCTGAGCGTACCACTGCTCGGTGTCCGTCATGGTGCGGGAGGCATAGGAGACAGGATGCAGCGATCCATCGACAGACTGAAGGCAGCCGCACCCAGGCCGAACTTGGAAGCGTCACAGGTGACGGTGATGGGGCGACCCACGTCGAAGAACCACAACGTCGGAGTGCTAATCAGTTTCGACTTGAGGCGGTCAAAGGCCTGCTGGTGATATGGGAGCCAGGCCCAGGCGATATCCTTTTTTTGTCAGCTGCCGCAGGGGAGCACTCAGCTCACTGAAGTTTGGTATAAACTTGCCAAGGTAGTTCACCATGCCCAAGAATCGTTGCAGACCTGGCACGTCGGTGGGGCTGCCATTTCGGAGATGGCAGCTGCCTTCAAGGGGTCGGGCTTTTAGTCCGTTAGGGGTGGAAAACATGTCCAACATACGTGACCTCTGAGACACGAAACCGGCACTTCTTGGGATTCAGCTTCAGGTGCGACCGTCGCGCGCGATCCAGGACGCGGCGGAGGTTCAGGTCGTGCTCGGCAATGTCCTTCCCATAAACCAGGATATCATCCACGATGATGGCACATGGCAGGTCCGCGAATAATTGCTCCATCGTCCGCTGGAACACCTCGCTAGCAGAATTGATGCCGAATGGCATTCGCAGGAACTTGAATCTGCCGAACGGTGTGGCGAAGGTCGTCAGGTCAGAAGACGCTTTGTCCAACGGGATCTGCCAAAACGAGTTCTTAGCGTCTAGGACCGAAAAGATGGTGGCTTGCCCGACCTTTGCCGCCACATCCTCAACAGACCGCATGGGGTAATGTGGTCGCCTGATGGCAAGGTTTAAGTCCTTCGGGTTGATACACACGCGTATCTCGTTCTTGTCTTTCTTAATCGTGGCAACCATGTGGAGACCCAATCGGTGGGCTCGCTAACTGCTACTAGCACCCCCTTTTCGACCATCTCGTTGAGCATCGCCTCGACCTTGTCCTTCATGGCGTGAGACACCCTGTGAGGTGCGCGTGACCACGGGTTGTATATTTGGGTCAATGGAAATATGGTATGACACTGGTAACTTCCCCAGGTCATCGTCGAACAGGTCCTGGTATTCACAACCGGGTCAAACGACAGTTGCACTTTGTGGACCGTGCGGTCAAAGGAGACCAGGCCAAGATCCTGGCACGCACGGTTGCCCAACAGGGTTACACAGTCAGAGTTCAAAACATAGAAAACCAGGTTTCTTGTGGCCTTTTGCAGCACGCAAGTTAAAGTGGCCCTCCCCGCAGGCCTTAGAATCTCTCCACCATAGGCGTGCAGGGTAGCATCGTCAACAACCAGAGGCTCATTATTCGTTATCTTGTTGAAAAGATCATGGACAAAACATTGACTTTCGCGCCAGTATCTAATTTGGCAGAGAAGGTTACGCCATTGACAGTCACAGGTACGGAGGGATCATTGGGTGGTCGGGTGTCTGTAGGAGGGTAAACACATGAGAGTCCTCGGCAGAATTAATTGGCTCTGCACCATTGCATTCAACTAAATTGGGCTGTGAGTCGAAACAGAGATCAGATTGCACCAGCATGTTTAGACTGGGACTGGAAGCTTGTGCCTGGCTCCACGGAACGGAGTAAGCGACAGGAGGCTGAGAAATGGTTCAGCTTTTTACAAAAGTTACAGGTTTTACCCAAAGGCGGGACACGTCGACAGTCTATGGTGCATGTAGTTACAGTTCGGGCACCTTTTTCGGGGCACATCGCCAGGTCCAGGGTGGGCACGCGTCAGAAAAACATTGTTTCCCACCCGAGGCTGTGGGCTCCTAAACCCTGCCAGGTTGACAGATTTATTGCCCGAGTCCCGGTGGTCCTCTTGCAAAACAACGACCTCAGACAATCTGCAGGCATGCATAGCTTTGTCCAACGTTAGATCCGGATCCCTCAAAAGCTCACATCGCAGCTTCTGGTCACGCATGCCAGTTACTAAAATGTCTCTAGTGAGCTGGTCTGTCATGTCGCCAAAACTGCAACCGCTGGGCGAGATGACGCAAATCAGCAATAAAACATTCAACAGGTTCATCAGGCAACTGTCTCCTTGTAAAAAACCGTGCCCTCTCTAGAATGCGGTTCGAGGCAGGTCACAAATCTCCCTGAACTTACGTAGCAGGCAAGCGGGGTCGTCAGCAGACTCTGCAGGAGTAATCACCTCATCATCGACGCCCAGGACCGCTGGAGCGTAGGTGAAAGTTCTGGCTCTCTTCATGGCATCAGGTCCGACAAGGTTGAGTAGGAGGGAAGCTTTAAGGGAGTCAGGATCAGCGCGTGTGTGCGACGTTGACAAAGTGTGTGAAATCAAAATTCAAACGTGGCCCAGCGCTCAGAGATGTCAGCATCAAAGACAAGCTGCTCGGGCTTTCTGCAAGAGGACCGCCATGGCCAGAGAGATCAAAAGCACAAAAAACACAAATCAAAAAAAAAGAAATAAAAACCGATAAACAGGAGACGCAAGTATCATCCCACTTCTGACACCATTAAATGAAAACTTTACAAGCTCTTAAGTGTGCAACATCTTTTAATGATAGCACTGGGTATTACATACACCTTCAAGCACCGGCTACATTTTCCTACTGAGGGGAAGGCGTTATGATTGATGTTAACTGGGCGGGGTTAATGGGAGTGAGGTAACTATATTATTGGTTGCATATAAACCATCTACAAAAGTCAAAAAAACGCTTCTCACAGAGAGCCTTTTCCCAGCGACTTCAAATGATGATGTTACAATGCCACTCACAGTGCACCAATAACAATTGGCTCTCAAGCTGCCGAGTGCCACAATGACATCACAACGGGACGTTGCCAATGGTAAGTTGTGAATTTATGGAATTCCCTGCCACAGAGGGTAGTGGAGGCCAAATCACTTGATGTATTTAAGAGAGAGTTGGATAGAGCTCTAGGGGCTAGTGGAGTCAAGGGATATGGGGAGAAGGCAGGCACGGGTTATTGATAGCGGATGATCATATTGAATGGCGGTGCTGGCTCAAAGGGCCGAATAGCCTCCCCCTGCACCTATTTTCTATGTTTCTATGTAATTGCAGCTGAAGGAGAGGTTGCTCGGGCAGAGCCCACTTCCCAAGATTCAAGAATGTTATTTGTCACATGCACATACAGGATGTACAGTGAAATTAAGGTGGCAATGCTTATGAGATTGTGCAAAACAATGGAACCAGTATTTACAATAAAAAAAGAAACACCAATGTTTACAATATCTCTATATAATTAAAAGTCTTTGTCTTGTTTGTGTGTGTAGTGCCCAAGATGTGTCAATCTGCTTTTCCTACCTTCTTCCAAACAGAAGGCCACAGCCTTCCCTTTTTCACATATCCTACTCACGTTATTCCGTCATGGCGATAAACATCTTCCTACATAGAAAATAGGCGCAGGAGGAGGCCATTCGACCCTTTGAGCCAGCACTGCCATTCATTGTGATCATGACTTCCTATCGCATTTCCACCTATATTTCCGCAGTTATTAATCCTTAAAAATTTAAAAACGGCACCAAAAACTCAGCCATTTTGGAAAAATCCCCGAGAGACATCACAATGCACTCCCAAGGTAGGATGGGACACTCCGGGAGTGAGGGGCACTCCCTCTCCCTCTATACCCTCCATCACCCCCACTCTACCCCGTCCCTCTCCCTCTACCCCCTCTCTCTCGAGCCACCTCCCTCTCTGCCCCTCTCCCTCTACCCCTTCCCTCTACCCTCCCTGTCTACTCCCCTCCCTCTTGCTTTCTACCCCCCTTTCCTCCACCACCTCCCTCTCCCTCTCTACCCCATCCCCCTCCCTCTCTAGCCCCTCCCTCTCTGCAACCCCCTCCCTCTCTACCGCATATCCCTCTCTACCCCCTCTCTCTCTCTACCACCCCTCCCTCTCTACCACCTTTAATTGCAAAGTGGAAGAGGAGTGAGTGCTGGGGGATGAGAAGAAATGAGGGGGCTATGCTTGAATTGTCCAATATTGCTTTGGGGGAACGGCTTGCATTGGGGGAACACGTGAGTATAAGTATGTGTATGCATTATAAATATCTATGTCTGTGTGTGTGCATGAGATGGGCAGTATGTGGGACATGGTGGGGGCCCTGGTGAGATCAGTGTTTACAGTCCTGATGACCTGTGGGAAGAAACTCCATCTCAGTCTCAGTCTCTGTTTTAGCTGCGTGACTGTGGAGGCACTTGCCGTACCTGGAACAGTCTGTCCTTGGGGTGGTGGGAGGTACTTCATGATGCTACAAACTCCGCTCCTGCACCACCTGGTGTATAGGTCCTGCTGGGAGGGGGGGAGTGTAGTTCCCGTGGTGCGTTTGGCTGAATGCACTACTCTCTGCAGAGACATCTTGTCCTGGGCAGAGCTGTTCCCAAACCAGGGAGTGATGTTTCCTGTCAGGATGCGCTCCAGAGTAGCAGGATTGAAGGATCCTCAGGGAGACTCTGAATTTCCTCAGCTGCTTGAGGTAAAGGCGATGCCTTGTCTTTCTGACCAGCGTGTCAATGTGTGTTGTCCATGTCAGATCTTCTGTGATGTGGATTCCCAGGTATTTAAAGCTGCTCACCCTATCCACAGTCCCATTAATCCACAGTGGCGTATACGTCCTTGCCTGATGTGCCCTTCTAAAGTGCACAATCAGCCC
Source organism: Okamejei kenojei (assembly GCA_035221665.1). Lineage (NCBI taxonomy): Eukaryota > Metazoa > Chordata > Chondrichthyes > Rajiformes > Rajidae > Okamejei > Okamejei kenojei. The sequence continues at coordinate 6,010,635 of CM069160.1, read as the reverse complement.
CTTAGTTTTTGTGACATTCATGAAGAGGCTGTTCTCCTGACACCAGAGTGCCAGTTCAGCCACTTCTTCCAGGTAGGCTTTCTCATTGTTGTCGGAGATCAGGCCCACCACCACTTTGTCGTCTGCAAACTTAATGATGGAGTTGGAGCAGAACCTGGCCACGCAGTCATGTGCGTACAGGGAGTACAGTAGGGGCCTGGGGGGATGCTGTGTTCAGGGTGAGGGGTTTGGAGGTGTGTCTACCCACCTTAACCACCTGGGGCTGGCGGTCAGAAAGTCCAGGAGTCAGGCACACAGGGGAGTGTTCAGTCCGAGTCCAGCAGCTTCTCAGCAAGTCTGGTGGGGACTATGGTGTTGAAAGCTGAACTGCAATCAATGAACAGCAGCCTCGCAGAGCCCCCTTTCTGGCTGTCAAGGTGAGAGATAGTGGCAAAACTTGGGAGACCGCATCATCCGTGGATCTGTTTGGTAGATATACAAACTGCAGCGGGCTCATGCTACGAGGAAGGAAGGTGCAGATGTAGTCCTTTATCAGTCTCTCGAAGCATTTCATGACGACTGAGATGAGGGCCGTCGGTCGGTAGGTATTCAAGCAGGCTGGAGAGGCATGTCATGCACTGGGTCAATAGTGGATCTCTTGAAGCAGGTAGGGACCACGGACTTGGCCAGGGAGAGGTTGAATATTGTGAACACTGGAGATAGATGATTAGCACAAGTCTTTAGTACTCGCCCAGATATACATCTGGGCCTGCAGCTTTCCTGTGTTCACACGCGCCAGAGCCCTCCTCACATTGTGCTCAGTCACCGAGAATGTTTGCTCATCCCCACCGGGTGGAACTCACTCCAGCCGCGCTTATGATGATGTTGTTGGGCCGGCGAGCTAGTGGTGTTGTTGCCCGCCTCAAACCGTACATAAAAATTGTTCAGGTCATCAGCTAAGGAGGCGCCGGCACTCCGGGTTGAGGGGGGGCTACAGTGGTAATTTGTTATAGTCCATTGCCCCTGCCATAGGCGTAGGTGTCGCACTGCTCCACCTGCGACTCCATCCTGTCCCTGTACTGCCTTTTTGCGTCCCTCACCACCCTTCGCAGTCCATAGGACTCCGCCTTCTGATAAAGCACAATCTGCCACAGGTAATGATGGTCCAATTCTACACGGCCATCGTAGAATCTGTTCTCACCTTCTCCATAATGGTCTGGTTTGGCTCAGCCACCAAGCACGACACCTGGAGGCTGCAGCGAATCGTCCGATCAGCAGAGAAGGTTATTGGCTGCAACCTTCCATCCATTGATGAACTGTACACTGCAAGGACCAGGAAGCGAGTGGGCAAAATCATCTCTGACCCCTCTCTCACCCTGGCCACAAACTCTTTGAATCACTTCCCCTCTGGAAGGCGACTCCGAACTGTCAAAGCTGCCACAGCCAGACATAAAAACAGCTTTTATCTACGAGTAGTTGCTCTGCTCAACAGCCAAAAATCTGTAGCCTCCCTTTGATCTGATATTTTGTTGGTTCACATGCTTGATCAATGGTGTTTTATCATTAATGTCTTATTATTATTAATGTTTAGTGTTTTCTGAGTAATTCGTAACTGTCACTGTATGTCATGTTGTTACTTGTGGGCGGAGCACCAAGGCAAATTCCCTGTATGTGAATACTTGGCCAATAAACCTACTTACTTACTTACTTACGTACTTACTTACTTACTTGTATTCACCCATGTTATCGGATACCAGGCAGGAGTTGTAAGCAGCAGTGCGAGCATTCAAAGCGACGCGCATGGATCTATCAACCCAGGGTTTTTGGCAAGGAAAGAAACTAACCCTTACCGTGGGGACAATGTTGTCGGCTAGTGTTTGCAATAAAGTCCGTGACAACCACCACAAACTCACTGACATCTCTGGAACTTCATTGGAACATATTCCAGTCGTTGTCACTCATTGCGTCCTGTAGCGTGGCCTCTGAATGGTCAGACGACCGCTTTCAGCCAGTGGGGAGAAGCCTCATCTATAATGGAAGAGAGGAATCCCCGTTTCCTAAAGAATCAGGGCATCCCTCGTATGGAACACCATCCTGAGCACAGATGCGGCTAGACGGAAGAATTGGGATTAGGGGATAGAGACTTTACAGGAAGCAGGTTGGGAAGGAGTGTAGTCAAGATAGCTGTGGGAGACACTAGGTTTGAAGTAGATGTCGGTCAATAGTCTGTTTCCTGTGATGGAGACGGTGAGTCCTGGAAACGGTCTTCTTTCGTGTCCATCATCAATGTTTCAAATGTTCGGTGAGGCTCTTACACAATGGACAACCTTCACGTTTGCCACTGCTAGATGTTCCAGGCAGCATTGTTCACCAAGACGTGGGCATCTTAGTAGGTGTGACATGGGTTGTACAGATGGTCCACATTCACATTCTGTGTCTGCCACATCTGCATAGCTCCATTTGCTCTTATTGGTCTTGCATCGGCCCATCCCTGTACGAAGCCTTTTAAGGAAATTCCAGGTCGTCCAGTCACACCTTTACACGGTGGTGGTTTTCACTGCGTTTCTTTTCCCACAAGGCTAGTCTGGTTGCTTGAGGAGACTGTGACAGTGGCTGGACTGTGTGAAGGAAGCTCTTCCTTGACTTTAGCCGTTTTGGGGCTGGTTTATGGGAGTGACAGGAATGGCGGGTGTCCCTAAGTTGCCTTTCAGTTCTACCGGCAACTGATCTGTGGATTCCTTGTGGAGCAATACTGGCCAAGACATGCAAGCTATCTACATCTGTTGCTATTAGGCAGCCAGTAATAACCATATAACCATATAACCATATAACAATTACAGCACGGAAACAGGCCCTCTCGGCCCTTCCAGTCCGTGCCGACCATTTGTTTTCCCCTAGTCCCATCTACCTGCACTCAGACCATACCCCTCCATTCCCTTCACGTCCATATACCTATCCACTTTACTCTTAAATGTTAAAATCGATCCTGCCTCCACCACTTCTGCTGGAAGGTCATTCCACACAGCCACCACCCTCTGAGTAAAGAAGTTCCCCCTCACGTTACCCCGAAACCTCTGTCCCTTCATTCTCATGTCATGCCCTCTTGTTTGAATCTTCCCTACCCTCAATGGGAAAAACGTATCCACGTCAACTCTGTCTATCCCTTTCATCATTTTAAAAACCTCAATCAAGTCCCCCCTTAACCTGCACTCCAAAGAATAAAGACCTAACTTGTTCAACCTTTCTCTGTAACATAGTTGCTGGAACCCTGGCAACATTCTAGTAAATCTCCTCTGTACTCTCTATTTTGTTGACATCCTTCCTATACCTAGGCGACCAAAATTGTACACCATACTCCAGAATTGGTCTTACCAATGCATCTGCAGCAGTCATTAAGGGCGGCATCAACTTTTTTCGCATGAGACGATTTCTCCCAAACAGGACAAGCATACTCTGCAGCAGAGTCGCACCACCATCATCTATTGTATCTATCTAGAAACGGTAGGGCGATGTCGGTGATGGTCCAAGTGAATTTGAGTGCAGGATGGAAATTAGTGTCGAAGTTGATAAAGTCAGTGAGTACTGCATGGGTTCAGTCGTCAATGTAGGGAGGACCAGTGCACGCCTGGAACAAGGATTGTTCGACGTACCCTACAAAGAGGCAGGCATAGCTAGGGGCCATGCGAGTGCCCATAGCTACTCCTTGGATTCGGTGGAAATGGGAACAGTCGAAGGAGAAATTGTTGAGGGTAAGGACCAGGTCTGCTAGACGGTGGAGAGTATTGGTAGAAGGAAACTGAATGGTTCTGCGGTCGAGGAAGAAATGGAGGGCTTTAAGACCCTCCTGGTGGAGGATGGAGGTGTAGAGTGACTGGACATCCATAGTAAAGATGAGGGCATGGGGGTCTGGAAAAAGGAAGTAATTGAGGAGATGAAGAGCATGTGAGGTGTCTTTGACATAGGTAGGGAGGGATTGGACCAGGGGGATAGGAATGCAGTCGAGGTGTGTGGAAACTAATTTGGTGGGACATGAACAAGCAGAAACAAAGGGTCTGCCAGGACAGTCCTGTTTGTGGATTTTGGGGAGAAGATAAAATCGGGCCGTGTGGGGCTGGTGAACGATAAGGTTTGAGGCTTTAGACGGCAGAGAGCTGGAAGTGATGAAATCAGTAATGGTGCTTAAGATTAAGGCCTGGTGCTCGTCTGACCGCGCCCCTGCAGTTCTGACCGTTCCGTATCAGAAAGGGGGAGGTCAAGGGGCGGATGGTCAAAAGACAATTGGTGCAGGACTAGGCCATTCGGCCTTTCGAGCCAGCACTGCTATTCAATGTGATCTTGGCTGATGATCCCCAGTCAGTATCCTGCTCCTGCCTTCTCCCCTTATCCACTGACTCCGCTATCATTTAAGAGCCCTATCTAGCTCTCACTTGAAAGTATCCAAAGAACCGGCCTCCATTGCTCTCTGGGGCAGAGAATTCCTTAGGCTCACAACTCTGTGTGAAAAAGTGTTTTCTCATATCCGTTCTAAATGGCTTACCCCTTATTCTTAAACTGTGGCCCCTGGTTCTTGACTCCCCCAACATCGGGAACATGTTTCCTGCCACTAGCGTGTCAAAGCCCTTTATAATCTTAAATGTTTCAATAAGATCCCCTTTTGGCAATCACAAGAACGACAACTAAGTTATGTAACTTATTTTATTCTCAAAACAGCTTCTAAGCTCACAGGTTCTTACCACACATCTGACCACAACGGTGGTCAGCACTCAACTGCAGCGCAAAAGCGAAAAACCGCGCGAAAAACCAGCAGCCCCTCCTGGAGTCACATGACCGTGGCTTTCGAAAGCCGTGTTAGGAACAGGGGAAATCCCCTTTACGAGATGCAGAGAGTGGTGTGCGCCTGCAGGCGCTGCTACATGGCCTCCACAGAATCCACGGTACAGAAACGCAGGCGCTGTTCTACGCCTCCCCATAAACGGAAATCGAAGGTTCGACAGGAACAGTAGTCCTTGGTCGCACAGTGAGCATAACCGTAGGGGCCGGCAAAACAGAACTGGAGGGGCGCGACAAATGCGAATGAGGGACAGGCGTAACAGAGGGGACCGGTGAAACATAACCGGGGTAACAGGTGCAGAGGGCGGCAAAACGACCGGCGGACGTCCTCTACACCGCGGAGTGGCCACCGCCACCAGGCTATCCTCGTCGACGTGTGCTGGCTTAAGGCGGCTCACGGAGACGAACTACTTGTTGCCACCCATGTCCAACGTGAACGTCGAGGTACCAGTCCTCAGCACCCTGTACAGACCTTCGTACACCTGCTGTAACAGCGTGTGGTGAGCATCCCTACGAAGGAAAACATAAGCACAATCCTGTAACATAGTAGGCACATGCACCGCAGATGACCCGTGTCGGGAAGTGGGAACTGAGGACCAAAGCTCGCGCCCACTTGCGAAGGTCATAGCTAAACATGCCGAAGCCGGGGACCTCTTGATCCCGGGTGCTGGATGTAGAAAATCCAGGTACCCGCAAAACCGTGCCGTAAACCAGATCAGCCGGGAGCGATGGCGTGGAGTCCTCCTACGTGTGGTGGTTCTGGGATGCTTAGGAGACGCATCTCCAATCAACAGTCTGGTCAACCCAATTGGGGCCGGTGAGCCGAGCTTATCAACACTGACTTGAGGTGTTTCCAACACTGACTTGGAAACGCTCAACCAAACTGTTTGACTCTGGATGATACGCGGTGGTTTGGTGAGCAGCTTCGCACCATTCAGCTGCACCATACAAACACTCCACAGGACGACGTGAACTGGGCCCCTCGATCGGTAGTAATATCTGAAGGGACCCTGAAACGAGTGATCAATGGAGACAATACCCCGCGCACAAGCTCCGCCAGCGGAGGTATCAGCTTAACGGTTACGGTCCTAGTGAACCTGTCCAAGAATGAGGACAGGCATGTTGAGGTGCCCCGCATGAGTACGGCAAGGGACCTACCAGGGTGTCGACATGAGGGAATGTGCAAGAAACCTGCCGTCTGGAACAGCGAAATCCTGCATGGGCGGGCGCACATGCCTTGCACCTTGTACAGTAAGTCTGACAGGGGATACGATAACTGGCCCATGCTGCGACCTGCTTTCGTAACCCGTGCCAGACTCGAACTGGCCGCAAACAGGGGCAGAAGTGGTGCAAAGTGGACATGTGTAGCTAGGCTGTGGATGGTGTCGAAAATCCTCCCGCCTCCAGGCATCGGGACAATGGGCGGGCTTTGCCCTCGAGAACATCGCGAAGGAACCCGCACGCCGGTGGCGCCACAGGGCACCTCAGCCAATTTAAGGGCCGTCTCAGCATAGCGGTAAACCTCCATGCAGGCATCAGCCTTGTTGGGCATGTAGCCAGCTTCGCGTAATCCACCCCTAGGCTTGAAGCGGCAAACCTCTGCGGCTGCCTGAGTGAGGGACAGGGTCAGCCACAACTTTCAGCGTTCCCCCGCCCCATACCCGAATATCAGATGTGAATTTGAGATATGAAGGCGAGTGTCTCTGTTGCCTGGCGGACCTGGGATCAGGACACCTTGGTCAAAGCGAACGTGAGCGCTTGTGGTCTGTGAAAGCGTTGAACGCACGCCCCTTAACACGAAATGCGGATCGCTAGTAAGAAGTGCGAGGAGCACCCGACGAAACGCTGTACTTGATCTCCGGGGCCCGCAGCTGCCTGCTGAAAAACCCCAGCAGCAACCCAGCGGCTACCTACCCGTTGTACGAGACTGCACTACCGCACAGCAGATTCGTCCCACAGTGAGTGCCGTTAGGGGCCGACGCCCCTAGCGCTTGCCAACACTGTCTTGCCCCCTCGAACGCCATCTCAGCCACCTTGGACCAATCAGTCCTAGCCTTAGCCGCCAACATCTGGAACAACCCGCATGATGGGCCTAAGCTGCTGAACGCGGCGAAATTATGGTAGAAATGGACCATTCCGATAAATTCTTTTTTTTAATATTTTTTAAATATTTTTTATTATTGAAACAAAATAATAACAAAGTACATTATATTGCAATGAAAGAAAATATCATGATATTAATGATATATTCGTACTGTTAAAATATTTGTATTATTATTGATTATAAATTTTAAGGCTATGTATTTGATATAATGAAATACATGGTACTTAATACATTCTAAAATACGTAATATACCGTACTGTTGATAATATTGTATTGTCACAGATTTTGAAATGTATGACCATACTTTATATAATTGAAAATACGTAAATATACTAGATAGCACCTTCATGATATTCTTATATTTTCATACTGTTAATAATAATTGTATTATCATTGATATTTAAAATTTCAATTACATACTTTATATAATTGAAAATACATGATACTAATAATCCATCATGAAATTAGTAATAATAATAGTCAAAACTGTATTAAAAAAATGTAAGATTATGTGTTTCTATACATTTTCTTAAATTTTATATAAAAGTAAGAAAAAATAGAGAAAAAGAGTGTGAAAAGTTTTGCTGGAGCATGGAGTGTTAATCTTTAATCCTTCCCTTGAGATATAATCAAGATTTATTATAATAATATCTCATCCATTCAAATATTCAGGCCCGCAGTCCCCAGCCCACCTCGTGCCGAACATTATGACCCGTAAATATTTATTATATGGAGAACCCAATCTTCGAAGAGATCAACCTGTCCATTAGGACAAGCCTCAATCTCTCCAGTGATTGTCTCCGAACATTTCTGTTTTCCACATTTTGATTGTTGGGGATGTATGCCTTTCCAAAATTTTTAATATCTTATTTTCCCAATATTAAACCAAGTCGATAAAGGGGTGAGTTCTTTGGTTCATTGTTAAAGTTTGGTCCAGTTCTAGTATCCAAGTATTATTAACTTTGATCAGGAGTCCAAAAGTTAGTATTGACAACATACGAAATTATCATAAATATTTCATTCCAGTATTTACAATTTTTATACAGTTTAGTGAATGAATGTGAATAAATTTGCTTCTGAGTTTGACATTTATCACATATAAGATACTTTTGGAAAAAATGTTAGTTATTAATTGGAATAATGTAATCTATGTATATTTTTAAACTGTATAAGGATTGATTTTAGCATTTAACGAGCAATGATGTATATGTGTAAACTTTCATCCCATATTTCTGTCTTATAATTTGCTAATTCATATTCCCAAACTGTCTATATATTCTGTTGATGAACATCACGTTCCATTAACAATTGTATATATATGATATCATGTTTTTCCGTATTGGCATGTTTATTCAAGCATTCTTAAATTTTTTGTCTTTTCTATTTCTTATTCTTGGTATATGCAGAAACATAATTTCTGATTTGTAAATATCAAATATTCACATTGTGTATCCCCATAATTTTGTTGTAACTCATGAAATTAAGTAGGAAAGATTTTCCTTATAAAGATCACCCATCTTAGTAATTCCCTTTATTTTCCATTGGTAAAAGCCTTATCATCATTGAAGGTTTGAACGTAACTTTATGGCGATGGTACGACCTAATGGTAATAGATTTAGTTTTTAATGTTTTCTTAAATTGTTTCCAGAGCGCTTTCCGTTTTCTATTATCGTTTTCACTATAAATTTTCTTAGCAACGTTAGGATATCAAATAAAAAAGCAAATTTCAAATGGAGAACAATCTTCTTTTTCCATATTTAACCAATTTGGTTTATCATCTATTTCTACTAGCCAAAAATTCATATTTTTTAATAAATGACCTGCCCCGTAAAAAAACATAAGATGAGTATGCTAATCCTCCAATTTATATTTAGGTTTACACAAAATGTTTTTTATTTATCTATGGCTCTTGTAATCCCAGATAAATTTATAATTAGAGAACTACTTTTTTTGAAAAAAATTTAGGGAAAATAACAGGAATTAAATGAAATATATATAGTAATTGTAAAAAATCATTTTTATGTGCATTAATTTACCTAACATTGAAAATAGGTAAGCTTTCCATTATAAAATATTCTTATTTAATTATTCAATAATGGGGGAAATTAAATTTAAATAAGATCAATCTTTTTGTAAACGAAAATCCCCAAATATTTAATATTTTCCGTTTTCTTATCTTAAAAGGGAATTGTTGTAATATGATGTAGTTATTCACCGTTATTGGCATGAGTTTTCACTTTTAATCCAATAATACTGTATCCTGAGAAAGATCCTACAACCTAATTCCATTAATATTTTTAAAACACAAATTTCGGATACTTGTTTCTCTGGTCAGGATATCAAGTAATACATCAATCCGCATATAAGGAGATTTTTTTTAGTGTCTCTGTATCATATCCATGTATTTCCGAATTAATCTTACCCTCTGGGCAGAGGTTGTCTATTGCGAGTGCAAACAATAAAGGTGAAAAGACTAACCTTGTCTACAACCTCGAGATAAACTTAATTTAGGTTTGATACCTTCGTTTGGTTTGTTATTCTAGCAATTGATTTGTATATACCAATTAATTCCCAGTAGTAACTTCTCTCCCATTTGAAAGCTTCCATAACGCGAAAATAGGTAGGCCATTCCACTGATCAAAAGCTTTTCTCTTGCGTCACAAATGACTACTAACTTTTTATCACTTCATTCGAATATAAAATATTAAATAACGTCCTATAATTGATGAGGAATATCTTTTTTGGTAAAAATCCTGTTGATCGGATGGATAATTCGTTGACTACTGAAAGAGCTATTGCTCTATAATCCAGGTTCCTCCAAGTCTTATACCCAATTTATTTTTGGTATAAGTGTTATAATAATTCTTTCAACGTTTCTGGTAAATTTCTTGTTTGTGTAAATCTGTTCATATAATGATTTCATACGTGAACCATTTGATCATGAAATAGATTATAAATTCCAAACCTATAATACCGATCTGACCCGGCGTTTAAAACCATTTTTAATGATCTAATAAATTCTTCTTGGATTTCTTTTATTGATATATCAGCATTTAGTAAGATTCACTATTTGTAAATCCCAGTCCTTTCCGGTTTACATTTTTTTTTAAAGCTTCTATTCTGTTTTATTTACGTTCTTTAGCAGGTATAAGTTTTTATAATATTGCATAAAACTTACATAAATCTCTTTGTGTTGATTAACAATTCGCCATATGTGATTTTAATCCTATGAATAATTTTTTCAGCTTCAATTTTTCCTTAATTGGCGAACAATAATTTTTGGGTTATCTCCAATTCGAACTGGTAATTGTTTGGTATGTTGGTAAAATTTTACAACTTGATCGGTATAATCATATATTTAATTTATATTTCATATGCTGCAATATTATTGTGTAAAATATATCTGTTTTTGTTGCATTCGTATACTATTGTTTAATCTCCCTTTCCAAATCTTGGTTGTTTTCTTCCAAATCTTTTTATATGGAATGCTGTGAAGGTATAGATTCCCCGTAGAATGCTTTGACTGTTTCCCTAATAAGAGCAGATATTTCTGGTTGATCATTGTTTCAAAATAACTCTAATTTAGTTGTGATATAAATGCCTGAGTAGTTTATTTTTAAAATTTGTGGGTAAATTTCACTTCCTGATTTTCTGTTTTGCCATTTATTTTAATTTTAAATATTAATGGCGCAGTGCTCTGAAATTATAATATTATGATATTTGGATTCATAAGTAATGACATCATTTTGCGTCCACCAAAAACTAATCTATTCTTGAATAAGTTTTATGTACTGCGAGAAAATGATATTCTCGTCCATAGGGTTTTCTGTCCTCCAAACATCTTTAATGTTAGTCGTTTGCAATATCTTTTAATAATCACTAAGTGTGATTTTAGTTTTCTTTGCTTTGATAGATCTATCTAAGAGGGGTCTAGTGTGCTAATTAAAATTCTCCTCCAATTATCAAATTATATTGTGTTAATACGGAATATTGGGTAAGTACTTTCCTAAAAAACAATGGGCTTTCAAAAGTTGTCCATATATATTAACAAAAATCCTTTTTCTTTCCGTTGTTTAATTCTCCTATCACAATAAATGTATCTACCATCTTTATCAGTTATAAGTTGATTATCTTAAATAAAGTACCTTTTACGAATAATATTTGCTACAACTCTGGATTTAAGCTAAAAGAAAGTGGTACATTTTATCTATCGCATTTAGCATTCAACCTATTTATTTCAGCGTCTTTTTTCAGGTGATTTTCTTGAATATAAATTACAACAGCTTTAATTGGCCTTAAATTTGCCAATACTTTTCACTCTTTATCGTTTCATTAATACCTTTAAACATTCCAACGAACAAAACGTTAATCCCCTCATTCCCCGTATACCTTTTTAAGTCTTGCATTTTTATGTTTAAAGAGATCTACAATAGAGTCTAAGGTCAGCCACACACAGACCCAACCTTACACCCGAACATCGAATAGATGAATTTTAAATCTCTTTATGTCCCTCACGAATATATCTCCATTGTCCAATGTGTAACACCATTCAAATTGAAAAACACAATATAGTGTAATAAAAGAAGAGTAAAGGAAAGTTTAAAGAGATAGTGGGTGGTGTGGTTAAGATATGAAAAACTACATCTAAGTAGTTGCAGTTAGTGCTAGCCATACTACATGGCTTATCCATCTACCCCTACCGTACTGTCCGTCGTTGATGTATTACTGAACAGCTCATAGTTTAAGATTATTATTCCCATATAATATTTTTACCGGGGGTATAACATTAAGGAAAAAAAAGGTAAAAGAAAAAAGGGGAAAAAAGAAAAAGGTAGGATTCATCAAAAAAAAGGGGAAAAACAAGAAGAAAAAAAAGGAAGATTATCAAATTCTACTGATTAAAGATATAAAAGTGTCCATATCTAGAATTAATTTAAAAATCTAAGTAATATTACCCGAAAAATGAAAAACTATATAAGAAAAAAAGGATTAAAAAATCCCATAAAACAAAAAGAAAAACTAAAATCAAGGTAAAAATTGCGTTATAAGGAAAGATCTCCAAATGAGATCCTCCTATATTTAACTCTATTCATTAAAGTAAACATTAGTTGTTAATTATAATAGTAGTGATTAGTAGTAGTGAACATCTTAATTGGTAAAAAATAATACTAAATAATAATACCGCGTTGTGATTTTTAAATATCTTGTGTTATTTATTTATATAAATTATTGATAGACAAATTATTAATATCCAATAACCTTCCGATCCAGTTTTTTCTCTCCGATTCCATTCGACTTTGTCCCATTCGTCCAGTCCAATATTATCTTGTAAATCTTGCAGGATGTTGAGATCCGTGTAAAATCCTCTAAAAGTAGTAGATCAGAATATTCACATGTAGATATTTTCAGGTCTTGACTGCCGGGCGCATTCCCAGTGCTGCTTTGTTGGGGTGTATAGAAATGTTCTCGTCGTTAAAAGTAACTCTTAAAGTAGCTGGTAAATCAAACATATCCCGGTTTTTGCACATCCCTCATGAGACTTTTAGCTTCAATTAAATGCTTTCCGTTTTCCTGGTCAACCTCTGGTGGATAATCTCGGTAGATACTTGATCCTTTGTCCTTCAAATATCAGGTTTCTTGTTTATCGCAGTCTTTTCGCATAACTCATCCAGGCAAAAGTCATAGTGTAGCTTTATAACATTTGTCTGGAGGGGCGTTTTGGTCTGGTCTGACGTCAGCAGACTCTATGACACGAGCAAATAAAGACTTTCCCCACCCCTTTTTTCCAGAGATAAAATACCTATGCAGTAGTTTTTGCAAGTAAATCTCGAGGAGCTTCATTTTTTCTCTCGTCCTCAGGAATCCCTGCAATTCTCAGATTAGTCTTCTCTGACGTCCATCTAGCTCATACATTTCTCTGTTTGTTTTTAGCTCAGGCAAGTTCGTTAGACGTTCATTTTTCTGTAAGCAGCTTTCTGTAGTCAAATCACTTGTATCAACAATTTCCTTCAAGGTTCTTTATGCCAGCCGTCGTTTTTTCCAGTACTTCCTCCATAGAAATCATCCTATTTTTGAAAGTCTTTTTTAACATTTCAAGTGTTTTTGTCCATCTCCTTTGCCATTTCTAAACAATTCATGAATTCATTCTTCAAATCTTCTCGATAAATTTCTTGATCTTGTTTTCAATATTTAACTTTGTTTTCCTGTTGAATCTTTTCCATTGATTATTCATCTGGTTCATCTGAATGCATCTGTCTGATCATCTGGTGTTCATCTGGTTTATTTCTTCTTTAACCACACTCTGTTGTGAAATAAAAGTTTTTAATTCCTCACCTTCCGTTTTTTATTCCTGTTTCTTTGGATACATCTCCAGGAGGAGGTCCTATACTCGAGTCCGAGGCTTCAGTTTGGCTTTTTGCTGTCTCTGCCGGGATGATCGACCTTCCCTTTGTCGTATGGCTACCGTCTGTTGACCATAATTATCCGCAACGCCGTGATGACGTCCGTTTCTTCTATTTTTCTAAAGGGTTTTGGAGTGTTTTGGAGTAATTGGAGTGGTATAGAGAGGTATAGTGTGTTTGGAGTTGGGTTGGAGTGTTGTGGAGGCTTTGGAGGGCTTGGAGGGGGTTTGGATGGGTTTACATTTTTCTAGAAGGTTTAGAAGGGTTTTAGAATGGTTTTAGAGGGGTTTTAGAGCGGTATGGAGAGGTTTAAGAAGGGTTTGGAAGATTTGGAGAAGGTCTGGGGGTTCGGAAAGTGTTTTGAGTGTTTAGGTGGATTTAGGGTTTAGAAGGGTTATAGATGGGTTTAGTGGGGTTTGGAGGGGTTTGGAAGGTTTGGAATGGGTTTTGGCAGAATTAGAAGTGTTAAGGAGAGAGCGTTCTAGAGGGTTTTTGATGTTTAGATAGGTTTTAAGAGAGGTTTTAGAGATGGGCTAGAGGGATTTGGAGGGTTGGAGGGGTGTGGATGGTTAGAGGTTTTAAGGGTTTTGGAGGGTTTAGATGCGTTTAGAGCGGAGGTTGAGAGGGTTTGAGGTGTATAGTAAGGGGTTTGGAGTGGTTTGGAGTGTTTTAGAGAGGCTTGGAGAGTTTTGAGCAGTTTTGGAGGGGTTTCGTAGGTTAAGAATGGTTTAGAGAGGTTGCAACGGGGTTTTAATTGGGCAATAGTAGTTTAGAACGGGTATAGAGGTGGGGTTTGGAGGGATTGGAGTGGTTTAGATAGGTTTAAGAGGACTTTGGAGGGTGTTTTAGAGGTGTGGGGGGGGGGGGGTAAAGAGTTTGGAGGGCGTTAGAGTAGTTTTGACGGGGTTGAGGGGTGTGGATGGATTTAGAGTGATTTGGACGGGATTCAGAGGGGTTTGGAGGGATTTTGAGGGTTTAGGTGGTTTTTAGAGGGCTTTGGAGGGGGTTAGAGTTGTTTAAATAGGTTTGGAGTGTTAGAGGGTATGGTTGGGGTTGGAGGGTTTCGATGGTTAGAGTGATTTGGACGGGTTTTAGAGGGTTTGGAAAGATTTGGACGGGGTTGGAAGGGAGGGGTTTAGAGCGATTTGGACTGGTTTGGGATGTTTGGATGGGTTTGGAGGTGTTTGATGGGTTTAGAGGGGGGTTTAGAGGGGTTGGAGAAGGGTGTGGAGGGGACAGTGTGGTTTGGAGTGTTTGGAGTGTTTTAAAGGGGGTTGGTGGATTGGAGGGTTTAGAGGGGCTTACAGTGTTCTATATATATCTGGAAGGGTTAAATGGTTTGGAGGGTAGAGTGGTTTGGAGGGTGTTTTGGAGAGGTGTGGAGGGTGTGGATGAGTTTGGCGGGGTTTCGGAGGTGGTTAGAGTAGTTTAGATGGATTTAGAGGGGTTTAGAGGGGTTTAGAGGTTTTGGAGTGGTTTTTGCAGGGGATTATAGGGTTCAGATGGATTTAGAGGGGTTTAGAGAAGGTTTAGACTTTAATGGATTGTAGGGGTTTGAGGGGTTTAGAGGGATTTGGACTGGTTTTGCAGGGTTTGGAGGTGTTTGGAAGGGTTTAAAGGGTTTTAGAGGGGTTGGGTAGGTTTGGAGTGTATAATGTGTTTTATGGAGTGGTATAGAGTGGTTTGGAGTGGTTTGGGGGGTTTGGAGGTGTTTAGAGTGGTTTAGAAATGGATTTAGAGAGGTTGGAGGTTTTGGAGGCGTTTAGTGGTTTGATTGATTTAGAGGGGTTTAGAGGGTTTTAGAAGTGTTGAGAGGGGTTTGGAGGGATTGTAGGGGTAAAGAGCCGTTTGGAGGGGGTTAGAATAATTGAGAGTGGTTTAGGAGGGGTATAGTGTGGTTTGGAGTGTTTTGGATGGTTTGGAGGGGTTTAGATGAGCTTACAGTGTTTTCTAAGAGAGGGTTTAGAAAGGGGTTTAGAATGGTTTTTAGAGGGGTTTTTTAGAGCGTTTGGAGGGTATTAAGGTCGGAGGGTTTGGAGAGGTTTGGGGATTCGGAGTGGGTGGTGAGTGGTTTAGATGATTTTAGAGTGGTTAGGGGTTTAGATGGTTTTTAGTGCGGTTTGGAGGGGGTTTGGAGGGTTCGAGAGTGGTTTGGAGGGACTAGAAGTGTTTGAGCGTTATATAGGGTTTAAGAGGGGTTTAGATAGTTTAGAGATGTTAGAGAGGGGGTTAGAGGGTTTTGGATGGTTTTAGAAGTGTTCCTAGATTTGGAAGGGTTAGATGGGGTTAGATGGAGTAGGAGATGTTTGAGAGGTATCGTGGCTTTGGCATGTTTGGTGTTTTAAGCGGTTTGGAGAGGTTGGAGATGGTTTGGAGGGTTTAAGAGATTAAGAGTGGCTTAGAGAGGTTTTGCCCGGGATTGGATTCGGTTAGAGGACTTTAGACACATACCGAGGTGCTTGGAGGGATTGGAGTGTTTAGGATGGTTTTAGAGGGCTTTGAAGGGTTAGAGGTGTTTAAAGAGGTTTGGCGGGGTTAGAGTGGTTTGGATGGGTTTAGAGTGATTTGGACGGGTTCAGAGCGGGTTTGGAGCGATTTTGGAGGGGTTTAGATGGGTTTTAGAGGGCTTTGGATAGGGTTAGAGTTGTTTAAATATATTTGGAGGTGGTTAGAGGGTTTATGGATGGGGTTGGAGGGATTTGGATTGGTTTAGAGTATTGGACGTTTTAGAGGGGTTTGGAGGGTTTTTGGAGGGAGGGTTTAGACGATTGGACGGGTTTGGATGGGGTATAATGGGTTTGGAGTGTTTGGAGTGTTTTAAGAGGGTTAGGAAGATTCGGAAGTTGTTTTTAGAGTAGTTTAGATGGATTAGAGGGGATTCGAAGGTTTTAGAGGGTTTGGCAGGGGTTGGATGGTTTGGAGTGGTTTGGAGGGGATTAGAGGGCTTAGAGCATTTTAGATGGGTTTAAGCGTTAAAGACTTAGATGATGGGTTTGTAGGGTTTAAGGGTTTTAGATGGTTTCGAGTGGTTTCAGAGAGGGTTTAGACGGTTTAGAGGGGTTTTGGAGGACTAGAGGCGTTATGAGTGATTTAAGGGGTTTAGAGAGGTTTGGAGGGGTGTCGAATGGTTTAGAGGTTTAGGGGGGTCTAGATGTGTTAGAGTGGTTTAGATGATTTTAGATTGGTTTAGACTGGTTTAGAAAGGTTAGAAGTGTTTAGAGGAGTTTTGAATGGTTTGGAGGTGTTTGGGCGTGTTTGGAGTGGGTTTGGTTGGTTGAGGGTTAGGAGGGGTTTAGAAGTGTTTGTAGGGATTTGGAGTAGTTGAGTGGTTTAGACAGGTTATCGAGGAGGTTTGGAGGAGTTTACCTACGTTAAGAGGGTCCTGACATCCCAGGAATCAGTCTGGTGAACCTTCTCTGCACTCCCTCGATGGCAAGAATGGCCACCTCAGATTTGGAGACTAAAACTGTACGCATACTCCAGGTGCGGTCTCACCAAGAACCCTGTACAACTGAAGTAGAACTCCCTGCTCCTATACTCAAATCCTTTTGGTATGAAAGCTAACATACCATTCGCTTTCTTCACTGCCTGCTGCACCTGCATGCCTACTTTCAATGACTGGTATACCATGACACACAGTGTCTCGCTGCATCTCCCCTTTTCCTAATCGGCCACCATTTAGATAATAGTCTGCTTTCCTGTTTTTGCCCACCAAAGTGGAATAACCTCACATTTAATCCACATTATACTGCATCTGCAAACATTTGCCCACTCACCCAGCCTATCCAAGTCACCTGCAGTCTCCTAGCATCCTCCTCACAGCTAACACTGCCCCCAGCTTAGTGTCATCCGCAAACTTGGAGATATTGCCTTCAATTCCCTCATCCAGATCATTAATATATATTGAAATAGCTGGTGTCCCAGCACTGAGGCCCTGCGCTACCCCACTAGTCACTGCCTGCCATTGTGAAAAGGACCCGTTTACTCCTATTTGCTTCCTGTTTGCCAGCCAGTTCTCTATCCACATCAATACTGAACCCCCAATGCCGTATGCTTTAAGTTTGTATACTAATGTTAAAGAGTGATTTGTATGGGTTTGGAGGGTTTGGAGGGGGCTTGGAGGTATTTGGAGTGGTATGGAGGAAGGGTTGATGTATTTGGATGGGTTGGAGGGGGTCTGGAGGGTTTAGAGGTGTTAGTAGTTTGGAGTGGCTTTGGTAGTGTTTTTAGAGGGGTTTAGGGAGAGGTTTGGGAAGGGTTTGGAGAGTTTAGAGAGATTAAGAAGTGGTTAGAGAGGTTTGCAGGCGTTTGGATTGGGTTAGAGAGAGATATATAGGCGTTTGGAGGGGGTTTGGAGTGGTTTAGATTGGATTGGAGGGCTTTGGAGGGGTTAGAGTGTGTTTAAAGAAGTATGGATGGGGCTTAGAGTGGATTGAGTGGTTTTTAGAAGGGGTTTGAGGGGTTTGGATGGGTGTAGAGTGATTGGACGGTTTTCAAGAGGTTTTGCAGGGATTTGGAGGGTTTGGGAGTGGTTTGTTGGGTTTAGTGTGATTTGGACGTGGTTTGGAAGGGTTTAGGAGGTGTTTGGAGCGGTTTTAGAGAGGTTTATAGAGTGGTTGGAGAGGATTGGAGCGTATAGTGAGGGATGGTTTGGAGTTTTGTAGATGAATTTGGAGGGGTATGGAGGGCCTATATGGGTTTACAGTGTTCTAGAGGGGTTGAAAGGTTATAGAATGGTTTAGAGTTTTGCGTGTTTGGAGGGGTTCGGAGGGTGTTTTGGTGGTTAAGATGGATTTAGAGGGGTTTAGAAAGATTTAGGAGGGTTTAGAGGGGTTTGGAGGATTTGGAGGGTTTGGCGGGGATTAGTGGGGTTTAGAGCGTCTTACAGGAGTTTAGAGGGGTTAGAAGGATTAGATGGGTTTTTTTTTTTGTGTTTTTTTTCTTCTTCCAATTCAATCTTTAATTGTCATTGTGCAATGTACAATACAGAGTCAACAAAAATGCAGTTGGTAGCCCCGATACGAATAAACAAAGTAAATTGTGCTGTAATGAGTATATACTTCTATACATATACAGTGGTATCCGTGCAATTTGCTGGTGATTGGATAGTCGGGGGGGGGGGGGGGGGGGGGAGGGGTGGAGACAGGCAGTCATTGAGGGTGCAGGTTTTTGAGAGTGTGTGACAAAGAAGGGGAAGAAGCTGTTCTTGAGCCTGCGGTATGGCAGCGGAGGGACCTGTAGCGTCTCCCGGATTGGGAGGAGGGTAAACAGTCTATGGTTGGGGATGTGAGCTGTCCCTGGCGATGCTGTGCTGCCTGCGCAGGCATCGTTTACTATGGACAGACTCAATGGAGGGGAGTGAGGATCCTGTGATGCTTTTGGGCGATCTTCACCACCTCTGCAGAGCTTTCCGGTCGGCGGACAGAAGCAAGTGTTACCAAAAAAAAACCATACTTTTGATGCATTTGATAAGGATGCTCTCGATGGTGCAGCGGTAGAGGTTTCACCAGAATCTGGGGAACAGTTGGGCCTTCTCAAGTCTCCTCAGGAAGAAGGGACGCTGTGAGCCTTTCTTGATCAGCGAGGATGCGTTGTGGGTCCAGGAGAGGTCATCGGAGATGTTGACCCCCAGGAACCTGAAGCTGGAGACACGTTGCACTCGGTCCCGTTGGTATGGATGGGGTTGTGCGTGCAGCCTCTAGATCTCCTGAAGTCCAGAATGAGCTCCTTGGTCTTCTCGGAGTTGAGGGCCAGGTTATTGTCAGTTCACCATTCTGTTAGGAGCTGAACCTCCTCCCTGTAGGCCGACTCATCGTTGTCGGTGATGAGGCCAATCACCTTGTGTCATCTGCATACTTAATGGTGGTGTCGATACCATGTACAGGTATGCAGTCATATGGTGAAGAGGGAGTAAAGGGCTCAGCACGCAGCCCTGGGGTATGCCAGTGTTTCAGGGTGAGGGTAGAAGAGGAGTGGTTATCCAACCTAACCAGACTGTTGTCTATGGTTAGAAAGTCCAGTAACCCAATTGCAGAGGCAGGGGTTGATGCCCAGGACTCGAGTTTGGCGATCAATTAGAGGGGATAATGGTGTTGAATGCTAAGCTACAGTCGATGAAACAGCATTATCACATGTGTTTCTGTTGTCGAGGTGGTAGAGAAGGCTGAGTGGAGTGCGTTGAGATGGCATCCTCCGTGCTCCTGTTCTTGCGGTATGCAAACTGGTAGGGGTCCAGAGTGGGAGTTAGGCAGCATTTGAGGTGTGCCATGACCAGCCTTTCAAAGCACTTGCCATGATAGGGGTGAGTGCAATGGGGCGGAAGTCGTTGAGGCTCGCCGCAGTGGGTCTTTTGGCACTGGCACGATGGCGGTAGTTTTTAAGGCACGTGGGGGACAACTGCCTCTGTAAGTGACAGGTTGAAGATGTCAGTCCAGATGTCCCCCTGTCACCTGTGCAGCACATGTCCCTGAGGAAGCGCCCGGGGATGCCGTCAGGGCCGGCAGCCTTAAGTACATTGATCCTACTCAGTGCCACGTGCACGTCGTAAGGGTTGAGTGTGAGGGGCTGGTGGTCATCGGGGAGCACAGCCTTGATGGCCAACTCTTGCTTGTCCCTTTCAAAGCGGCCATAAGAGTGATTGAGTTCCTCGAGGAAGGTTGCGTCACTGGAAGTGGGGGTAGAGTTTGTGGCTCTGTAGTCAGTGGTGGCCTGGATGCAATGCCACATGCGTCGGGGGTCGGAGTTGCTGTCGAAGTGCTCCACGATCCGCAGCTTGTATCTGTGTTTGGCGTTCTTGATGCCCCTCTTCAGATTGGCCCTCGATGAACTATAGGCACGGGCATCGCCTGACCTGAAAGCCGAGTCTCGTGCTTTCAGCAGTAGCCTGACCTCGCTGTTCATAACCATGGCTTCTGATTCAGGTATGTGGTGATTTGTTTGAGAGTGGTGACACTGTTGATGGACGAGTTGATGAAGTCCAGAACAGAGGAACTATAGGCGTCAATGTCAGTGTGGGATGCAAACGCATCCCAGTCAGTGTTACCAAAACCGCTGCTGGAGTGTGGAGTCCGCTTCATCTTGACCAAACTTGACTGTCCTTCACTGTGGGTTTAACGCGTCTGATGAGTGGGGAAGTACTTAGGGAGCAGGAACAATGATAAGTGAGCAGACTGACCAAGTTGGGGGAGGGGGGAGGCTTGTCCGCTTCAGCCAACGTTGTGTAGACTTTGTCCAGTGTCTGTCCTCTCTAGTGGCGAAGGAGACATGTTGTGGAATTTGGGGATTTTGGGAATTTTGGGGGAATTTAAACCCGAAATCTCACCCATTCCTTCTCTCCAGCGATGCTGCCTGTCCTGTTGGATTTACTCCAGCTGGTTTGTCTATCTGCGGGTTTTTGAATCAGCATCTGCAGTTCCTCCCAGACGCTTTGGTTCACCGGTTATGTAAATCATTGTCTGCCGCCAGCGAAAACAATAACATGGCTAACATGTCCCCTGTGTATATCTCGCCTGCCCCCACCCCCCCTTTCCATGACTGACCGCGATACTCCTCACCGGCCCCTGCGGATTGATCCACGTTTAAACATGTTACGATAACTGATGCCTTCGCCATAAATGATTGAATGTACCAGAAAGACACTGCCAGTCCCTGACTTCTGCATATACAAAGTACTGCTCCACAGTTACTTCAAATGGAAAGTGTGTATTTAACAGCATGCGCACATAAACTGGCTCACTAAAAACCCCCACTCGCTCCCTGATTATATTCTTGCACTGAACATATTTATTCTGATATGGGGTTTGTGTTAACCTAACCACGATGGACACATCTGTGACCACTCTTCTTCCTTCCGATTTATTTCATATGTCCCTGCACAGTTCCCACACCCCCCCCCCCCCAACCCCCCCCCTCACGTCCCTGCCATGAAGAAAATGTGTGAATGGGAAAAATGTTTGGTGTGGCCGAAGGGTTACCTTCTGTGCTCTGCGGCACCATCCTACCGCGCAATACTTCTAACTGTACCCCTATATACTGAAGAAGGGTATCGACACGAAACGTCACCCATTCCTTCTCTCGTGAAATGCTGCCGGTCCTGCTGAGTTAGCATTTTGTGTCTATCCCCTGTAGACTTTGTCTGATACTGTCCTTAGTACCGGCATGCAGTTTAAACGCTTTCGCTGCTGACTCCATTTGTCTCCATCATCTTTGCCAGATACCTGAAGTGCTCGGTCAGGGTAATAGCCTCCGAAGATTTTGCAGAGTGAATTACATCGCCGTGGAAAACAGTGCATCAGGGTCAAATATCAAATTCATTGCCCTGTCACAGTGTATATAGGTAGGTAGCACTAATTTTTATTGTTCCCACATTCCCATCAACACGTTTAAGATTCTACCATGAAGTAAACCGTATTCCGAAAACCAAACATGGATCAGTTTCTAAAAAGTAGTCAATCAAGAAATTAGAAAGTTATTCGGTATTCAGTATTTACTTTAATGTCATTTTAACTGAGTACTTACATACACAGAAGAAACGAAAATGTGTTTCTCAATCAGTTCCTGTCAGTGCAGATAATGAAAACAGAATAAATACATACAGCTTTAAAATTAAAATTAACATATCTAAAATAGGACTAAAAATTGAACTAAAAACAGACATTCAGACTGAACAGTGGCTGTGCAGCTAGACATCTTTCAAAGTATGGGCGAGGTTAGATGTGTTGGTGTGTGGTGTATGGGGAGGGGACACAGTTTCGTAACCAATCTTATTGCCTGTGGGAAGAAGCTGCGTAGCAAGCTGCTAGTTCTGCAGCTGATGCTCCTGTACCTCTACCCAGATGGCAGAATGGAGATGATGTGGTGTGATGGGTGATAGGGCTCCTTAATAATGGAGATGGCTCTGCGGATGTTGCGCTTCTGATAGATCTCCAATAGGAACGGGAGTGGAGCACCAATGATCCTCCTGGCTGTCTTCACTATCCTGTTAAGTTGTTTTTGTTCATAAGCCCCAAAGGAGCAGCTCCAAAACCAGGAAGTGATGCCGTAGGTCAGTATGCTCTCGATGGTGCCCCTGTAGACGGTCGTTAGGTGAACAATTGGGAGACCTGCTTTTCTTAGTCTCCGGAGAGGGTGGAGCCGCTGCTGTGCTCTTTTGATGACTGCTGTGGGTTGGCCGTTGAGGTCAGGTCGTCCGCCAGGTGAAGTCCCAAGAACTTCACACTGCTGACCCTCTCCACAGCAGCACCACCAATATGCAGACGTGTGTGATGGTATTTTCTAGTACTCCTGAAATCGATCACCATCTCCTTTGTCTCTTCCACGTTGAGGGTGAGATTGTGAGATCTGCACCTCTCTGTCATCAGCTCCACCTCCATCCTGCATGCCGACTCATTGTTGTCACTGATGAGACCCACCACTGTTGTGTCATCAGCGAACTTATTGATATAATTATTGCTGAGTCTGGCAGTACAGTCATTAGTAAGCAGACTGAACAGCAGGGGGCTTAGGACACAGCCTCGGGGTGAGCTAGCGCTCACTGCGATGGTTTTTGATATTCGACTGCCCACCCTGACTGCTGCCGCTGCGTCAGAAAATTAAGGACCCAGTTGCAGGTGCCAGTGTCCACATTCAACAACCAGTTAGGGTGGGAACTTGGGATGGTGAGAAATCCTCACCCATTTATTAACGGCATTGACAATGGGACATACTCGCTTATTAACACAATGACTTTATAAACACTCACTTTAAAAAGCCGCCCCATGTGCAGCAATCGTACGTGCAAAAACAAGGTGCAATCTCCAGGCTGTTTCTGGTACAAACAGACAAAGTTCCTAACTAAACTTTACCACAACTTAACTGAAGCAATTTAACAAACAAATGAGAAGATGGAAGGTCAGTGTTTGGAAACATGTCCTTAACAAAGCGCTATCTTGACATTACCAATTGTTTGTTATTCTGCATAATTGTAGAAATGTGCCTTTCTGGAGAATGTTTAGCCCATCATCCCGCGTCACTCGAAAAAGAACAACATATTCCAATGCCATCTTCCACTTGTCATCTGTCTACAGTCGTAGAGAGGCAGGACAACCTTTAGCAGGTAGGACGTGACACAGGAGAGGGAGATTTTGAGAGGCAGATCTTTGGCCAAAATCCAGAAATGGAAAGTAGGTTGGGGACACGAGGATTGAATGGTTGCGAATTTTAAAGCCACTGTAATGTAGGCAGGCGGATGGAGAGGAGAAAGGGAGAAATATTTGCGAGTCGAGATGGAGCACAATGGAGGGGACGAAATGGGGTGTAGCGAAGATGGAGGGGGGAGAGGTGGTTGTTAGTGGTTACATACAAGTACACAATGCAATGTCCATACCGTTGGGCTGTCAGCTACTCAAGCGGGTAGTTAGATGGTTTTCATTCGGTTTGCGTTTGGCTTCACTTTGGCAGTAGAGGACCCGGGAGAGAAAGAGACCAGGGTCAGAATGTAAAGGGCATTGATAACTGAGAGATCCGGTAGGCCTTGTCACGATCGCTGGCGTTCGTTGAAATGGTCGCTGAGCCTGCGCTTCATATCACGGATGTACAGGAGGGCATATCAGGAATAGCGGATGCATTCGTTTTAGTTTTAGTTTTATTTCCAGAGATACAGCGCGGAAACAGTCCCTTCGTACCAACAATTCCGCGCCGCCCAGCGATCCTGCACACTGAACAATTCTACAAACTCAAGGGACAATTTGCAATTTTACCAATGCCTATTAACGCGTAGGCTCTACTTTCTTTGAAATGTGGGTGGAAAGCGAAGCGACGAGGGAAACGCCACGAATGTCACGGGGAGAACGTGCAAACTCCGTAAAGAATGCACGGGTTGAACACGTGTCTCCGGAGCTGCAAGGCATCAACTCTGCCGCTGCGCAACTGTACCGCCCCAGGTAGATGACATGGACATCTGTTTCACCAGAAACGGCTGCTGCTGTCCCTCTCTGAAGGTGAGATAAAAGATATAGGGACAGGTATTACGACTCCTACCCTTGCATGGGAAAGTACCCGGGGATAGTCATAGTGGGATGGGATGAGTGAACCAGGTTTGCAGAGGTAGTGATATTTGCAAAAAGTGTAAAGGGGTCGAGGTAGAACGATGTGACCTGTAGTGGGCTCACCTTGCGTTGGATGTGACTAAGATGTGGAAGGATGACGTTTTGGATGTGGAGGGAACTCGAGCACCAGGGGAACTGGAGCCTTGTTAATTCTGGTGGAAGAGGAGCGAGAGGACAACTTCGGGACACAGAGTAAATGCGAGTGAGGTGTCCATCTGTGACAACAGGGAGAACCACGTTGCGAAAGAATGAAGACATGTTAGATGTCCTAAAATGGAAAGTATCTACTTGGGAACAATGGCGGCGGAGACCGAGGAATTGCGATGAGCGGCTTACGTCCTTGCAAAATTGTGGGAGGAATTTTATTCCAGATAAATGCAGGAGTCGATAGCTTTGTATTCGGCATCAGTCGTTTGGCTTCCCCCTGTCATAGAGACGGAGAGATCAAGAAAGTGAAGAGTGGTGTCAGAGATAGTTCAGGCGAATTCGAGGAAAGGGTGGACGTTCATTGTAAATGTAAAGCAATCAACACATTCGACAGGGGCGCACGAGGCATTCCGATAAAGTTCTCGATGTGAAGGAGAAGGATTTGGGGATGGTGCCAGTGTATGCCTGGAATAGGGACTGCCGGACGTCACCAAATTAAAGGCAGGCTTATGTGGTCCTGTGGTTGTGAGGTTTCCATGGATAGACCTTTAACTTGACCAAAGTGAGAAGTAAGTAAGTAAGTAAGTTTATTGGCCAAGTATTCACATACAAGGAATTTGCCTTGGTGCCCCGCCCACAAGTAACAACATGGCATACAGTGATAGTTACGAATGACTCAGAAAACACTCAACATTAATGATAATACATCATTGATCAAGCACGTGAACCACCAAAATACCAGATCAAAGGGAGCCTACAGATTTTTGGCAACTACTCGTGGATAAAAGCTGTTTTTATGTTTGGCTGTGGCAGCTTTGACAGTCCGGAGTCGCGTTCCAGAGGGAAGTGATTCAAAGAGTTTGTGGCCAGGGTGGGAGGGGTCAGAGATGATCTTGCCCGCTCGCTTCCTGGCGAGGAGAAGAGACAAAAGAAAACTTGCTTGGATGACGACCATTTCTGCCAGGCGATGGAGAGTGAGAGTAGAGAGACATTTATTGGCTCGCTGTTCGACGAAGAAGCGGAAGGTCCCTGAGACTTTCCTGGCGGGGCATTGAGGTGTAATATTATTGAATGGCAATGCGATAATAACGGGCTATAAACTGAAAGTTATTGAAGAATTGAAGGGCGTGTGAAGTGTGGATTTTCTCGGATGAAGGTGGGAAGGAAATGGATAACGGGGGAAAGGAAGCAACGGGGGTTTGTGGACATGATGTCAGGGGGTTGGAGTAGGCAGGAAGAATGGGCCTGGAATAGCAGTCATGCTTGCGAATTTTGGGTAGGAGATAGAAGCGGACAGTGCAGTGCTGGAGAAGGATAATGCTGTGGAGGGGAGATCGCGTGGGTCGGTTGCGTCGACGGTCCTGGCCTCAGTGTGCGACAAGTTCTACAATATGCCAGTTTCTCGTCAACTCTCCTCAAACTAGAGGCAATTTACGGATGTGGGAGGAGCATCCGGAGCAAACAAATGCGGTCACAAGTAGAACATGCAAACTGCATAGAGACAGAGCTCAGGGTCAAAATCAAACACGGTCCCTGGCACTTTGGGGCTGCAGTTCCACCAGCTGTGTCGCACAATTTCGCATTTCATACTCAGGGGGGAAATTGACCCCCGCGGTCGCCCGAGATTATAACTGAATATATAGATCGTTCAGATTTCCCTTGCTGTAAATTCCATCTACTGCTAGCAAATGCCTTCTGTCACACGGTGACCAGAAGAGGACATACTGACGTTAATATGTCTGAGAAGGGTCCCCAGATATTTAAAATATATATTAACGATTTATACGATGGATTGAATGTAACATCTCCAGGATGACACACAGCTGAGTGGCAGTGTTGGCTGCGAGTATGATGCTAAGAAGCTGCAGGGTGACTTGGAGAGGTAGGGTGAGTTGGTAGATGCAAGGCAGATGCAGTGTAATGTGGATCCATTTTTGGTTATCCAATTTGTTGGCAAGAACAAGAAGGTAGATTATTAACTGGATGTTGCAGATTAGAAGAAGGGGAGATGCAATGACACCTGGGAGTCCTTGTACATTAGTCACTGAAAGTAAGCATGCAGTCAGTGGAGAAAGCAAATGGCATGTTGGCCTCAATAGCAAGAAGTTTGAGTTAAGGAGCAAGGAGGTCCCACTGCAGTTGTACAAGACCCCGATGAGACCACACCATGAGTATTGAGTGCAGTTTTTGTCTCCTAACCTGAGGAAGGGCAATCTTGCTGTGGAGGGAGTGCAGTGTAGGTTCACTAGGTTAATTCCTCGGAAGGCGGGACTGGCATTTGATGAAATAATGGGTCGACTGGTCTTATATTCACTGGAATTGAGAAGGATGAAAGGGGATCTTTTAGAAACATACAGAGTCCTTAAGGTATTGGATATGCTAGATGCAGGAACAATGTTCGCAATGTTGGGGAAGTCCAAAACCAGGGGTCAAGGTTCAGGAATAAGGGGTAGGCAATTTAGGACTGAGATAAGGAAACCCCTTCCACCCAGACAGTTGTGCATCTGTGGAATTTTCTGCCAAAGAAGGCAGTGGAGGCTAATTCACTAGAAGCATTCAAAAGAAGGTTAGATTTAGCTCTTGGGACTAACGGAATCAAGGGATATGGGGAGACAGCAGGAACGGGGTAATGATTTTGGATGGTAGGCCATGACCATATTGAATGGCGTTGCTGGCTCGAAGTGTTGAATAGCCTACGCCTACACCTATTTTCTATATTTCTGTGTTTCTGTGAAACGGCAACTACGCATGGATGGACACAAAATGCTGGAACAACTCAGCGGGCTAGGTGGCATCACTGGAGAATAGGAATGAGACATCACTGGAGAATATGCGCCGTTGTAGTCTGACGTATCCTTCCGAAACGAAACGCCGTCTATCCATGTTCTCCTGGAATGCTGCCTGACCCCCTGAGCTACTCAGATATTTTTGTTCTTGATTTGGCATAAACCAGTGTCTGCAGTTCCTTGTTACGTCACCCACCTATGTTCACCAGAGATGTAGGTTGACCCGCAGAGTTTATCTACGGTTTGCATACAAAACGTTTTAGTTGGTACCTACGTATTCTATCGATATTCGATTGCCGCCTTCTCAGCCTGTAGACTCCTCCTTCCTAACCTACCCTCTAATGATGTCTGTATGGAGTTCTCATTTTGACCGTGCCACAGCGGGGATTTTTCCTCATGGGCTTCAGTTACTCCTGACGTCCCAAAGATCAATTGGCTGACAGAGTAAATGGCCTCAATGAGATGACACTGTTGAAGCTAGGCTGTTGGAGATTTCGCGAGCTTTTGAGTGGCATGCAAGATGAAATACTGCACGGCCCTCTGGGGGTGGAGAGGAGCTGAAGAATGGACTACCGCGATGCCCCACACAGCCGGCATTGACGACGGTCCGATTGGTATCTCGGAGGGATAGATGCAATAATATAACGGACGACAATATCATTTCGCAACGTATTTTCAGTTTTACTGAGAACTAAAAACACTTTATTGAATTGGAAAAGAAAACGAATGGACACTTCATCACATTTTTAAATTCCTCCCGGAATTTGTTCTGGGACACCCCATAAATAAACGTGTTTGTGCAAGCACTCAGGCACCTCAGCATGTATCCGGACTTTTCTCCGATGCTAAATGGGTCATTGTAATCTGCCGTTAAAATCTGAACGTCTATGAAGTAGAGACTCACGAAACATAAGAAGTTCACCATCCACAGGAGCACGAAGCTACCAGAAATGGCCAGCAATAGAATGATGGATTTCCTTCTGTTCTCAACCTCCTGATCTGCGCCGCTTTCGTCATTCCTGTTCCCTCGGAGACCGACCCTCACTCTGTTGGCGTGTATAATGTGCCTGACTGTCAGGGCGTTGAGGAGAATGATCACTAAAATCGGTGCAAATGGGGTTACAATGGGTTCGACAGACAAAAATGCTATCCATACCGGAGAAGTATAGAAATCTGAGGTTAGGCCGCAGGAAACACTGCCAATTATTTCCTGAGGCACGTAGGCAAAATATGCTGGGATATTTTGAAAAATACATAATATACACGTGACTGCTATCACCAAAGTCGCAGTTTTCGCTGTGCAATATTTTGCTCGTAACTTCGGATTACAAATGGTGACAAATCGATCGAAGGTGAACGTAACCGTTAGCCAAACGGAGCAATCAATGGAAATCATAAAAAGGGTCAAGTTGATGCTACAAATGGGAAATAAGTTCAGGAATGAATAGGGAAAATAGCCATCTTTAATCTCGTAGAGGATTACCTCGAAGATCAGCACCATTAAATCAGCTGCGGCCATGGACACCAGGTAGAGGGTGATGCATTTGGAGAGACCACACTTTCCGCGTGACAGAATGACGATTGCCAATAGGTTAGCTGTGGAAAAGACGACATTGTCAAATTATATTAATTATTCCAGGAGACCGTTATTGCAATTGTTTATTTGTAAATAAATGAAAGGATAATCCGAGTCTGTAACTTTCGCACCTTCATCCTATGGACAACACATCTTTGTTTCTAAAAAGGAAATATGAGAGATGTATTCGCAAATTAATAGTGAACAAAATCCTACTGCCAATGACATGAGTGGGTTTACAGATTCAAGGCACGGTGAAGAACGATTTAAAATAAGTCTGGCGTTTATAGTCCATTCAGAACAATTGCGATTCCGTTCATTTGACCAAAGAGCAATGTGGAGTGTAACGAATATCGGCGGATTAGATTCATCACATTCCAGCGCCATAGCACATGTTAAATCCTTCAATCTGTAAGTAGGACAGAACATTTACACATTGCACTGCACAAGACAACTTGCATGGAGGCAAGATCTACTACAAACACACACAGATTGTGAGCCGAAACTACATGACGCGGATCTTTGCGATGTGGGAAGAATCCGGAGCCGCACGACAACTCCACGCGGTTACCGAGAGAAAGCAAAAAGTGTGCGCAGATAGTAAGCGAGGTCAAAAACGAAACTGGATCTCTGGCGCAATGAGGCAGCAGATCTACGAACAGCGCTACAGCGCGGCCCGGACGTCCGGTTAAATTCTACTCGCGAAATGCTGCTTTCTGGTAGTTTGTATATCCACTACAACTGTTGTCCATAGCGCATCTGCCTAAATCTTTGGGGGAATTTGTGAAGAACATGTTGAAAGGCAAATTAGCGCATAATCAAGGTCTCGACCCAAAACGTCACCCATTCATTCTGTCCAGAGATGCTGCCGTTTCCGCTGAGTTACTGCAGCTTTTTATGGTTATCTTCGGATTGCGTTTTGAAGCGACATAGACAAAATGCACTAAACCTTCCGCTTCCATATCGGAGGGAGAACATTCCGTTTCGATTTTGGGAAATTTAGAATAAACTTCCTGTGTTTGTTTTAACATTGCTACTGGAATCAGAAGCTCCCGGTCTAACTGCAGGTTGCGATTGCACTATATCTGCGGGAAACCGTCATTCAGTGTGTGATTGTCAGAACCGTTGAATATGATGTGCACCACCAGACAAGGCGTGGAAGAAGCTCATCTCTCTCCTTGGGAGTCAAGGTAAAAACAATAATAATTTCTTGTTTGTTATCCCGCAGCCGCCGCAACATGGTGATTGTCAAGTTTAGCCAATGCAACCCCCTTTCCAGCCCAAGATGCGCGGTAAATTATTCAAATGTGAAAGCCATTTACGATCTGAGAGCAGGCAACATATGTACAGCATACACATACAACATGGACCAGCAGACTAGACCAAACCGTGTATGTGTGAAACTTTACCTTCTGCCTGTGACCGCGTAGGTTAACATGGGATTAGTATGACCGGTTGATCGATAGCTCGTAGAGAACCGGTGGCCAATGGATCTGCTTCTATGGTATATATCTGAATTAAATGATTACAGCACAGGATATATTCGGTGTATAGCATATATACCAATTGTAACGATGATTTAAACAAAGCCGAGGTTTACATGTGATCTATGTCCTCCGATCCTTGCTTGTCCACCTGGCTGTACATCTATTGGCAACATATTCCATTCAATAGTTTGTAATTTCGTTATCAATATTTGGCATTAGTAATTCAAACATTAAATAACAGCACATATATTTTAGCAGTAAAAATTAGACGGTGAAGCATATGCCTAAAATAATAAATGGCTTACCAGGAACACCAATGCTGGCAAGGATAGGGTAGAAAATATTTTCTATCTGATTGAGTACCGGCAGTTCCATGCCCAGAGATAACCGACGTTTCTTGCTATTGGTATGACAGATCACTTGCTTTTTAACATCGGTAGCATATTCTCCAGAGAAACCATATGACGACTAATCAAGGCAATTTAATTGGGATTAGTGTCAGTCATTTAAACAAACACAGTTATCCACAGCACGTTTGCTGCTGCTATTTATGGAACTGCATTGTAACCGTTAGGAACGATATATGTTTATTATTATATTGCACGAAACAGAAATAATTTTAAGTAATAACATAGATTACTTATTCTATTTGCATTCTCTGTTTCATGTAGCAATACAATATTGGATTATCCAGGCATAGCCTTGTGCCTATTGTAAAGCCTCTTGCACATCACTCTCACATCTGCCTCAACCACCATCCCCGGCAGCGCATTGGCGGCATCCGCCACCCTCTGTAAAAACGTGCCTCATCTATCTATCTATCTATCTATCTATCTATCTATCTATCTATCTATCTATCTATCTATCTATCTATCTATCTATCTATCTATCTCTCTATCTCTCTATCTATCTATCTATCTATCTATCTATCTATCTATCTATCTATCTATCTATCTATCTATCTATCTATCTATATATCTATCTATCGTGGCTTGCAAAAGTTTTCATACCCCTTGATCTTTTCCACATTTTGTCATGTTACAACCACAAACATAAATGTATGTTATTGGGATTTTATGTGATAGACCAACATAAAGTGGCGCATAATTGTGAAGTGGAAGGAAAATGATACATGGTTTCCAAATTTTATTACAAATAAAAAACTGAAAAGTGTGGCGTGCAAATGTATTCAGCCCCCCTGAGTCAATACTTTATAGAACCACCTTTTGCTGCAATTACAGCTGCAAGTCTTTTGGGGTTTGTCTCTACCAGCTTTTCACATCTAGAGACTGACATTTTTGCCCATTCTTCTTTGCAAAATAGCTCAAGCTCAGTCAGATTGGATGGAGAGCGTCTGTGAACAGTAATTTTCAAGTCATTCTAGAGATTCTCAATTGGATTTAGGTCTGGACTTTGACTGGGCCATTCTAACACATGAATATGCTTTGATCTAAACCATTCCATTGTAGCTCTGGTTGTATGTTTAGTGTCGTTGTCCTGCTGGAAGGTGAACCTCCGCCCCAGTCTCAAGTCTTTTGCAGACCCTAACAGGTTTTCTTCCAAGATTGCCCTGTATTTGGCTCCATACATCTTCCCATCAACTCTGACCAGCTTCCCTGTCCCTGCTGAAGAAAAGCATCCCCACAGCATGATGCTGCCACCACCATGTTTCACAGTGGGGATGGTGTGTTTAGGGTGATGTGCAATGTTAGTTTTCCCCACAGATAGCGTTTTGCTTTTTGGCCAAAAACTTCAATTTTGGTCTCATCAGACCAGAGCACCTTCCTCCACGTGTTTGCTGTGTCCCCCACATGGCTTGTGGCAAACTGCAAACAGGACTTCTTACGGCTTTGTTTCAACAATGGCTTTCTTCTTACCACTCTTCCATAAAGGCCCGATTTGTGGAGTGTACGACTAATAGTTGTCCTTTGGACAGATTCTCCCACCTGAGCTGTGGATCTCTGCAGCTCCTCCAGAGTTACCATGGGCCTCTTGGCTGCTTCTTTGATCACTGCTCTCCTTGCCCGGCCTGTCAGTTTAGGTGGAAGGCCATGTCTTGGTAGGTTTGCAGTTGTGCCATACTCTTTCCATTTTTGGATGATGGATTGAACAGTGCTCTGTGAGATGTTCAAAGCTTGGGATATTTTTTTATAACCTAAACCTGCTTTAAACTTTTTCACAACTTTATCCCTGACCTGTCTGGTGTGTTCCTCGGGCTTCGTGATGCTGTTTGTTCACTAATGTTCGCTAACAAACCTCTGAGGCCTTCACAGAACAGCTGTATTTATACTGCGATTAGATTACACACACACACTTTTCAGTTTTTTATTTGTAAAAAACGTTGAAAGCCATGTATCATTTTCCTTCCACTTCACAATTATGCGCCACTTTGTATCCCAATAAAATACATTTACGTTTGTGGTTGTAACGTGACAACATGTGGAAAAGTTCAAGGGGTATGAATACTTTTGCAAGCCACTGTATCTATCTATCTATCTATCTATCTATCTATCTATCTATCTATCTATCTATCTATCTATCTATCTATCTATCTATCTATCTATCTATCTATCTATCTATCTATCTATCTATCTATCTATCTATCTATCTACCTACCTACCTACCTACCTACCTACCTACCTACCTACCTACCTACCTACCTACCTATCTATCTATCTATCTATCTATCTATCTATCTGCCTGTCCATCTGTCTGTCTATCTGTCTATCTGTCTGTCTGTGTGTCTGTCTCGCTGTCTGTCCGTGTGTCTGTCCGTCTGTCTGTCTGTGTGTCTGTCTGTCTGTGTGTCTATCTGTCTGTCTGTGTGTCTGTCTGTGTGTCTGTCCGTCTGTCTGTCTGTCTATCTATCTATCTATCTATCTATCTATCTATCTATCTATCTATCTATCTATCTATCTATCTATCTATCTATCTATCTATCTATCTATCTATCTATCTATCTATCTATCTATCTATCTATCTATCTATCTATCTATCTACCTGTCTATCTGTCTGTCTGTCTGTCTGTCTCGCTGTCTGTCTGTGTGTCTGTCCGTCTGCCTGTCTGTGTGTCTGTCTGTCTGTGTGTCTATCTGTCTGTCTGTGTGTCTGTCTGTGTGTCTGTCTGTCTGTCTATCTATCTATCTATCTATCTATCTATCTATCTATCTATCTATCTATCTATCTATCTATCTATCTATCTATCTATCTATCTATCTATCTATCTATCTATCTATCTATCTATCTATCTATCTATCTATCTATCTATCTATCTATCTATCTATCTATCTATCTATCTATCTATCTATCTATCTATCTATCTATCTATCTATCTATCTGTCCATCTGTCTGTCTATCTGTCTATCTGTCTGTCTGTCTCGCTGTCTGTCTGTGTGTCTGTCCGTCTGTCTGTCTGTGTGTCTGTCTGTCTGTGTGTCTATCTGTCTGTCTGTGTGTCTGTCTGTGTGTCTGTCTGTCTGTCTATCTATCTATCTATCTATCTATCTATCTATCTATCTATCTATCTATCTATCTATCTATCTATCTATCTATCTATCTATCTATCTATCTATCTATCTATCTATCTATCTATCTATCTATCTATCTATCTCTCTATCGTACAACATAAAATCCTGATCTTGGATATGTGTGAGAGCCTCATCTATAATAGAAGAGGGGAATTATTCTGCATTATTGAAGCGGATTGGGCATGTTCCTACTGAAGTCAATATCTATCTCTTTCATCCAAGGTGATGGACTATTGTGCGTGTGTGTTAGTACGAGGAGATGTGCTAGAAAGAGCTGTCAAAACGACAAAGTGGGATGTTGGTCAGCTGCAGAAATATGCGGGAAATGGCAGATGGATTTCAATCCCAGTAACTGGGAGGTGTTGCACGTACAAATTCACAGGTTATAGATGTAGAATTCGGCCACTCGGCCCATTGGATCTACTCTGCCATTCAATCGTGGTTGGTCTCTGCCGTCTAATCCAATTGTCTGCCTTCTGTCTATAACCCTTGACACCCGTTCTATTCAAGACATTGTCTATCTCTGCCTTTAAAATATCTACTGACGGCCTCCACAGCCCCTCGTGACACTAAATTCCACTGATTAACTACCTTCTGAATAAAAAAAGTTCCTCCTCATCTCCTTTCTAAAAGAGAGCCCTTTAGTTCTGAGGCGATGACCTCTGGTCCCAGACTCTCGCAGCAGTGAAAACAACCTTTCTGTGCCTTATATTATTCTGTACGTTTCAATGACGTCCCCCTCAACCTTCTAAACTCCAGTGAGTGGTGACCCAGTGTTGTCAAACGCTCATCGTGTGATAACCCACATATTCCTGGAATCATTTTGGTATAGATTATCTGGACCCTCTACAGAGCCAGCGCAACCTTCCTCTGATATGTGGCCCAAACCAGCTCACAGGACTCCAAATGCTGCCTGACCAACGCCTTATCGAGCCTCAGCATTACATCTCTGTATTTGTTTTCCAGTCCGCTTGATATAAATGCCAGCATTGAATTTGCCTTCCTTACTCCCGATTCGACTTGCAGTTTGGGAGTCCTGCACCAGCACTCCCAAGTCCCTTGGGCACCTCCGATTTATGGATTATGTCCCCATTTACAAAATAACCAACGGCTTTATTATTATTACCAAAAATGCATGACTCCGCAGTTTGCTATACAGGTTTTCTTCTGCCACTTCTCTGTCCATTCTCCTAACCTGCCTAAGTCCTTCTAAAGAGTCCTTGCTTCTTGTCCACTGACTGATCCTCCACCTATATGAGCATCATCTGCAAACTTGACGTCGAAGCCGTCAATCCCCTTATCCAAATCATTAATATACAAAGTGAAGAGAAGCGGCCCCTGCACTGACCCTTGCGGAACTTCACCAGTCACTGACAGCCCACCTGAAAAAGCATATTTTATTGCAACTCTTTGCCACACAGCAAACCCGCTATTCATGCTGGCATCTTTCCATCAATAACATGGATACTCATATATCCCCGAGCAGCCTGTGCAGCACCTCATCGAATCGCTTCTGAGATTCTAGGAAAACAACATCTACCGCCTCCCCTCTGTCTGTCATGCTATTAACTTTCTCCAAGAACACCAGCAAGACAAGATCATCCCTTCACAACATCATGCTGACGTCGGCCTCTTTTATCGCGAACGTCCAACTGCTGGGTAACCTCATCCTTTATAATTGACTCTAAAATCTTAGCAACCACCGATGACATTAACCTGTCTATAGTTTCCGCTCTTCTGCCTTGTTCCCTTCATGTACAGCGGGGTGATATCCGCAATTCACCAATCTCAGTGAATCACTTCTAACTCAAGTGATTCTTGAAATATCACAAATAATGCCTCCACAATTCTCGTGGCCACCTACTTCAGAACCACGGGGTGCAGTCCATTCGGTCCAGGTGACCTAACGAGCCTCAGTTTTCCAAGCACCTTCACCTTAGTAATCGCGTGGGTCGAAAGGCAATCGTGGATGACCAAGGAGATTGTAAACCTGACAAGGAAAAAAGAAGCGCATGTCAGGTTGACGTGGGTGGCTGGACCTAATGGGTTCTTTCCAAGGTTTTTGAAGGAGACGGAGGAGCAGATTGCTTATTTTGGTGCATCTGCAGAGGCTTGGAAGAGTTTCCAGAAATATACCGATTGTTTTCAGTCTCTGAAGGACGTAGGCTTCAGTGTGTCTACTTAGCTGTGCCATCATTGTGTTTGGACCACACAGATCATACTGTATTTATCGCTAAGCAAATTGAAGTTCTCAAACATTCGAACCTTAGCATAATTGGTGGGGCATGGTCGTACTGTCCAATACCTATATTTTTAATCCGCAGACAGAGATAGATATCGACGTAGATACGTTTTTCTTATGTCTGCAGACAAAGCAGATATTGCTGAAGTTGCGAGATGGGGGGAATATTGTAAAAGTACACAGTGGGATGTCGGTCAGCTGCAGACATATGCGGGGAAGTGGCAGATGAGTTTAAATTTCGGTAGTTAGGATGTGTTGCCTTTTGCGAGGTCAATGTAAAGCGAACTATACGGTTGACGGCAGGACTCTTAACAACACTGATATGAAGAATGATATTCAGGTCCAGATGCGCAGCTCCCTGAAAGTAGCATCATAAGCAGAAAGCATCGTTCAGGAGGCGTATGGAATGCTTGCCTACGTTGGGCGGGCTTTGATTACAAAGGTCACGAAGTCACGATGCTGTTCTCCACCAGTTTGGTTAGGCCTCATTTGGAGCGTTGTGTGCAGTTCTGGGGGGCCCCTTGCAGCAATGACGTGGAGGCTTTGGAGTGGATGCAGAGGCGTTTTACTGGAATTCTGCCTCGAATGGACTGTATTTGTTACAAGGAGAAGTTGGACAATCTTTGATCGCTTTCTCTGGAATGCTGAAGGATGCAGAGAGACATAATATAAATAAACACAATTGTGGGAAGCGTACATGAGGTAAACACTCAGAAACATATCCTTGCTGGGATGGACTAGAGAGCATATGTTTAAATTGAGAGGGTCAACATTTAAAGCAGATACGCGGCCAGGAGCTTTAGCAGGTCGTGGCGAGTGGCTGGAACGGGCTGCCAGGAATGGCGGTGAAAGCAGATGTGAGAGTGTTGTGCGCGAAGCTTTTAGATAGGAAAATGGATATGCGTGGATAATTCAACATTATTTTGCCGCTGGAAGCAGAGAATGTGAATAGATTAATAAATATATGTTCTTACTTATAATTCTCCCTATTTTGTGTAATAGAGTAATATAATATCTATCTAATAGAACAATGCTGGCAGTTATTGCGCAATAACATACTTAGCAGCAGCTAACGTGATGAGGTTAACTTTGTTTGTTTAACTGACTGACACTAATCCCAATTAATTTGCCTTGATTAGAAGTCATATGATTTATCTGGAGAATATGCAGCTAACTTTAAATGCAAGCGACCTGTCAGACCACTGGCAGAAAACGTCGATAAAATCTGGGCATGCAACTGCCGGTACTCAACCAGGTAGAGAACATTTTCTACCCTATCCTTGTCATCATTGGTATTCCTGGTAAGCCCTTTGTTATTCGGTACCCAGGTTTCGCTCTCTCGCCTTTACTGTTGAAATAATCTGTGCTATTAATTATGGCTTGAGTTACTGATCCAGCATTGTGCGGCTCATATTTATCGGATCCGCCCGTCGCACACTGAATTAAGATACCCACACATGTTCGATACCAATCTGTAGCTGGTGCGAATGTTTCTGACACCATTAGCGCTGTGAAAAAACAGGACTGTAATTATACTTCATCGCCAAATCGAAATCGACAGATAGCGGATGCAATGTATCCTGCCCCGATGATAAGTTCGGTCAATCTGGTCTGTGTCGCGACCAACTGTATCTATCAGATACACCGGCTGATTTTCAGTTGGCATGCTCTTCTCAATTTACTCCAAGTTTTGCCATGACCCGATGCACTTTCGAGAAATTATGTGGGCAGGTAACCTGCCAGCCAGCGGCGTGTCGCAAGTAGGACAACGGAGAACCGTGCCGCACATAAGCGGAGCTTTGAGAGCTGCTGCCTTCCAGCGCAAGAGAGTCAGTTTGACCCTGACCTGGGGTCCTGTGTGGAATTTGCACTGATCTCGGCTGATTGCGTTGATTTAACTGTCAGCTCTGGCTCCTTCCGCACCCCAAAAGTCCGGACGCTCTAGATTTCTCTCACAGCCCGTCTTGGTTTGTAGGTGAACTGGATTCAATAATTTGCTTCCAGTGTGCGGGGAGTGGATGCGAATGTTGGATAACATAGAACCAGTGTAGACGGGTGATAGATGATCCGTACAACTCGGTGTGCCGGAGACTTGTTACCATGCTGCATTAATCAATCCATCAAACAATGACCCAGGGAGAACCTACGCCAGCGCAGGGAGAAAGTGCAACCAGCACTAGTGAACAGTATCGATCCTAGAACGTTTAGCTGTCGGGCAGCAGTGCGCCTGCTGTTAATTTGTCGAGGGAAATGGGCGCTAAAAATAGAATGCTTTATAACGCAAGCGCGTTAGGAAATATAGTTTAACTGAGGCGGGAATTGGATGCAGTATTCGCATTCATATGTGCATCCCGAAATCAATCAGCTGGTGAGAAATGCGAGTCTGGCCACGCCTCACCGCGGACGTGTGTACAGAACTTCTCGATGCGATTTATGTTTAGACGCAATACTTGTCAACTGCGGTAATCATCAAAATGTTCTTGTGTTTATATTGATGCTGCATTCTGCCTGCAGATGGATGGTTATGCCATAAGGTTTTGGCGCTGGACTGTGATGAGCAAATCGGCCAATATTCGTTCCCCTACACATTCCTTTGTGGTCAGGCGAATGAAATTCACGATTGATATGTATCCACCATACACGTCAGACGTCCTAATAATCGTTCTGCGATAGGCCGCGATTCCAGTCATGGCCTTGGCCATTGCATTTTATTCACTATTAGTTTGCGAAATCCATCTTTCAGATGTCCTTTGCAGAATCAGAGTAAAGGGGTAGGTGACAGTCTGATATACTCCATTTACCTTCACAGAACTGTCAAACTGAAGTTCTTCTGGGATAGTGAATGTTGGTGATTTTAATTTCGTCTTTCCTACAGCTAATCTGATGGCAATCGTAATTCTCTCCCGGGGAAAGTGTGGACTCTCCAAATGTATCTCCCGCTATCTGGTATCCATGGCCGTAGCTGATTTAATGGTTCTGATCTTCGAGGTAATTCTCTCCGAGATTTCAGATGGCTATTTTCCTTATTCATTCCTCAACATAACTCATGTTTGTAAACTGAATATTGTCTTAAATTTTATTTGTTTCGATTGCTCTGTCTGGCTAACGGTGACCTTCACATTCGATCGATTTGTCACTATATGTACTCAGAATTTAAGAACAAAATATTGCACGGAGAGAACTGCGGCTTTGGTGATAGCGCTGACCTGTATCTTCTCTATTATCGCAAATATACCTATATATTTTGCCTTCGGGCCTCGAGAAATAATTAACAACGTGGGCTGGTCATGTATCATGAACCCATACTTCTACACCTCACAGTTGTGGGCAGCACTTTTGTCCATCAAAATCATTTTTACCCCATGTTTACCAATTTTGCTGATCATGCTCCTCAATGCCCTGACAATCAGGCACATCATACACGCCAACAGAGTGAGGAGAGGTCTCCGAGAGAAAACGAAGGACGATGGCGGCACGGATCAAGAGGTGGAGAGCAGAAGGAAGTCCATCATTCTATTGCTGGCCATATCCGGTAGCTTTGTCCTACTGTGGATTGTAAACTTCGTGTGCGTCTTGAGTGTAAATTTCCTCGACGTAGAGCTTTTAACAACAGATAACAACGACCCATTTACAATTGCGGAACTGTCCGGATACATGCTGAGGTCTCTGAGTGCTTGCATCAATACGTTTATTTATGGGGTGTCTCAGAAAAAATTCAGGGAGGAATTTATACATGTGATTAAGAGCCCATTCATTTTAATTTGCAATTCAATAAAGTGTTTGTTGTGATATAAGTGTTCAAAGTGAAAACCCGTTTCGAAATTACGTTGCCTTCTACATTATACCATTGCACCTGACTTTCCTAGATACCATTTGCACCACCGGGTCAATACCGGGCGTCACGGTAATGGCTGCATTCACTTTCCCCTCTGCACGCCCATTTAATTTATTCCCTAATGAGTCACTTAAATGCCCACTATTGAACCAGCAGCCCGGATTATAGAGGCTATTTGCCCTGTCAACTACTTACATCTTAGGGGCGTGGAAAGTAACGAGTCCCTGAGGGAATTCCCTGCGGTGGCAGGGAGAACATGAGAAATCCACACAGCATCAGAGAACAGGATCGGAAGGAAGATTCTGCACGTGTATCTTCTACAGGCACACACGTCGTTAATCGCACGTTTGGCATTGCGTTTTAACTAAAATAATTTACACGCTGAGAAAGTATAAACATAGATATCGTGTTAGAATTGGATATAAAACTAGTTTCGCACGGGGTAAATTACTGTTCTTTAACCTAATAACCCATCGGTACTGGTTAACCCAAAAAGACACAAAGTGATGGAGTAACATAACAGGTTAGGCATCATCTCTCGGGGACAGAGATGGGTGGCGTAATAATGAAGGAACTGTAGGTGCTGGATTATACCGAATGTCGATATAAAACAATGAAGTAAGGCAGCTACGTTGGAGAACATGGATAGACGATGTTTCGGGTCGGTAACCCTTTTCAGAGTAAGGAATGGTTCCGGGCCGCAACGTCGCCTATCCATGTTCTCCAGAGAAGCTCTCTGCTGCGATGGCTGGCTCAGTATTTTGTGTCTATCGATAGAGAGGTGACGTTTGTGGTCGGACGAATTCTTCACATTCAATAAAGTATTGTGTGCGCCTCTGGGTGAGCATGTTATGGAGAGTATTTGCGAGCAGCAGAGGTGATGGTCAACAAGACGAATTGTGTAAGACCTGGTCTTCTTTCTTCCACCGGAATATAACAGTAAGTATAAAAGAGGTCCCCCACACTCTTCTAAACCTGTCTCCCGATTTCCAGCAGGGAAGCACAGTAATGGCACCACCCGTTCACAACAATTGATAGTCTCAGACCCCATCATCTCCCCAATGCACTTCACTCGTGCATCCCTGGATCCCTCTTCCCTTTTACCCACAGCCCTCACCAGTGTCGTGTTTTCACCATCTCCCCTGACCTCCCTCTTTAGCATGCAGTACGAACGGTTCTCAGCAGAAGCCTTATCTTCATACCCC
Organism: Okamejei kenojei; assembly: GCA_035221665.1. NCBI lineage: Eukaryota > Metazoa > Chordata > Chondrichthyes > Rajiformes > Rajidae > Okamejei > Okamejei kenojei. The sequence goes on along the minus strand of CM069160.1, from coordinate 5,969,432 downwards.
TGCATCGACATGTCAACGAAAACCCCCACTCCCGCCCCCAAACCGCACCTCCGCCATAATTAAGAGCACTTCCTCCGGTCCCTTGCCATCGGTTCTTTTCTATGGCAAGGGGTTTCGACTTCCAGTAATTACACATTGTCCCGTATCCAACATTTCCCCTCCACTTGGCCTCACCCTTCCGGCCTTCTACCATTACTGGACTATGTTACTTCGAACTGCCGTCGCGACATCAACCGTTTTGCATTCTCCACCACCGTGACGACGCTGATCTCATCCGTCGCAAAGCACAGCCGTCCTCTCTCCCAACAAAAATCCGTACATTGTTACTGAACCGACCGACAAGGGAGAAGCGTTTGTTGTCTGGCGGGCTGACCTCGACTGCGGGATTCAAGGCTGCAACTGTCCGCCACCTCTTCATGCTGCCCCTCGACTAGTTCAATTTAGTTCATGTCACGTTTACCGAGGTACAGTGTAAAGCTTTTGTTGTGTGCTAACCAGTCAGCAGAAAGACGATGTATGATTACAATCGATCCATTTACAGTGTATAGACACGCGAGAAGGGAATACCGTCTAGTGCAAGGTAAAGCTAGCAAAGTCCGATCAAGGATAGACCGAGAATCATCAAAGAGGTGGATAGTAGTTTATTATTGCTCTGTTGTTGTGGTAGGTTGGTTGAGTTGCCTGATAACAGCTGGGAAGGATCTCTCCCTGAATATAGTGGCGTGAGGTTTGGACACTTCTATAGCTTTTACCTGATGAGAGAGGTGTCATTTGCCAATGGACCCACAGACGATTAGCAGGCCATCCTCTCCAAGACTGCCTCTGACTATATCCTCTCCACAGCCTCCAACCTTTTCCCCCAATCCCGCAAAGCTCTTAATCACCACCTTCTACAATGCAGACTGTTCTGGAAGACCCATTGTTTCTGCCAGCTCCTGCCCCGTTGAACTCATCTCCACTTACATCGATTCCATCCCATCCCTCCTTGTCCGTTCCATTGCCACCTAAGGCCCAAGGCAGCTAACTACCCTTCATGTATTCAATAACTTTCAGTTTCTAGACATCCGATGATCATTTTTACATGCAAGTCCAGTCCCTTCAGTCCTCCATCCTCCAATTCCTCTGACAGCCTTCCAGTTCTTCCTCGAACAGAGACCCATTTAATGTCTCTCTGCTAACAATCTCCTACGCTGGCGGAATTTCTCCGTGCCTTGGGAATTTGGACTCCTCTTACTCTGTCCACGTCAAGCGTGTATTCAATGCGTGAATTGATGCCATGTACATTCGAATGGGCACCAGCTATGTCTGCCCATTTTCGGTAACGTCCGACAGTTCTTGTTCCAGTTGTACTCTGGCCCCATCCGCCAACTCTTTCACCGCTGTATTTATGTCTGCATCGGGACTGCCGACTGCAAACCGTGCAGGTTTCGTTGATTTGATTACCTTTACAACGAAGATCCACCGTCCCTCAATTCATCTGGATTATCTCTGCCACGTAATACCCTTCTATTTGTTATTTTTATCTCCATCATAGGGGAGCACGATTTATGATTACTGAAAGAGTGCCACGTTTATCCGGATTACTCTCCCTCCCACACTGCCTCTTTCAAGGACGTTATCCTCTACCCCTCCGTCTCCGGGACATCTATTCCCAGGATGGGGCTTTTCTAGTCGAGCACTCCCAAGTTTGTCCTCATTGTTCAAGAGAACGTGGTTTACCCCGCTGCTGTCATAAATTGACCCCCCACCCACGTCTCATCTGCGACCCGCATTTTTACTCTCTGGATTGCTGAGGAACAGCACATGTGATCTAGTTTATGCAAGTGTAACAGCAGTGATGTCAGATATCAGTGATAGGGAAGTTATTGGACCGGTTCGAAGAAGATGTGTGTTGATTACATTGATGGTAAGATGAAGCGCAGAAACCTGTCCCATCGAGTCCACGCCATCTATCGGCCATTCACGGTAGTTCTAAAAGAGAGCGCTCTGATGGGCATTTTTTTCTGACGCCAATTAACGTCTGCAGCAGCTGTGGCACAGAGCTGTCCACTTGGAAAGTCAGGGATTACTTGGACAAAGGCAGTCGCTTTTTCCAGGAGATTGTGTTTGACTTTTTTATTTCATTCTTTCAGAGGCAATGAGGCATTGATGACGCAGTGTACTTGATGTGAATTGGCATAAACTTATTGAATGCCTTTGGCCAGCTCCCAGTTACAGTTCACAAAGGTGAATGCCACGGGATTTAAGACGTCGAAAGTTGGATGCAGAATTGGGCTGGAAAACTCCGAAGGTTAAAAATAATTGGTGGGTGAGGGTGGGGAGGGGGTCCAAGGAATGTGTGCACATGTGCTTATCTTTACGGAGTTTGTACGCTCTCTCCCGTAACCTTATTGATTTAATGCTTTGCATTTGCGCAATGTGGGATATGACCAGTAAGTCTGTAGATGTCAAAAATGATGGCATTGTTCACAGTGTGGAAGATAATTATTGGCTGGAATACGATATTTGATTAAAAATGGCTGTGCAATGGTAGATGCAATAGAGGGGGTCCAAGGCTTTATACCGCTACGACACCGTGGTGGGCAGTGGGATAACATAGATCTAGTGTTACTATGACAGGCTATTAAGCTTCCGCGTTTAAGTTTCTGTTTTGCAACTTTAGTGAGATCCCACATTTTCTAGATTTCTATGTGCGTATTTGAACACATGATCTCACTTTACACACAGATTGCATAACACATATACTGTCCCTGTCCCAGTCATAATAGTTGAGATATTTCCCTAAATGGTCTAAATATAGTTGGGAGGGAGAGAGAGAGGTAGAGATAGAGGGAAAGAAAGGGAGGGAGGAGAGGAGAGAGAGAGAGAGAGAGAGAGAGAGAGAGAGAGAGAGAGAGAGAGAGAGAGAGAGAGAGAGAGAGACGAGAGAGAGAGAGAAGAGAGAGAGATAGAGTTAGAGAGAGAGAGAGAGAGAGAGGAGAGAGAGAGAGGGAGGAAGGGAGAGAGAGAGAGAGAGAGCGTGAGAGAGAAATAAAGAGAAAAAGAGAGAGAGAAGAGAGAGAGAGAGAGAGAGAGAGAGAGAGAGAGAGAGAGAGAGAGAGAGAGAGAGAGAGAGAGAGAGAGAGATAGAGAGAGAGAGAGAGAGAGAGAGATGTGGTGCGTGAGAGTGAGGGAGAGAAAGAGATAGGTAGATGGTAGAAAAAGCAACCTACCAGAGGACTGGGAGAAAATCAGAGTCCAGCAGGGGGACAAAGGGTTGAATTAGGAAAGGGGAAAATAGATTATGAAAGAAAACTGGCAGGGAAACTATAAAAAACTGACTGCAAAGGTTTTTTATAGACATGTGAAGAGAAAAAGATTTGTTAAAATAAAATGTAGGCCTCCTTGCAGGCAGACACAGGTGAAATGATCATGGGGAACAAGGACATGGCAGACCAATCGAATAACTACTTTGCTTCTGTCTTCATTAAGGAAGACATAAATAATCTTCCGGAAATAGCAGGGAACCGGGGTCAAATGGGATGGAGGAACTGACTGAAATCCAGGTTAGCGGGAAGTGGTGTTTAGGTAAATTTAATGGATTAAAGGCCGATACATCCCCATGGCCAGATAGGTTGCATCCCAGAGTACTTAAGGAAGTTGCTCCAGAAATAGTGGCATGCATTGTGATAATTTTTCTTTTCAAAACATAGAAACATAGAAAATTGGTGCAGGAGTAGAGCATTCGGCCCTTCGAGCCTGCACCGCCCATTCAATATGATCATGGCTGATCATCCAAAACTCTTTAGATTCTGGAGAAGTTTCCTCAAGATTGGAGTGTAGCTAATGTAACCCCATTTTTTTTAAGTGAGGGAGAGAGAAAACGGAGAATTACAGACCAGTTAGTCTAACTTCGGTAGTGGGGAAACTGGTAGAGTCAGTTATTAAAGATGGGATAGCAGCACATTTGGAAAAGTGGTGTAATAATTGGAAAAGTCCAGCATGGATTCATGGAAGGTAAATCATGTCTGACGAATCTTATAAAATTTTCCGAGGATTTTTAACTAGCAGAGTGGTTAAGGGAAAATCGGTGGGTGTGTTATATCTGGACTTTCAGAATGTTTTTGACAAGGTCTGGCCTCGGTGAAAGCGAATTCAGCAATGACTTTGCAACTTTTCTCTGAGGTTTGCGATTCTGAATGTTATTTAGTGGTAAGGCCCGACATTTCATTTGAGGTATCGTGTACTTTCAGGTAACACGTTCTCTGACAGTATTATGTTACAGAGTAGATAAATTGATCTCATCATCGTATATCGATCGTATTGGTTGGGGATGTGACGATATTTTGCATATGTTTTCAACGGAAATGTAAAACATAACTTTACAAGTTATGAATATCTCGGTTCTAATTTGGTGGCGTCTGTAATATATTCCAATATATTAAATTTATTTGTTACCTATTCCATTTCAAAGCCAAGCATATCTATTTAAATGTTCGTTCCGTTGTGATTTATTTCTGCCATAATATTAGAAACATAGAGACATAGAACAATAGTTGCAGGAGTAGGCCGTTCGGCCCTTCCAGCCTGCACCGCCATTTAATATGATCATGGCTGATCATCCAACTCAGTATCCTGTACCTGCTTTCTCTGCATATCCCCTGATCCCCCTTAGTCACAAGGGCCAGATCTATCTCCCTCTAAATATAGCCAATGAACTGGCCTCAACTACCTTTTGTGACAGAGAATTCCACAGATTCACCACTCTCTGTTTGAAAAATGGTTTTCTCATCACGGTCCTAAAAGACTTCCCCATTATCCTTAAACTGTGACCCTTGTTGTTGACTTCCCCAAAAAAATAAAAATCGCGGTCATGTCCTCATAAAATCTCTACCCCATACACTTTTTATATATACTCTCTTGTTTTTATGGCTTTTCATACCCTAGGAAAAATACGTTTTATCATTGACGTTATAACTTCCACATATGGTTTTGCAAATATATAAAGGCAACCCACAGCCAACTTCGTTCAACGATAACAGAGTCAAGATCAAAAGAATCAAGAATCTAATATATTTTATTGTCATATGTCCCGAAACGAAACAATGCATTCTGACTTGCAGCAGAACAAAATACATATAAATATAATAATGAACAACAAAAATAAGTTCTGTACATAATAAACAAACAAACGTTAATGGTGCAAGGACAAAAGCAATAAAAATAATAAAAAAGAATGCTAACCCACGTTTATCTCGTTTGACGTTCAGTTGGAGGGTGTTGTTGTTTAAATAGCCCGATGGGTTGCGGAGAAGAAGCTGCTTCTGAACCTGAAAACTTGCAGTTTTTTCAGGCCGCTATGGCCTTCTTCCCGGTGGCAGGAATGGAAATAAAAACGTGCCGACGGTGGTGTGAGTCACTGATGATGCTGGATGTCTTTTTGGCGCAGGAATTCAAGTGAATCCCTTCTATGGTGGGTTAGGTCAGTCCCCCCGTGATACGCTGTCCAACAATCACCAGCTTTCTTGCAATGTTCTTCGTTCCTGGACGATCGAGTTGCCGAACCAGACCGATGCAAACATCAATGAACTCCCCCAGATTGAAGAAGGGTGGCCGCCCGAAAAACGTTGCCTATCTCCTTCGCTCCTTAGATTCTTCTGCACCCGCTGAATTTCTTCTCCAGCATTTTGTGTACCATCAATATACTACCTAATGTACACTAGCATAAGTGCAATTGGGTATTCTCAGCCCATCGGATCTGAGCCCTTCTTGTAATTCAGTTGCACTTCTCGACGGAGGGATCTCCGATACAGTCTCTCTAGTCCTTAAATTTATTTCAACATGTAAATGTAGCCCATATGCTCCAACTATTTTAATTGATTTGCCATGATTGTATGTACGTGCTATATTATCTGTGCTAATCGCACAGCATGCAAAGCAAGGTGATCCAGCAGACCTTGGCAGAGACACAAGTGTTCGGCAAAACAGTTACTTAGTCCACCTGCCATCGGAAAGAAGGTATTAGAGTCTGAAAACCGTGACCTCAAGGTTCAAGAGTAGCTTTCATCCCAACAACCATCAACCACTTGAACTCGACAAAAACACCAAATAAATTATGAATTACAAACTCTCAGGTGCACTAAGACTCCAGGTTATTCGCAATAAATATTGGGGGGGTTTTCAATTTTTATGATTTATATTTGTTTTATTAAGTTATCTTTTGATTACTGTTTACTGGCCTGAATACGCTGCTGCAAGTAAGGATTTAATTGTTCCATTTTATGTATATATGATTATTAAACACTTGTGACTCTTGATTATTGAGAGTCAGACCCCTCCACCTACATTCTCGACCCCCAGCTCACATCTATCCAGGTACCATATCTGCATTCTGAATAATTGGATGCCACATTATTGGGGTTTTATCATATTTAACTTTTTAATCAGTGTGAAATGATTTCCAATGTACACGAGTTTGAAAAAAGACATGTGTCGGAAGGAAACTGTGGATGCTGGTTTTACACTGAAGATAAACTCAAAATGCTGGAGTAACTCACCGTGTCAGGCAGCATTCTGGAGGAAAGGAATAAATAGATGATGTTTCAGGTTGAGACCCTTCTTCGGACTGAGAGTCAGATAGAGGCAAACTAGTCATCTATTCTTCTCTCTCCATGGCTCAATCTGAAGAAGGGTATGGACCCCGAAATGTCACCTATTCCTTTTTTCCAGAGGTGCCACCTGATCCGATGAGTTTAATGTTTAGAGATACAACGTGGAAACAGGCCCTTACAAAACACATAAAACTCTGTACAGACAGCACCTATAGTCAGGATCAAACCAGGGTCTCCGCCGCTGCAATCGCTGTAAAGCAGCAACTCTACCGCTGCGCCAACCAAAAGTTACGCCAACATTTTGTGTCTATTTTCCATGATAAAAACTATGTAAAATTATGAAAAACTCAAGCCATCAAGCCGGGCGGGGCCTATCTCCCTGCTGCCATTTAGGAGTCAGCCTCCTTCGCAATCTGCTGCTGCTGCAGGAATCCACCAGGTTGCGTGCAAATGACAGCACTCTCAACGCACAGTAGATCTCAACGATAACTGTTATAATGGCACACTTTGGAACACGTGAAAACCCCTTCAGAGACACCGGGGCAGAGCAACAATCAAAAGCGTTGTCAAACTGGCGGGGTGTAATAAATAGTTGGGTATTGGTGAAAGGTTTTATCGAAGATTGAGATTCAGATGGAAGGGGGTGGGGCGTAGCTGCTAGTAGCTTGTAGCAAGCCTATGGGATCTGGGGTCTGAGAGTACAGCTCCATCAACACCGAAAAAGCTTGATAAGCATCCAAGGAATGAAAACAAAATGTTTGGCACATGTGTTGTGCAGCAGTAGAGTTGCCGCCTTACAGCGCACAAAAGTTACTCCAGTGTTGTGTTTTCTAAAGCGGAGATTGAAAGTTCTTGATTAGTAAGAGTGTCAAAGGTTACAGGGAGAAAGGTTGTGAGGGACAAATAGATTGGCCATGATCGAATGGTGGAGCAGATTCAATGAACTGAATGGCTAATTCTGCCACCTATGTCCTTATAAGTCTAATGAAAAGACTGCTCCTCTCTCTCTATGACCAGTGATGTTGACAGGGCAACAGCAACGAGTGTCTTTTTCTGTCATTGTAAAATATTATTGTGTTATATGTGGACCACTCAACAACATCAAATGGTACATCTGATTCTGGGATATGACAGCACTTCCGGTTTATTGTTTTTAGATTTTACAACCTGTGAAGCCACTCTGATCTATAACTGCGGTTCATCTTCAACACTATCTCCTCTCCTCTCCATCTCTACGATGCTATCAATTCGCCTTTCAGAAGGGCTGGACCCTAAACGTTACTCATCCTTTTCTCCGTAGAAGCTGCATGTTCCGCTGATTTACTCCAGCATTTTGTGTCTAATCTTTTGAGGCAAATATCTACCGAGGTTCTGCTCACATTTTTAACAACATGCTCCTCACTGCAGTCTCCCATTGGGATGATGGTTCTTCTGTGAGTAGAAAAGAGTTCTCATTCTGCATTTCCCACTTCCAACGAGGCATTTCCAAATGCCGCAGTAAAGCTTTGTCTGCTGTCACATCACGTTGCCTTGTTGCACAAATTTGGCAGCAATTCCTGACATGCTCCACACGGGCATGGAGTATACCAATGCTGTTGCCCAATTAGGGAGGAGCAGCTCATCTCAAGCAGGTCCTTGCAAGGGAATTAAGAAACCATGGACCTTAGGTTTAAGGTGAGAGGGGGCAAGATTTAATAGCAACCTGTGGTAACTTCCTTCCTCACAGGGTGGTGGGTATAAGGACCAAGCTGCCGGAGTATGGCACTGGCAGCACAGTTGCACAAGATTTTCATCTGCCTTGCGCGCCAAGATAAATACCCGAGATCGATCGACTATGGTGCTGTTCAATAGGAGTTTTGTGCCATTCTCCCTGTTACCATGTGGATATTCTCTGGATGCTCCCGGATTCCTCCCACACTCCAAAGATGTACAGGTTTGTAGATTAATTGGCTTTGTAAATTAACCCCGTGTGTATGTAATGCTAGGTATGGGTGCTCACTGGTTCGGCGTGGAACTCGGTGGGACTAGGGGCTTTTTTTCACACCCTGAATAAAATTAAGTAAAAGAGGTAGTTGACAATACCATTTAAGCATTTAAATGATGCTTGGACGTAGATCATTGGAAACGTTTCTGAGGATAAGGGCCAAACACATGCAAATGGGACATCTATGGAAACATCTATGGGCATAATGGACTGTTAGTGTGCTATATGCCTCTATAATATGAAAACCTCAAACATCAAAATTACATTCTGAGTGAAATGTAACAAAAAGTTGAAACATTGCTAAAAAAGGTTTGTTCAAAGTAGCAGAAGAACTCAGTAACCAGTCACTACAATGGAGGCAACACTAAGCTTGATGGAAGAGGAAGGAACTGCAAATGCTGATTTAAACTGAAGAAAGATACAATCACAGGAGTCAACTCAGCCGTTCAGACAACATCTCCGGAGAAATGAATAGCGACATTTCGTGGAGACCCTTCTTGATGAGGTATACAGCCACTCAAAAGTGTAACAGGTAGAATCTTCATCCAGTATCGGATTAGGACCTGATGTTCACTGGAAAGGAGAAATGAGAAGAGAATTGGATCGAGAAAATAAGAAGAGAGTTTGTCACATCACACAGTCTTATGAAGAAGAGTCTATGGTCTCACTCACCTGTTATCACACCTGGCCATCTCTCCTCATTGCTCCTCTTCGCTAAAATGCTCCAACGATCATCACAAGCGTAAGCCATGAGCACCAGCATGGAACTATCTCCCAAATGCCTCATGTGTTCCACCAACGCCACCCAGCAAGCAAAATGCTGTAACATTAAGGCAAAGTACAGAGATCATATCCATAAGCGATGGAGCAGAATTAGCCATTCGGCCCATCAATCTATTCTGCCGTGGTTGCTCTATCTCCACCTCCTAACACAATTCACGCTGCCTTCTCCCCATAACTATCTGAACCTGAATAATCTATCTATGTAGCGTTAAGTAAATCCACTTGACGGCCTCTACAGCCTTCTGTGGCAAAACCATTCCTCGGAATTTGCCACCCTCTTTGTATCTTAGAGTCATAGGGCATGAAAACACCCATATTGCCACAACTCTTTGGTATCGTTATAGTATTTGGTTTTATTGGCACATGTACTGGGGTACAGTCGTCACATGTACTGAGATCCCCACTCAGGCTAATCCTATTTGCCCATGTAACAGTCCAAGTATCTTAAATGCTGTGAACAGTAACCTGCTCAACTACCTCCTCTGTCATTATCGTTCCATAGACCCACCACCCTCTAAAGACCTCAGCTTCCTATTACGTCTTGTCCCACTCACCTAATACATCTACCGTCTAGTTTCTTGATTCCGGTGTCCTGATAACATACTGGGCATTGCACCCTATTCTATTCCCCTCATGGTTTAATCACCTCTATATAGATCAACCCCTCAGACTCCTGTGCTCTAATGAAGTTCTAGCCTGCCTAACCTCTCCCGATGCTCAAAACATACAGGTAAGAAAAGCTGGACTAACATCGCGGTCAGGCATGCATACTCTGCAGAAAAGGAATAAGTGATGCTTCGGGTTAAGACCCAAATTCAGACCCCCCCCATGCGACAACTCTGAGTCGTAGCAATATCCCTATGTATAATCTTCCGCTGTACTCTTTCCATCTAATGAAAACCTTGTTATGGCAGGGTGACTAAAACCTGAACACAATACACCAACTGTGACCTACCACATCATGTACAAATGTAACGTAACGACCAACGATCTATCCTCAATACCATGTCAGTATGAATCCCGAATGTACCGCAAGCCTTTACCACCCTAAATACCTTGATGTCCACTTGTCAGGTATATTCTGTACTGTACTCCAATATTCCTCTGCTCTATAGCACACTCCATGACCCGTGTCAATGATGGTACGGTGAGATTTACAAAGACTGAATAAGTTAATCATGGAGTCATCCCTGTAAGAAAAAGGCCCTTTGGCCCATATTCGTATCAATGCTGACCAAGATGACCCAGTTGCCGCAAGTCAGCGAATATTTGAGTTTGTTCTTTCTTTAGTTTATTTTTTTAGTTTAGAGACACACCCATCCCCGCACATTAACACTATCCCTACACATACACTAGAGACAATGTATAATTTTAACGAAACGTTTACGTCATTTTGGAGTGTGGGAGGAAACGAAGATCTCAGAGAACACCCATGCGATCACGGGGTGAACGTACAAACTTATGGAAAAAAGAATAGTCCTTTCACGATGGATCGTTGACGTGGATCAATCACAGTCACCAACCAACTCAATCTTTCCATTCTTACTTCATGAACCCATCTATCCTTGAACAAAAATAGCATCAATTTGCCTTAGACAGGGGATTCCAGTAAAATATCACACTGGTTTTGCAACAGGCATCAGAACACAGATAAAGAAATTTGACCTAGAAACCTTAACTCTGTTTCTCCTTACGCACAATGAAACGTAACCTTCTGAATGTTTGCAGCCTTTATTCTGTTGTTTTATTTTTATATTCCATAAGCTGCAGTTGTATTAATTGATTTTGAAACTCTGTTGAACAAGTATCACCACATGTGTATGGAGGACATTGTTGAATATAAGCACGTAAACGCCAGAAAATACAATGGGATCTGTCCAAACACAATTTCGGGCTCCAGCGTGAAAACTAATATAATGCGAAAGAACTAATTTAACCAATTCTAGTTTTGAGGAAAGTTATCGATTTCTAATTCGGCTCTGTTGTAAGCTAGTAGAGTCATAGTCGAAAGTATGGAAACAGACCCATCAGCCCAACTTGCCCTGCTAACCAAGATGCCCCATCTACACCCGTTCCCACCTGCCCAGGTTTAGCGTGCATAACCCTTTCCTACCCATGTGGCTTAACCTAATACTGTTATGGTACCTGCCTCCCCTACCTTATCTTAGTTCTTCCCATAGAGCTAGCATCCCTGTGGACAAAAAGTTGCTCCCTCAAGTTTCTATAATCTTTCTCACTTTGGAATCCTCACTCACACAACCCCCAAACCATCTTATACAACCGCTGTAAGATCCACCCTTCTGTATCCTGCACTCTCATGAATAAAGTCCCAACCTGCCCACCTCTCTCTATAACCTCAGGCCTCACCCCCCCCCCCCCCCAAAGTCCTAAGCAAACTCCTCATAAATCTTCTCAGTACTCATTCCAGCTTAAATGACACCCCATCGTATAGCAAGGGTAACGGGTAGATGCTGTCTCATTGCACCAGAGACACGGGCTCTATCCTGATACCTGGTGCCATCTTTGTGGAGTTTCACATTCATCCTGTGACTGATGGGGTTCCTCCGGTGCTCCGGTTTCGTCGAACATCCCAAGACATGAGTAGTGTGTATGGAGTTGATAGAAGAGTGCGATAACAATAGAAAACCGACGCGAGTGAGTTAAGCTTAGCTCATTGGAGTTTTTAGTTTATATGTCACGGGATTAGGGACAGTGGAAAAACTTTTTAATGCATGCTAACCCAGTCAGCGGGAAATACCATACAGGATTAACAATCGATCCGAACACACTGTAAAGGGAATAACGTTTAGTGCAAGGCAAAGGCTGATTCAAGATAGTCCGAGATTGTAAGAAGTGAATCAGTGTGGACTCGGTGGGCAAAGGCCTGTTGCATGCTGTTAATCAGTCAATTATATTTTTTTTGTGTGTAAAAAGGAACTGTAGATGCTGTATCGCAACTGAAAGATAAGACATAAAATGCTAGAGTAAACTCAGCGGGTACAGTAGCAGTTCGGAGCAAAGGAATATGTGACGTTTCGGGTCGAGACACTTCGTCCAGAATTGATATCAAACAGTAATTATTTTTTTGGCTGTTATATGTCCGACAAACTCAAAGGAAAGTTTAATGCTGGGACCTATAATGGAAATTCAATGTGCCGGGAAACAGAGCATCCCATTGTAAGGACTCCACGAGCTACCATGTAAATTGCATTCTGGCCCCCTCCCCAGTAATTGTAGCCCTAGGATGAGGAGCAGCACGAAAATTTATTTCCCACAATGCACTATCCTATTTGAAGATGGGATTTCTTCTTTTACCATCCAGTTTCCTGCTGTTTGCCCAAGCATCAGACTCCGTCCTAGAAGAATGGTCTCGACCGAAAACGTCACCCCTTCCTTCTCTCCATAGATCTGGTCTGAGTTACTGCAGATTATTCTGTGTGTCATCCGGTTTTAAACCAACATACTGCAGTACCTTCCTGCAAGGAGACTCCGACTGCTGAATACCAGCCACTTTCACACAGTAGGCGGTGGCGCAGCGGTAGAGTCTGCCTTAACACAAATGCAGCGCCAGAACCCGGGTTCCATCCCGAATTACGGGTGCTGTCTGTACAGAGTTTGCACGTTCTCCCCGTGACCTGCGTAGGGAGTAGGGGTAAGAAGATCTTCGTTCTCCTCCCAATTCGTAAAATGTAGGTTAATAGGCTGTAAAGTGTGTTGTGGGATAGTGTCAATGTGATATGTGCGGGGGCTGAGCGGAACACAGTGCGCCGAAGGGCCTGTTTCCGTGCTGTATCATCTAAACTAGATTGCCCACCTGTTTCATAATGCTACTACGCACCTTACATAGTCAGTGACCTTTCTACATAGTATTGTTTCTCTGGAACGTCGATGGCTGAGTAGAGACCTGAAATAAGTTTCTAAATTTAAGGAAGAGTACATACGATTTAGGTGAGAGTAGGGGGGAGAAAAGTTTATTTTCCCGGCATGTACAAGGACAAATGTGCATAGCTTAAAATGAAGGGACATGTTTTAAAGGGATGAGGCATATCATTTTTTTAAACATAGGGAGGTAGTGGGTGCCTGGAATGTACTGTCCAGGGGGGCAGTGTTTGCTGATTTCAGAGGTGATCAGAGGCATTTAGGAGGCTTTGTATCGGCAAATGTTTATTGCAGAAAATTATTAAAGGTAAGGACACACTAAGCAAGAAACGTGTTGCCGAAGTTGAGGGAGTCCAGAGCCAGGGGGCATCAGATTACGGAATAAGAAGTTAAAGCCATTAGAACGGAGATGATGAAACACTTTCACACAGAGTCTGTGGAATCCTCTGCCCACAGAGATCGGTGGAGGTCAGTTTATGGATACAACAAGAGAGAGCCAAAAAGGGGCTCTTGAAATAGCGGAGTCATGGGAAATGGGGAGAAGGCAGAAAAGGGGGTACTGGATTGTGGATGATCACATTTGAATGCGTGCTAACTTAAAACCATATAACCGTTAATTATAACAATTACAGCACGGAAAACAGAGGCCCTCTAGGCCCCTTCCAGTCCCGTGCCGACCATTTGTTTATCCCCTAGTCCCATCTACCAGCACTCAGACCATACCCCTCCATCCCGTCACGTCCATATACCTATCCACTTATAGTCTTAAATGTTAATATCGATCCTGCCTCCACCAGCTTCTGCTGGAAGCTCATTCCACACAGCCACCACCCTCTGAGTAAAGAAGTCCCCCTCCAAGTACCCCCGAAACTTCTGTCCCTTAATTCTCATGTCATGCCCTCTTGTTTGAATCTTCCCTACCCTCAATGGGAAAAACGTACCACGTCAAATCGGTCTATCCCCTTTCATCATTTTTAAAGACCTCAATCAAGTCCCCCCCTAACCTTCTGCGCTCCCAAAGAATTAAGACCTAACTTGTTCAACCTTTCTCTTAACATAGTTGCGGAACCCTGGCAACATTCGTAGTAAATCTCCTCTGTACTCTCTCTATTTTGTTGACATCTCCCTATAACTAGCCGACCAAAACTGTAATCACCATACTCCAAATTGTCTTACCAATGCCTGTACAATTTAACATTAACTTTCCCAACTCCTATATTCAATGCACTGATTTATAAAGGCCACACACCAAAGGCTTTCTTTACGCACCCCTATCTACATGCGATTCCACCTTCAGGGGAACTATGCACAGTTATTCCTAATCCCTCTGTTTCCACAGCATTCCTCAATTCCCTACCATTAACCAAGTACCCTCCCTATTTTGATTTGTCCTGCCCAAGATTGTAGCACTTTCACACTTAACAAAATACTATCCATCTCTATG